>OZ023336.1:12938910-13233543 GCA_964007535.1 Brachyptera risi | reverse complement strand
GCGGAATAATAACTTAATAATAGTTGTTTGATAATAACTATAGTACCACGGATTTACTCACCGCGTCGTTGAAACGTCCAGCGTCATGCTGTATTGTTTACAAGAGGATCAGGGGGGCCAACATGACTTACCTGCAACAAGAAACAAAACACCAATTAGTTACAATTACAGACAAAACAAAGATTGGCATGAATGGAATCATACCAGACATAATAACATGGGGAGGGACTTTACAGGTATATGTGCAGCTGCCTATAAATACACACGATTATAGAAGTATTTTTATTAAACGGACGGAGAGCGAAAGATCGAAGTATAATAAATGTATAGCCTATGTTTGTTTTTCATTTGTGGTCATTGTTGAATTTCCATTGAGAATATTTATCAAATTTCTGTTCCTCACTTATATCAATTTATACAACTAACAAAACATCTATATTTAAGACAGGCGGGGAACAACGTTTTTGGAAGAAATTGTGTTTTTTTTTTATAAAACAATTAGAAACATATACATTTTTAAAAAGTCCATCACACTGCATGGTCAAGCTCAGTGACAAATTAACAAGTGTTCAAGTCAGTCAAAATTATGCAGTATCTATTGTTTTGCGCAACGACCCCACCAACAGCTAGGTTATACGGGGTTATGAAGTATTATCAGAAAATTCAGAACACAAGGAATAAACAGAATATACTGTCACCCAGGAAGCTTCACAGGAGAATTTTTCCGTGGCATAAACTCATCATGAATTCACTAGACATAACAGTCACCCGACTAGCTGAGGCAACAGAAGCATCACCATGGAAACTGAAATCAAGTCGGGCGTGGCTTCGAGTCCCGACCAAGACCTGGGCCCAGATTCACAAAAGGTCATAACTTTGATCCGGCTCAAAGTTACGACAATTTCTAGAGGTGATACCATATTCGATCTATTGTTTTTTATTTTTCAATTTCAATTTTTGATTAAATCCACTATTAAAATCTCTTTTTAACTGAAAAGAGACTTCTTATTTACTAAAATTGAAAAGTGGAAAATAATAGATCAATATATATGGTACTATCTCTAGAAATTATCGTAACTTTGAGCCGGATCAAAGTTATGACCTTTTGTGAATCTGGGCCCTGGGGCATGGGACACCCGATCATTCGTACCCCAAATAGACTGGCTGTCGTTGGGTCATTCAACTAGACAATAATCAACATCCCATGAAATGAATAATGTCTAGAACCGATATTTCTCCAATTTCTCGATGTGATGAAAAATTGCGTTTCCCTCTAGTAAATGTATTATATCAGAGGTGAACTCAGAAAGTATTGTTTTGACTTGAATGGAAATTACCAAATAATATTAAAAACCATGCATTTAAAAAGTGAAAAGTACAACTAAATAACAAAAATAATAATCAGTCAATCATGAAAAGTGGAAAGCTAGAAATGGGAACAATATCCGCTCTACAAGAAATCCAGCACGATTGTAATTCTCAACTATCTTGAAATCCATTTCCATTGTTTACATTCTGCGCATGTCGAGTGTTGGCGGTCCCGATCGACCGTCCTCCCTATGCACCAACACTGGACGGTCGGATGTGTCGACCAGTCAGTGGGACACAGTCTAGACAGTGATGGGATTCGAATGAGCAAGATTGCAATACGTTATCTCGAACAAAACACGTGTTTCGACAGTTGCTTTGTTGTTGGATATCAACTTCTGTTCAACCTACATTTCAATTCCACGTCTTGGAGCATTGCTGTGGAATATCTAGCTGATTAATCTATATTTATCTCCATTTGAGACTTGCCATTCCTAATAATGGCTGCCACAAGTGACACATAACGAACATTCGGGCAGTCGAACATTTAGGCATTCGAACATTCGGGCAGTCGAACATTTAGGCATTCGAACATTCGGGCATTCGAACATTTAGGCATTCGAACATTCGGGCATTCGAACATTTAGGCATTCGAACATTCGGACTGTCGCACATTCAGGCTGTCGAACATCCTGGATTTCGAAGATTCGGGCTGTCGGACACTCGGGCTGTCGAACATTTGGGATTCGGAACATTCAGGCGGTCGAATATTAGGGCTGTCACACATTTGGGCTGTCGAACATTTGGGCCGTCGGACACTCGACCTGTCGAACATTTGGGCAGCCGAACATTTGGGCAGCCGAACATTCGGGTTGTCGCACATTTGGGCAGCCGAACATTTGGGCAGCCGAACATTCGGGCTGTCGCACATTTGGGCTGTCGAGCATTTGGGATTCCGAACATTCAAGCTGTTGAATATTCAGGCTGTCGATCATTTGGGCTCTCAAACATTCGGGTAGCCAAACATTCGGGCTGTCGAACATTTGGGCTGTCGAACATTTGGGCTGTCGAACATTTGGGCATCCAAACATTCGGGCTGTCGAACATTTGGGCTGTCGAGCATTTGGGATTTCGAACATTCAAGCTGTCGAATATTCAGGCTGTCGATCATTTGGGCTGTCAAACATTCGGGTAGCAGAACATTTGGGCAGTCGAACATTTGGGCAGTCGAACATTTGGGCAGTCGAACATTTGGGCAGTCGAACATGTGGGATTCCGATGAAATGGTAGGGCCTATGTAGCCTTAAAAGCATATGAAATGTTCCACCAGTTTTAATACAGTATGCTAAATACTACAGGCAATTACCACAGCCGTCAAGTTGGCGTCACATATTTCAATGTCTCAACCGCTATTAACAAGAGAAGGTCCCGCCGTGTCGACATTGTTGCACCACGCGTTGCACCACGCTACGTGAGGACCGAAACGACCGGGCGGTAATGGTGGAGGATACGGGGAACGGTCGGTCGTAGCACGCATTCTCGTGACGATATGTGACGAATAGAGCAGTGTGAAGTATGCGGCCTTGTTTACACTTGTGACAAGACTTGTAAGGAATGAAAAGTGAGAAATTAGTGAAATATTCACTTTTCAGGGTTTCCACTTTATTTCCAATATTACTAATTATATACCCCAACATTTTGATGATTCAGAAACCTAATTGTTCTATATTGGTGATGTTTGACATTTTTCTATAAGGTCCATAGTATATGTTTTAAAATCAAGAAAAAGGCATAATTGTGCATTTTGTGACTAAAGCATGAAACTTTCAGGACTTGTTCTTGACATGAAAAAACATGATTTTGGATATGGACGTCGGCTGGGTTCTGCCCCCGGGGGGCGGTACGCCACCTCCAATTGTCACTACGCGCGCGCTTGGTTTTTGTTTATTATCTCATCAGCTATATATGTTACAGAAAAATGTTTGATATGAAACGAAATAAGAAAAGTGGTTCTTCATAATAATATTTAATTCGTGACGATTAGATCAACTATGTTGGAGAAAAAAAATGTTGAACAAAATTACTGCATCTCAGATTTTCAGTTTTTGCTCAAGAAAAGTTGAAACAATGAGAACTCATCATAAAAAAAATACTATTCAAATCCCTCATTATTTTTGCATGATAATATATATGATATATTACATTGACGCAATTAGTTGTTACACAAATAATTATTGAACATGTTGAAGTGCGGCCGTGAGCGCCTCCGCCGCCGCTCGTCCCTTCCCGTCTATCGTCTAACACGTCTATAAGTGTTCTCGCTGTCTCGCTCAGCCCGGTTCAGCCATATACAAATTATCCTAGTAATTGTATTTAAAACATTGAATTTTTCACTTTCATGTTTTAATACTATCTTTTACAGAAATGTGTCACTTGTTAAGTCTTCTTTAGATTTATGTTCCTCAATTAGAGCTGATAATTTGATCTTAGAAAGCGATGTAAGTTCTACAGTCAATAACCAATTACCCTCTAAAAGTAGATTTAGCACTGAATTAAAAGTATATCAACATATTTGTTATTGGCAGCACTAACATATACGGAAGGTAATGCATAATTGTTTATATATTAGCGTTCTATCTTAGATAGTCGAAACTGTGCTGATTTTGCGGTCATTCACAATGTTTTTAATATGATAATAAATTAAGAGAATTGTAAACAACATCAGTTTTAACTGAGAATATATTGTTCTGCTTTGCTTATTACAGCCCCCTCTCCCCCCAACCTTCTTCGTAAATAAGCATAACACAACTGAGACGAGTGGCCGAGGCCCGACTGGTTAATACACTGAACAGTCATTCGGGAGACCGGGGTTCGATTCTCGCCATGGTCGACCATCCTGACAGGGGTTTTTCATGGCTTCCCTAGCTCTGTCGTTCAGGTCACTACTGGGATGGTTCCTAATCGACATACCACGACCGACTCCTTCCTACCATCCAAAAACACCTAATGATATAACCTCTCATCTCACCATCCTACCATCTCATAATCATTCAACGACGCCAATAGATCGTAGTCATCAATAGAGTGCGTCGATGAACTCAATTATGAATTGAGTATAAATAAAACATAAGCATAACATACGATTTGTTTCGAGCATTTTTTTGAAATGATAGGCCTGAATACAACCGACGAATACAAGCAAACTAACCAAGTTAGTCCTCCATTCCACATTCTCCTGAGCACTTGCAGAGAGCCGTATACCAAGTTGGACTTAAGACACTTCAATTAATCGAGCAGTTACATTAATTAGTTCCCTCAATGAATGTCGGGCGTCTTGCAAAGTTGACTAGAACGGCACCCAACTATTATCTTACTTATTCCATCACCAGTCTTCAGGACTCGGATAACGTGGTATTTTGTGAAATAGCTGTCCCCACACGTGACCCCCTTGGTATGGAGCCCACATGATATGTTGATGTATGCAGCACTTGAGGGGGAATATTTTCAAGAGTTCTAAGTTTCTTGGTAAAAATTTTCAGTCTCGCTTAGTTTTGATTTTCATTTGAAATTTGCTCGATTTGATATCCAATCAGAGATTCAGTAAGGTCTGGAAGGGTGTTTCCTTCTTGTCGACACCGAAGAATGATGAAACAGCGTCGCAACCAGATAATGAATGAAACATTGGCAAAGTTGTCGACCGATGTGGTCCTATATATAGAGCTAGCTATCAGATGTGCACCAATGTACCTATAATTCCTTCCACTTCCAAAATCAATCTACAGCTCAACTGAACGAAGTTTAGCAACTTCTGACACAACTAAACCATGACGTCTGTATCTACAATTATTCTAATAATATATTTTGAAAATCCTTTCTGAATTGCATTCTGGATACGAAGAAAGATGCACGCATCGGCTTCTTCATGAAAATAAGGTGATATGTTATGAAGGCCCTCTGGTTAATCACTCACAACATAATCTTCGACGGTCCCACATAACAATTTGGTAGCCATAGCAGATTGTACCTATAGCAGATTGTGAAATTGTGGAATTGTTATTATAGTATCTGCTATACGTATCTCCTGCTATCTCCTGATATGCTATCTCCTGAGCACTCTGCAAGTGCTCAGGAGAATGTGAAATGGAGGACTAACTTGGTTAGTTTGTGTGTATTGTACTGCACGTCGATTGTATTCGGGCCTATCATTTCAAAAAAATGCTCGAAACAAATCGTATGTTATGCTTATGTTTTATTTATAATAAATTCATAATTGAGTTCATCGACGCACTCTACTGATGACTACGATCTATTGGCGTCGTTGAATGATTATGAGATGGTAGGATGGTGAGATGAGAGGTTATATCATTAGGTGTTTTTGGATGGTAGGAAGGAGTCGGTCGTGGTATGTCGATTAGGAACCATCCCAGTAGTGACCTGAACGACAGAGCTAGGGAAGCCACGAAAAACCCCTGTCAGGATGGTCGACCATGGCGAGAATCGAACCCCGGTCTCCTGAATGACGGTTCAGTGTATTAACCAGTCGGGCCTCGGCCACTCGTCTCAGTTGTGTTATGCTTATTTACGAAGAAGGTTGGGGGGAGAGGGGGGCTGTAATAAGCAAAGCAGAACAATATATTCTCAGTTAAAACTGATGTTGTTTACAATAATTCTCTTAATTTATTATCATATTAAAAACATTGTGAATGACCGCAAAATCAGCACAGTTTCGACTATCTAAGATAGAACGCTAATATATAAACAATTATGCATTACCTTCCGTATATGTTAGTGCTGCCAATAACAAATATGTTGATATACTTTTAATTCAGTGCTAAATCTACTTTTAGAGGGTAATTGGTTATTGACTGTAGAACTTACATCGCTTTCTAAGATCAAATTATCAGCTCTAATTGAGGAACATAAATCTAAAGAAGACTTAACAAGTGACACATTTCTGTAAAAGATAGTATTAAAACATGAAAGTGAAAAATTCAATGTTTTAAATACAATTACTAGGATAATTTGTATATGGCTGAACCGGGCTGAGCGAGACAGCGAGAACACGTATAGCACGGGTTAGACGATAGACGGGAAGGGACGAGCGGCGGCGGAGGCGCTCACGGCCGCACTTCAACATGTTCAATAATTATTTGTGTAACAACTAATTGCGTCAATGTAATATATCATATATATTATCATGCAAAAATAATGAGGGATTTGAATAGTATTTTTTTTTATGATGAGTTCTCATTGTTTCAACTTTTCTTGAGCAAAAACTGAAAATCTGAGATGCAGTAATTTTGTTCAACATTTTTTTTCTCCAACATAGTTGACCTAATCGTCACGAATTAAATATTATTATGAAGAACCACTTTTCTTCTTTCGTTTCATTTCAAACATTTTTCTGTAACATATATAGTTGATGAGATAATAAACAAAAACCAAGCGCGCGCGTAGTGACAATTGGAGGTGGCGTACCGCCCCCCGGGGGCAGAACCCAGCCGACGTTCATATCCAAAATCATGTTTTTTCATGTCAAGAACAAGTCCTGAAAGTTTCATGCTTTAGTCACAAAATGCACAATTAAAGCTTTATTACATATACTACCAGGATTTTATCAAGTTCAGTTAATTTTATTCTGATAGTTAGTGAAATCAAAGAGCATGCGTAAACACCACTAACTGTCGGTTAGCTAGCTGCTACAACGATGAAATATCCGGCATTGATAAGTCATTATATGTATTCACATTTTCAGGGTCCATTTACATATTTTTTGAAAATATTCAAATTGATTCAAAGGGGAATACATTGAGGAATTCAACTATAACCAATTTACATCATTATTACATTATTTTCCCAGATACTTTTCATTAAATCGCATTTTTTTCTGAATCCCTGATAACTTTAAACTGTTCTTATTATTCATCGCTTCCCATGAGCATTTCAAATAAATTATTAATTGTATATTTAAAATATGTATTTGAAAGTCGCTTTTATGTATCGCCTCATTCGAAGTGTTATACTAACTATACGTAGCACATTCAAGCCTACATATATTTTCACGTCGATACTCGCACGGTGGAAATTGAAAGTGAAAATAATTTACTTCCACGTCAACTGATGCAAATTCATCAATGAATCAAATCAAACTGATGTGCTTTATAATATTTACACAATATACACATCAGCTCATTTTGTTGGCCTTTTTCTCAATCCCCAATAACTATCAACCGTTCTTATTATTCATCGCTTTCCATGAGCATTTCAAATAAATTATCAATTGTATATTTGAAATACGTATTTAAAAATCACTTTTCTGTATCTCTCTACTTGAAGTGTTATACAGATTAAGTAGCACATTCAGGTCCATACATATGTTTTCATGTAGATAATCACACACGATGAAAATTGAAAGTGAAAATAATTTACTTCCATGTCAACTGATGCAACTTCATCAATGAATCAAATCAAACTGATGTGCTTCATAATATTCATCGTCTCGTTGTGTTACATTTTCAACTGTTTCGAATAAACGCTATGCGATTCGAGCGAATTGCATGGGAACGGCAGTAAAGACGTGTGCAATCTCGGATAGAGATCACGCAACGTCGTCCGAGTGAGATAGGTAATGATTTAATGACGTTGCAAGAGCAAGAAGGAGGTGAAATCGTCTTTTCAATGTTAAACATTGCGCAGGATTGCAATTGAACAAGAAGTGGGCATGAATCACTGCCCATGTAGTTACAACAATCGTAAACATTGACTTGGGCCCAGTATTACCAAGTCCAGTTAGTATTTATCTGACAGTTAAAACTTGTTATCACCATGGTTACCCATGCTATTTGTTTTTGAACATCAACTCCCAGATAAATACTAACCGGACTTGGTAATACCGGGCCTTGAACAAATAACTGATCAAGGTGTTATCAGATGAGCGTAGCGAAGATTCCGTTTCACATGTCGAAAAAAATGGGCTTGGTTTTTATGTTGTTTTTTTTATTATCATTTTGTACGCGGCATACAGGTCAGGCAAAAATACCTATCGACTTGAAACTTTTTTTACATATTTCTGTTATACCAGAATAGGCTGGTATTGTTATTCAGAAAAATCGGTCGGAAGGTTTTTCCGGAAAATAATCGGAAAGTTTGAGAAATTCTCATTAGAATAACCCGGAGGGAAAATACTTGAAAAACAAGAATTTTTCAAAAGCTTTCAAATTTTCACCGATTATGAACAATATTATTACACACCTTTTCAGAGATTTTTGCAACAATCGAATGAGAAATAATGAAGAAAACGCAATAGAAGTGTACATTTTATTGAATAGTTGGATCAATTGGTTTTGCAAAGTGTATATGCGACAGGCTGCACCACTATAAATATCAACAAGTTGCAGGTGACGTTTTTGAACGTTTGAAGTAATCCAAGGTTTGTAGATGTCAATTGAGCTGACAAGTTATTTTTCATTCTGGATTTCCATACTTCTAGGCTTATCTCACAACGCACATCCCGCGTTTTCCTAGTTTATGATCACTATAGAAGAATGTGAGATGGGTTTTAAAATGATTTATATTGGGCTGAACGGAGCACTGCACTGATGGCTGAGATCTATTGGCGTCGGTGAATGATGCTCAAGATGATGGGAAGATGAAATGGAAGTTTATTCTATCATGTGATTCGAAAATTATCTGGCCCCGCTTCTAGATGTAAGTTACGATAATGTTTGATACATAAATGTTGACCGAGACGTGTGGCCAAGTGGTAACACACTGAACCGTCATTCGGAAGGCCGGGGTTCGATTCCCACCATGGTCGACCATCCAGACAGGTTTTTTTGTGGTTTCCCTCTGTTGTTCAGGTCAATACTGATATGGTTCCTCAACAACAGGCCACGACCGCCTCCTTGCCACTATCCAAGAACACCTAATAAGAAATCACCCTTCATCTCATCATCTCATACATCAATAGATTACAGTTATCAGTACAGTGCGTCCTTAACCCAATATATAAATACAAAAATATGCTATGTAAAGATTGATTCCACGATCGAATAAATTCAGTAATTATATAGATTGAAACGTCGATAAGACGGGCACTAACAACGCAGTAAACGCACTTGTCATGTCTTCATATCCTGCACCAAGAACCAAGTGTTATTCACTATGGAGCGGATGGAAGCGAGCCAAGAGCACGGCACGGTTGATAGGTGTGCAGGTCCGTGCCGTCGAATGTCACAACAGTCCAGTGCAGGCAATTAAGGATGTCCGTCCGGTCAGTTCACAGGATGCACACCGGGCAGCGCTGCTCGAGTGATTGCAGACCATTTCCATCGGGACAACACATCTATTCATACAACACTGTGCTAAACGCTGGCAAAAAGTGATTCCTTCTTTACACACACATACCGGTATATATTGCCATACCGAGCGTACCAATTACCATACCATACGTTACTCATGCAGCCGATAGTGACATATGCTCGTTCCAATCTCGGCGGCCATATTGGACATTTACTAATACAATCCCAGCAAGGCATTCTATGTAATAACTAGAATATGTCGAATATGGTGGCCACTTCCCGGTTTGTAAAGAGGTGTGAAGCTAGTGCCGAGACACAAATATGTATAACGTATCTCGCTGATATGCCTTAGAGTCTTGGACAACATGTTTCAATTACTTTCTTCATATATTGGGATGCGCTGTACTGATAATCAAGATCTATTGGCGTCGGTGAATGATACATGAGATGATCGAGAGGTGATTTTGTCATGTGTTTTTAGATGGTGAGGGGGAATCGGTCGTGACCTGTTGGTAAGTTTATTAATCTATATATTGAGTTCAACGTCTCACTGTACTGACGATTGAGATCTATTGGCGTCAATGATATATGAGATGATGTGATGAGATGTTAGGTTATTCTATCAAATGATTCGAGATAAATAGGAGTCGGTCGTGACCTGATGTTGACAACATCTCAGTATTGACCTGAAGGACGGAGAGACACAACGAAAACACCCTGTCAGGATGATCGACTGTGGTGAGAGTCGAACCCCACTCTCCTGAATGACGATCCAGTGTGCTAGTCACTCGACCACTGTTCAACTACTACCGTGACCCCATCTACGATCGTGAGTGACTGTTTGTGAACAACATAGCCAGGTTATTATAAGCTGATAACTAAAGCTACTATCGTGACGATTCTTTAGTAAGGTTAGGCCTACTGTATAGCAGGAGTATGTGAACGAAACTGAATTGGTATCATCGTAAGATATTATATAGTTCCCACAGCCTTATCAAACTCTGTCTGAGTGCGCCAAGTCGCCGATTAGAAGGCTGTATTATGAAAATGATGTTCTCGCGAGATAAAGTGCACAAAAGGTAGGGTATACTATTACCAAACTATATAGAAATATACTTCAACTCATCGTGAACACACAGGTAGTTACCATACCATTATGGACCATAGTAGCTTTACTATTGTGGGATTTCATTAGATGAGCGTAGCTGAATCTTCATTCCACTCTTATAGAGCTTTGTCTGTGTTTTTTTTTGTAAGCACTCCACAGGTCACAGGGTTTGACCGATCGACATGACATTTTTTTGTACATGCGAACTCATCCGACTTGGAACTGTATAGTTTTTGGGATAAATCGGTGCGACCAATTTTGAGAAATATCATCTCAAAATTTCTAAAAACCCCATAAGATTAGGTTAGGCAAGAAAATTTGAGAAATACAAGTTTTTCGAAAAAATTAAAATTCTGTCTGAATGTGAGAACAAAATAATAGGGCCTACACGTTATACCAATTTTGTATGCAATTTGGACCAGCCGTTCTGAACAAAATAATTCAATGAATGTTTTTTATTCGACAAATGGATAGAAAATTATTGCAGAACCATTGCTGTGTTTCACTGCTTTCTGGATTCGATATTCACCGAATTTTTCATAGGATTCAAGGTGTGTAGAGTTTTCAATTATACCAAAGTCGATCAAGTGGCACAGATAAAACTACTTTAACGATGAGATACCTTATTCAGATATCTCGCTCATCTTACAACGCATATGTTGCGTTTGCCTAGTAGTGATGTCGGGAACATACAGAAATCGGTCAAAAAATTGAAAAGAAATGGACTGAAAAAAATCATCATGTCCCTAGAGCATTTAACAATCATTTATATAGGATATATAACATTTTGAAAAGCACCAACTGGGATCGAATCCTAGACCCTAAGGGAGATGCCCTTCATGGGACTGCAGTGATATGATGCGAGATGTGATATATCTACGGCGGAAAATTATGGTCACAGACAGCGCAGTCCTGGTGTTGAAGTTCATTAGTTTTAAATAATCAAAATGGGGTGGTTATAGATCGCCCTTGTGGTGCCCCGTCCGAACGATACCATCTCTCATCCATAGCCTTGATTGGGGAACAATGATTTTGAATCAAGTTTCGATGTAGGCGTGACGAACAGAATATATTCCTGGTGAGGACACTGAAATCTATCGTTTGTGCCATCATATAGGCCTACTGGGACGTCACTCTGGCTAGCATACTGTTGTCGTAACATGATTCTAGTTTCCACCTACACTGAAGAGACTTCCTTGCAGCGATCTGCGACGCGTTGGAGGGGGGGGGGGGGGGGATTGACACATGGGTGGGACCCACGATAGCGGAACACATATTGTAAGTGGGCGGGTGCAATAATGGTTATAGTAATCAAAGGAGTGTAGTAATAGAAATCGAGGAAAACGATGTGAACACTCGTCTAGATCAGTCAAATGAAAACCTGTATCAAGTGATGTCAAACATTGTTGTAATTAAGTAAAGAAAAATAACCCGAATTGTACTCTTCAATTGGATTTCTCCAGTTTCAGTTTATTGTCCCCAATTTTTCTAGTTACTATATGGTAACCTGGCAAACATGCTGTCTCCATATGAAGTGTTGGTGCATCAACTGAATTCACAGGCAAAGTCTATGTGCAGTTAGAGTCGGGTATGTATAGCCCGTGGTGGGCGTTGTTGTTGTTGTTGTTGTTGTTGTTGCGAGTAATCTAAATGGATGAGCGATTACCTGATTTGAACAGCCTAACAACCTATCCAAACACAACTTAACCAACCAGACCGAACCGAACCTATTATAACCTAAAACTAACATAACAAGGGTGAGCGAGCTCACCCTTGGACGCCCTCATATAGAAAATTGAACCTCAAATTGATTGTTTCTATTGACAGAAAACCTTGAATGGATTCTTCTGTAAAAATAAATTCCTAAATTGATTGTTTCTTTTGACAGAAATCTTAAATACATTGCTTCTATTTACAAAAAATCGTTACAAGATTTCTTCTATTGACATAGAATCCTGAATTAACTTTTCTCATCAACAGAGTAGAGTAGGCCCACCTTTGATATTTTACTTATAGGCGTAATAATCTAATACTTTTATTAAATGCTTATTTTTCTATGTTATACTTAAGCTAATAGTGGGGTCCACTATTAGCTAGGTTATGGAGGGTACAAATGAGCGGGAGATGAAAAACAGTGAGCTGATGATAGATGAAAGAACATTTAAAAATAAAACACACTTTACTCAGGATTTGAACATGTGGCCTTGGAACCAGAAGCAGATGCGCTACCTCTAGAGTCTAGACCAAGGAGGACGGTTAAAATGCTTCTGTTGGCAGAAAGCCTTCAATATATATATATATATATATATATATATATATATATATATATATATATATATATATATATATATATATATATATATATATATATATATATATATATATATATATATTACTTCTAGAGAAATAAAACCTTGTATTACAACCTTGCATTGTGTACAGAAACCTAAAAAAAAATGCGAAAGCAATATTTGTATGTATAGTGTATTTGCATGTATAGTTTGTATGTATGTATAGTGTACCACAAATGGTGTTGATAGTCAACATGCATATTATTTTCAAAGCATGAACAAATGGCCTAAAGTCCATTCATATAAGCGTGTTGGGGCCGATACACAATATGCCGACAAATATCGGCCACTTTTGTGCGCGTTTTACAAGTGACCGATTTCCGACAACCTTACAAAACCAATAACATTTAGAAGTTGGTATTGAATTTTGACTGCTTTTTGCCATAATCGAACTCATCGAACGCTCGAGTTATGAGCTACCTTCGTTCAGCTTTGTCTTTGAGAGGTCTTCAAAACCGTGTGATGACAGATGACACTTTCGACATTGGGATTGTATTTTTCAATTTTGAGGTAAGAAATGAATTTACGTTCTGTTTAGTCGTATTTTTTGACAATTGCAATCAGGCAAGCATAAGTCGAGAGATTGAATTTGATGATTTTTCACAGTTGATTTAATGTTTAGAGGTTATAGGCCTAGCCCCAGACTTGGGCCCATACCCTTGTAGGTTGTGATTTCCTCGAAAGAGGGTTAAAGGAATAAACACTACTACTACTACTACCATTCCAACTAAATGCTTATAGGCTACCTGAGACAATGAATAACTAGACTCGGACCTAGTAAATATATGACCTAGGCACACCCTATATTTTCACAGCCAGAAGTACCTCATTTGGAGTTACATACATGTAGGCCTAGACCATAAATATTGTATAAACATAGGGGCTAGGCCTAGTTCTCGATTCATCTTGCGCGAGACCATTGATTATGTAAGGTTACAAATTCAATGCCAAGACCTAGCCTACTTGACCAAACAAAACTGTGGTGTAAGAGAGGAATCGTGAATTGTGTAGTGTCGACCTTGAGCTCATTACTTAATCTCTGTCAGATTAAATATTAAAATATTCATCAATATTCATTGTATCTACATATACAGATGGAAGCTTGGATTCGTTTGAACGCTTTGCCGCGAACAGCACGGAAGAGCATGAGTTGGGAGGGCGATTGAGGTTGCGTTGATCATTTCTTCATGGAATGACAGACTCCCGTGGATGACATCCGAGACAACTTGCCACAGACGTATGAGTAGAGACAAAGGTTTGTAAGCCTACTCTTGACATTGAAATTTTTTTTCATTTTTTTATTCGTGTTCTCACAAAGATTTCAGTACAATTTCGTAGACCCGCAAAGTCACAAAAAGTTGACTTGTCTGCAGGTCTACTGACATTTTATACATAAGAAAAACAAATTACAAATAAGTATATCAAGTCTGAACACTTACGCACGTACATTTTGATAATAATGATGAAAATATCAATTTTAATAAAAAATAATCATAGGGCCTAGTGACAAGAATCCACATTTTGAAATTATGGACTATTTTCAGTTATTTGGAATATACACTGTAAAATGAAATGGTTTTATTTCTCATGAAATATAAGATAATTTGATAATATCCATTTTTTTAATTCTATTTTTACTGTGGATATTAATAACCACTATTAATATTAATATTACACTAAATATAACAGGAATTCATGTAGTAACGTTATCAATACCGGTAGGCGATTCTCTCAACTGCAGTAGACCTTACTACTGGCATGGCTCATAAATGATATACCAGTAAAAGTCAACAATATGCTAGCAACGGTCTACTATAAGGTACCGTAAAACTATACCGGCTTAAGAATACGGACTGTAGAATATTCTTGTAGCACTAAATTCACTGACACGCCCCCTATTTATTTATTTCATTTTGATTCTGTTGAACAACCCCACCAACAGCTACGAGGGTACAAATAGCCACACACAATAATTTCAATGCTTATTTTTATTTCATTACACATCAAATCACACTTCATAGGCCTACAAAATTCTCAAAAGTATTTGAGCATCCAGTGAGAATATGTTGTAGGGGAGCAAATTAAATTACATGTAGTAACCGGTCTTTTGAGGAATAAAAAAATCATCAATATTATCAATATTTAATATTATCTAGTTTTCTTATACTGTCAAATATTCACAATATTCTATCAAGTCTCATCAGAGAAGAGGAAGAAATTGATCATAGTCCAATAGTAGGCCTAAGGAGTCATGGAATTACGTAATTCCTACGTCCGAGCGTAAAACAAAGACCTTGGACAGAATGGTCGATTGTGTGTATTCAAGTTGACAATTCGTTTGTGTTTGAATAAATATTTACCTCAACTACCGGTTGATAGATTTGAAAGTAATGGGCCGAATATTATCACATTTTATTCAATTTAATCGAGGTCCAGTTGAATTTAATATTAGTTCAATTCAATTTCAGTAGGCCTACTGAAATACCATTTCAATTCCAGTTTTGAATAGTTTATAACATTGTTTGTGTTTTTTAGGAGATTCTGTGTATGCAAATGAACCTTGACTGCTGCTACTAATCCTAAACGCAGTTCCCGGCGCTCAAGAACAGCATCACAACACAGTGCACTGCCGTACATTTTTTCTTCAATAATTTATAGGCTTAAAATTATATCATTCATTATTTGTGAAGGGAATAAATATCAATCAGTTGGTTATTTAATGCGTGTAAATGAATCTTCATTTGAATACCTTGTATTGATCTAGGCCTATATTTTTTCATGAATGTGTTTTGGTATGTTATTATTTCAGGTATTTGGCCGCTTTTGCTTCAGCAATCAGAACAAGAGTTTCATCCATTTTTAATGAGGCCCCTGCTTTCGTATTGAGAGAGCAATTCAACATTTTGAATTGAAGTCATTTTTGCCTCCTCCATATTCTGACATTTTCCCGTTGCACGGTCGAATGCATCGTCATCTGTCCGTTTTCTCTTCTTCGGCGTCGAAACAACAGATTATGAATAGAATATGTGAAAAGTAAATTATTAAATTGGATTAGGCGTATATATTTTTTTTTATCAACATCGAAACTTGATGCAAAATTATTGTTTCCCAATTGAAGGTAGGATTGTTTGATCGGGGCACCACAAGGGCGATCTCACCACCCCATACATGGATTATACATTATAGGCATACACGGATTATATCAAAACATGAACTGTCGTTTGATTTCATATTTGAAAAAAAAGCAACTACAACTAGGTAATGTCTCGAGTGTAAATAATAACTAAACGGTAAAGTAATGTCAAAACACTTCACGATTTCATGTTATAGTAATTATTATACATTCACACGTAGTAACAAACAGTGAGAACAGTTGAGTGAAAATGGAATGTCAACTTTACATGCAAGGCAGAAATATAGATCGGTAAAGGGAATTCGCTTGTAATATTTTATTTACAATTTTACATACACATTGTCAATTTACAAAGACGGTGAATACATGTGAATACAAAAGAGGTGGTAAAGTTCAAATTGAAGAATGTTCAAAGTATGATAAATGCAGATTGTTAACAAAGGAACTTATGATTGTGATATTACAACCTTTCGATCTGTCATTATCTCTTCACATATTCACTCTTCATGTGTTGCGGGAGGCGAGGGGAATTTAGGACCCGGTTCGATCCCTGCCGCCTTCTACCTTTACAGGGGTTTTCATGATTTCCCTCTGTAGTCCAGGCTAATGCTAGGATGGTTCCCACAATATAGGCCACGACTGCTTCCTTCCCACTATCCTTCCCATTACTCAAGAAACCTTCATCTCATTAATCATCCATCCGACGCCAATAGATCTTGGCTATCATTACAGTTTGCCGTTAAAACCCAATACTGTATAGAAAACTTGAGACACTATCTCGTATTTTGTAAATTTTAAATACATTTTTTAAATGTATCTTGTATCTGAAATAGGCCTACTCAAAATTCAAGTATCTGTATGTAGTTTTCAGATACTTGAAGTTGACCGGGTTTCCAGTTCCGATTCTGTTTTGTCGTCCAACACGATATCGGTACGATTTTTGTCATGCCTATTTCCACTTGGCTGTGTCGTGACGTCGTAGTCATAGCCGTCATTACCTCGACTCACGGCTTCTTTGAATGTGAGAAATTGAGCTGTCAGAATACAATATATATTTTTTAAATAACATCGAAACTTGATACAAAATCATTGTTCCCCAATTAAGGCCAACGATGAAAGGTAGGATCGTTTGGACGGGGCACCACAAGGGCGATCTTATTACCCCAAGAATACAAATTGACACACTTTTCTCAGGTCGCGCCGTTGTAATTATACAAACACGGAGATTGTCCTGTACCATCTGAATAAATAATTCTACTTCAAATGGCATAGCAATTCCGGATACAAAATCTAAGACCGTGATTCTAAAAGTGTGGTGATGTTTGAAATTGCAGTTAGGATATGTGGATCGATATTTTTGTGAATCGATTCTTTTTTGGGTTTTTTTGGTGGCAATATAAATCCAAACAACCGGAGCCAGATGGATTGCAATCGCAGTGTAACTTACGGTGATCGTAATTTCGGACGACAAAAGTTGGAAGTTGAGTCAATAATCACGGGACCGAAACGATGTCGTAAACCGGCATGTTTTTAGGTGAATACTGGCTTGTGATTGTCCGTTGGGAAAATTGTGTCGGACAACAAGAAAAAATTGGTAGGCCTACTGGAAACCCTGCTTCAGAGTATTTTTCCCATGTCTGATTACACTGTAATCTTCGAGTTTAATAAATATTTTGACTTTATTCTCAAGGCCATCGAAAAATGAGAAGAACCACTTCTGTCAAATGAATATGATAATTTCAATTAACTAATGCAGACCCATCAAACTTGGTTGATTATGAACTTGTGGAAGTATGTGATGATGTGCAAGGTTAGATTGTCAGTGACACTAAAAGTAGCACTGTATTAATTTGACTAGATATTTATTTACACTGATGAATAGAATACATGAATGTGAATCGAGACATCTGATTGTCCCAATGAAGTGTGATGTTCACATGATGACTGTCAACTGGCAACTCTCTTGCAGGTTGCCTTCCTGGTCTTATATACTAGATTCTGGTGTAGAAGATTCTAGACTCATGAGTAGAAGATTCTAGATTCATGATGATTGATGGAGAGTCCCTTGCAGGATTTCCCTGTCTGACTTATGCTAGGAATTTCCCCTGAGTGATCAACCTCAGGAATTCCCTACAGGAGGGGCTCCCCAGTGTCCCGAAAGTTGTGAGGGTCACGAGAGAATCATGAATGGTATGAATGGTATCGTGCTGGTAGCAAACCGGTCGTCCGGACCGATTCGTGACAGATGGAGGTAATGGCAGGAGGTTGGTCGGCAGGCATTGTAATAGTGCCCGGTTTATGTGCCGATGAGCAAGCGCGGACTGCGTCATGGCGCACGGATATGTGCGGACATGTCGTGATGTCTTTGTCGTTGTTGACGCTGCTGTTGCAGGTTGACCCTGGTGCAGTGGACCCCCACTGTGGGAATTGATGATGAGGTACGAGGTTGGTAGGCAGGCATTGAAATTGTGCCCGGTTTAGGTGCTGATGAGCGAGCGCGGACAGCGTCATGGCGTACGGATACGTGCGGACATGTCGTGACCGACGAGCACTGTAGTGTGTTGAGCGCCGAGTTGTGGCAGACGAGCGCTGTAGTGTGTTGCGCACCGAGTTGTGGCAAACGAACACTGTAGTGTGTTGAGCACTGAGTCGTGGCCGATGGGCGCTATGTGTTGAGCGCAGTCGTGGCCAATGGGTGCTATGGTTGAGCACTGAGTCGTGGCCGATGGGCGTTATGTATTGAGCGCAGTCGTGGCCGACGGGCGCTATGGTTGAGCACTGAGTCGTGGCCGACAAGCGCTGTAGTGTGCTTAGCACTGAGTCGTGGCCGACAGGCGCTGTGTGTTGAGCGCAGTCGTGGCCGATGGGCGCTATGGTTGAGCGCAGTCGTGGCCGACAAGCGCTGTAGTGTGCTTAGCACTGAGTCGTGGCCGACAGGTCCTGTATGTTGAGCGCAGTCGTGGCCGATGGGCGCTATGGTTGAGCGCAGTCGTGGCCGATGGGCGCTATGGTTGAGCGCAGTCGTGGCCGATGGGCGCTATGGTTGAGCGCAATCGTGGCCGATGGGCGCTATGGTTGAGCGCCGAGTCGTGAAAGACGAGCGCTGTAGTGTTGTGAGCACTCAGTCGTGGCAGATGAGTGCTGTGTGTTGCCTGCGGTGGTGAGTTGCCAGTTGCCAACACTGCGAGTGAGTGTTGGTAACAGTTGCTGGTTGATTTGTTACGCAGGTGATGAATGTATGAATGATTTAGAACACTCGCAGTTATCACTCGTTTCCTTGTTCACTTGTTTGATCACGTCGGGGTCACCACTGTGGAAGTATGTGATGATGTGCAAGGTTAGATTGTCACTGACACTAGAAGTAGCACTGTATTAATTTGACTAGATATTCATTTACACTGATGAATAGAATACATGAATGTGAATCGAGACATCTGATTGTCCCAATGAAGTGTGATGTTCACATGATGACTGTCAACTGGCAACTCTCTTGCAGGTTGCCTTCCTGGTCTTTATATACTAGATTCTGGTGCAGAAGATTCTAGACTCATGAGTAGAAGATTCTAGATTCATGATGATTGATGGAGAGTCCCTTGCAGGATTTCCCTGTCTGACATTATGCTAGGAATTTCCCCTGAGTGATCAACCTCAGGAATTCCCTACAAACTCATCAAAAATTAATTCAACATATTTTGTCCGGTTTATTTTAATAGTCCGCTTTGATTCTGTAATTACACCAACGTTTGGAAAAAGTTTTGATTGGTTACACACTCTCTTATATGTATACCACATTCCCACGTACAAAAGACAACATAAAAACGAAGCCCGATTTTGTTCGTCACGTGAAATGAAGTCTTGGCTCCATGGAATAAAAAAATCGACAACAATAATCTGTTGGTGGGGCATTTAACAAGCAATAATCAATCAATCAGTATGGTTGAATGTATCATTTCATTTTGTCATGACTCACTTGCAACTCATTGTCACTAAAAACTAGGAATACTCAACATGATAAACTATGTGTTTGTTGCATGTAAGAAGAGCGATCTACACACAATAATGTATTTTTCTCATCATGTGACAACTGATTGTGAAAGTTTGGTAGCGTATTTGCAATTACTGCCTCAATATGCATGAGAGTGACATCGCTCATCCAATAATTGAATTCGGAAATGCCTAGACTGAAATCTTTAATTTTTCATAAGACTTTGTCGTACTCTACAACAATCAGTGTAGTAGTAGTATAGTAGATATTCATTCTATGCTATTTTTTTTACATAGGCCTATACATACATGGTTACAAAAAATGACATAAGATTGGATAATAAAACAAAGTGTTCACAATCAAAAAGTAAAGAAAGCAAGTAATATTTAAATTATTAAATCACTCGATAGTGTGATTAAATTACTATGTAGGCCTATGTTGAATGTCTCATGTATGTGTTATTCATCGGAATTTTCTAATGGGCTACTTTTGTGATTCTCCTTTGTAGCCTAATCAGAGAATAAGTGATTGATTGCAATAAAACAATCCAATCCATGTACAATAATTGTACCCGTCAATTTATATATTTATCAAATCTCAAACAAATAAAACCATCAAAGAAATAACAGCGAGGCCTATACATTAGCGACACGCCTACTACCCTCTCCGCACCATACGTCCCCGGCATGCAAAAACTCAACTCGGAGAGCAAGCAAGCTTCCTGCCGTCTTTCAAGGAACCATCCCAGTATTGACCTGAATGACAGAGGATAACCAAAAAAAACTCTATCAGGATGGTCCACCATAGGCCTGTACATGTAAGGTACCGTACCACCCTTGGGTTGCATAACTGATACACCGAAAATATGGTGAATTGAGAAAAACGTAGGCCTACACTGAAAATCCAATAGGCCTACACCGTAAGCATTATTTCAGATGATGACTGAATAGGGAGGCTTCGATAGTGCATTTGAATAGTGTGAGACTATCCTCTTCTCCCCACAATAATATACTAGCCATCATGCATGAAAATATTTTTCTTGCGGTGTACGAGATTTTCGGTTCAAGTTAGCTTAACCTAACTCAACTTGACTCGTTCAGATCCCAGTCTGTGTTTGACAGTTCAGTGTACTAGCAACTAATAACCTCAGCAACGTACCTGCTTCAACTCTGGCAACGTATGCCTCATTTTCAATAGGGAAGGATATGAACTGGAGGGAGTGTTGAACCAATGCGTTGCTAATGTCACACAAAACTCGCGAGCAACTGGCTTGACTTATGCCTGTTACATCGCCCATAACGAGCTGGAACGTTCCAGACGCGTAGAATCGCAATGCAGTAAGAACTTGCGTCGGTCCGGTCAAATGGCCTTCCAAAATGTTCCAAGACGATATGTCTTGGAAACCTGTGCCGTTTAATCAGATGGTCATCCGACACATTTAATGAATCCAGCCTATCTTTGAATACTCTGCCAGGTCTAACAATGATAGGCCCCTCCTGATTAGGCCTCGGCCTAGCCTCATCCAGAATTAGGAAAAGCCCAGCATTGAACATTGTAATATAATTAGTAGGAAATAGGCCTAGGCCTATTATAACTGTATATATAATTAGTGTTAGTGTTTTAGTGGTTATATTAGTAATCATAAGTTACATTTCAGCTAGGTAGGCATATAGGCCTAGTAATAGTGGTACACTCTTTGACAGGTTAGGCTAGAGTAGACAGACAAGGTGAGTGGTCAGAGGTGACACTGACAGTTGCACACGCTAGGCCTAGGCCTAGTCGAGATCAAGCAAAACGTTGAGGTTAGATGTACAACCGGATTTATAAAATACGTAAATCGAATTGCGCGGTATTTAAAAATATCCTTACCGTGTTTTGGTGGGTAGAATTTACATTTTCTGTCAAATTCAGCCATAAAATCATTGTAAATTGATATTCAAAGTCAAGAGGTGATCACTTACTAGGGCCTAGGCCTACCAGTCAATTTTTTAGGTACTTCTCTCTGGACAATAGATGAAAGAACAGCTATTAGGATCTCAGACACTTGCTAGGGATTGGTGGGACGATCAAATATTTCTTCATGAGTTTGGATTAAGACAAAATATAGTATTATCTCGAAAGAAGTTCGTAACTTTGAGCCAAATCAAAGTTATGACATTGTGTGAATTCGGGCCCAGAAGATAATATGAACACATCCATTGTTTATAAAATGTTGCCATGGTTTTCAGAGGGCCAAACCAAAGAGGTTAGTATTTTAATCTCCTTGACCAAAAATGGGGTATACTCAATCTTTTTTCGGTTTTTATTTAATTATAAAATATTAAGGCTACGTGGACAAAAGTTATTATCGTAACGCGGTAGATTATAACCAATTACAACTTGAAAGCGCTTAAATTTCTAATTTACGTGGAAAACCAGCGATTCTATTAACGCGCAAAATATGGTATAAAAGTCCACGCCATTCCAAGGTCGATAGAGTTTTTTTCTTTATTTCGTTGATTTGAAAATATACAGGCTATGTGGACAAGTTTCATTACTACGTAGTCGAAGATTGTAAAAAAATACATAATCCAAGCTCGATAATTTTCAATTTACGTAGAAATTCAGCGATTCTACGCGACGAATAGATTTTTTCGGTCCCTTTTGAATCAAACGTATAAGTGTGTTTCCACAGTGTGGTGAACACGCTAAAAATGAGTAGTTACACTATATATAACAGTGACCAACAGCTTTGGGGGTCGTTGAGCGAACAATCAGTAAATATAGCCTAAATAGAGCCTAAATATGGCCTAAATAATATATATATAAAATTTATATAAATATATATAAATATAATATAGCCTAAATAGAGTCTAAATATACTGAATTTCAGGCTCGGCATTACGGACGGGTTTTTATGAACAATTAAGATGCACTATTCTGATGTTTGCGAACTATTGGCGTCGGTGGGTGATGAGTTGAAAGGTTAATTTATTAGGAGTTTTGGATAGTGGGAAGGAGTCAGTCGTGGCCTGTTGTTAAGGAACCATCCCAGTATTGACCTGAACGACAGAGGAAAACCACGAAAAAACCTTGTCAGGATGGTATACCATGAAGGGAATCGAACCCCAGTCTCCCGAAAGACGGTTCAGTGTGTTACCACTCGGCCACGCGTCTCGGTAAACACGCTCATTCGTTCGGTCTCGGTGGGTTTAAACACCCCCTAATGCAACACACCATCTGATTTTCGGCATGTGTATTCATTCGTATTGGGTTTAACGACGCATTATACTGATGACTATGATCTATTAGCGTCGGTGAACGATATGATGAGATGATGAGATGAAAGTTTATTTCATTAGGTGTTTTTGGATAGTGGGAAGGAGTCGGTCGTAGCCTGTTGTTAAGGAACCATCCCATTATTGACCTGAACGACAAAGGAAAACAACTAAAAATCACTGTCAGGATGGTCGACCTTAGCGGAAATCGAACCTCGGTCTCCTGAATGACGGTTCAGTGTATTAACCACTCAGCCACATCGTCTCACTGAATTCTTGTCACAACCAATCAGCGGTGGCCAAGTCATGACAGCCAATCAGTTACGAGACTGAGAAGTTACCCGAGCAGAACTGTTGTTGTTGTTGTTGTTGCTGAACACAACAATGAGATGTGCAAGACAGTGTAGCTCTCTCGTTTAACGAGGAATTGGAAATGACTTTCAACAAACTCATTGATAAATTACTTCATTAATACAGAATCTATCTTGAATCATATTAAGAAATAACTACATTAACTATAATACTAGTAAAACGCTATATACGCGTTGTTAGACGAGTGGAAAGTAATAGTATGTCGACTTCAATGCCAAACTTTTGCCTAAATTCGCCAATTGGATGACATTCAAGTTATAAATGGGTAAAAACGGCTTCGAGTGGTACCAATTTAGCACATTCCATGTTTTTTCTTCAAAATGACTGACCCGATCAAGCTGAGAATTTCCAGAAATTTGTATCAAGATGTTATTCAACTTCACACAAAATTTCAATTTTTTTGAAAATAAAAATTTTCAATATTTTTTCCGCCGTGTTATTCTGATGAGTATTTTTGAAATTTCTAAAATTCATAAAAATAAAAGTTACTACCCGATAATGCCACACAACTCTACAAATCTAAGCTAGATGAGGAACCATAATGAAAAAAAGTTTGAAGTCGATAGCTGTAGCCGTTTGACCTGTGGAGAACCGACAAAAAAACATAAAAAAACAAAAAACATAACGAACACCAATTTTTTTCAGTATGTCAAATTGAATCCTCGCTAAAGCTCGTCTAAATAACTAAAATATAATAACATATGGAGAAATAACAATGTTATATTAATATTGTATTTTATACTGAATTTTCTGAGGTTGTTTACATATCTTTATGTTCAACCATGTCTTGTACATCAAATTGATTTTGAAGACAATAAATACTTGCTTAGACGTGATTTACATTCAGTATCACAGAACGTCTGTGATTGTCAATGGAATACATCTCTGTGCCCATACATGGGAGAATATACATTTGTTTCTCATTCAGAAAAATAGACAGAGCAGACAGAGAGCGAGAAGAGACGGATAGAGTTCGCGATAAGTATGAATTATCCCGCGAGTATATAATAATTTACATTGTGAGTGTGGGGATTTTAAAGGAATTCGAGACTAGTACGTAACATATTCAATGTCAATATATCATTTTTAAACGATTGTATAGTGACTTTTCGTTTGAACATAATGTATTAAGGGGACATTGACAGCCATATACTGACATGTTAAATTGGCACTTCGCCGGTACCTGTTCCTCACAAACTACGAGAGGTACATGCACGAAACTCACATAGTAGTTACTCAAGACCTTTTTACACTTGGACTGGAAAATAAAAAAATCTAAAAGAAATTACATGTAATTCAAAATTTTGTAGAAAGTGTCAAAAAAACATTCATTTTTGAGCATATAACAATTTTTATTTCTGATGATATTATAAGGAGACAGAATAAAAGCTCTACACAAGTATGGCACACTTGTACCTACATGTGGTAAACATTTGAAGGAATTATCTTCAGTAGTTTCAGAGATCCAGGTACCGGCGTTTGAAAAAACAATATTCTGAGATGAACGCATTTGAAAAAAATGTGTCGCATTGAAATTTGAGAATTAGGCCTACAAAGTGATCAATTCGAAAATTTATATAATTATAACCACTTCGAATAATTTGATGAGTCTTGCAGTATATAATTATTGGAACATTATACTATCAATCGAGCGCCAAAAAAAAAAATCTCGAGATTATGAGAAAATAGCTGTCAATGTCCCCTTAAAGTTGCTCCATATACCTTTCACAGAAGTAGAGAAATAGTGAACATTCTCGTAAATTTGAATGGGCCTAAATGTATATAGGCTTATAACGATCCAAAAGTAGTAGTAGTATAAAGTGATACTATTACTCTACTCTTTACTATGTGGTCGACGACGTTAGAGTGAATTAAAATATGTACTTTTTTGTCCCCTTATTTCTAGGAAATCAAATTTCAAGTCGATTTTGTTTGTTTTCTCTCCAACTTGTCTCCAAATGATCTATTATATGTGAGCCCCTATATGTACGTATTCTATTCTATTATTCAATTATTATATATCTGTGCTCAATGAGTCACTAGAATAATGTATATGTTATTCTTATTGTAAGTTATTTTCTGCGGACAAAGCTGCTCTTGTAGCGAAGCGGAAATTAATATATTTGTAAGATTCCTATTTCCCGTGAGAATGAAAGAAAATCTTCACTTTACTATATTCTGAGCCTACTATAAAATACTACTCATTTTACTATAATCCATCTCTGATCTCTCCACACGTGTTTTTTTTTCTACACAATTTGACTCGCAAGTATTGTGTGTTATTATTATCTGCAGCTTGGGACATATTTGTTGATTTCGTATTTTGCACTGCGATCGTTTTCTGATAGCGGGAACTGATCCTCCTTCGTGGCGAAGTTGTCAAGATGTCTAAGTTGGCAAGTGAGCTACGCAAGATGTGGATAACCACGCTTCATTGGTCGATCAACCAAATCTCTGCGACCAATCAACATATAGTAGAGTCACATTCAATGTTGCAGTATTTATAGTAGATATAATTCCATTATATTATATAAAATACACTCAGGAGAATTCAACTCTCCTATAATTAAAAATTAAAGATACGACATCCAGGTTAAGTGATAACTATAATGACAGGCACACAAGACACAACGTACAGGAATGAGGCCCTGGCTTTTCTCTGTCCATTAAAACACGTCTCTACGATCTCTTTCTTATCTCACTCCAATCATACGGACACAAAAGAGAACACTATTCTATTGAAAACACTCAGAAAACATTTCAACATTTTAAGAATTGAGTTATAAATACCCTGCATGCTCTTTTATCACCCAAAACATTAACCAGGTGTAATGCAACCGTTTTCTCAACCGACAGTACAAAGAGCCTGCAATTCACAATAGACTGGCATTGAAAGTGAAAAATTCAAACTTCTATAGCCTATATTTACAAATTTTCGTTCAAAATATACTGATACGGGTAGACCAGTGGCAGGCGCACTGAGCCGTCATTCAGGAGACCAGGGTCAATCTTCAGGTTCAACGTGATTTCCACGGTCGTTTAGGTGATGATTGGGATGGTCCTATTAGGCGAGTCACGACCGTTTCATTCTCTCGAGAGACAAAACAATCAGGCACCTGTGAGCTTCCATAGCATCACACTACTAAATCATTCATAATTAACCGGTGCCGATAGATCTTATAGCCAATAGATCTGAATGGACAAAAAAACAATTTTATATAGGCCTATATTTTGTATTTATATTAGATTTAACGACGCACTGTACTGATGCATATTATTTACTGGCGTCGGTGAATGATGAATATGAGATGATGAGAAGAAAGGTTATTTTATTAGGTGTTTTCGGATAGTGGGAAGGAGTCGGTCGTGGCCGTTTGTTGAGGAACCATCCCAGTATCAACCTGAAAGACAGAAGGAAACCATACGAAAAATCCCTGTCAGGATGGTCGTTCTTGGAGGGAATCGAATCCCGCGGTCTCCTGAATGGCGATTCAGTGTACTAGCCACTCGACCACTGATCTCGGACGATAACTAATAGTCATTTTTTTTTATGGTGTGAATTGGGGACGGTTGTGGCCTGTTATCAAGGAAACATCTCAGATGCATATCAGATATAGAGACCAAGGAGAACTCTGGACAGAATGGCGCTGACCATGGCAGGAATCGAGCCCCGGTCTTCTAATTGCGGTTCAGCGTGCTAGTCACTGGTCCACCCGTCTCAGTAATGTATCATGATAATAGCCTACACAAAGGAATGTTGAGAAATGAATGCATATCGATAGCAAAAAACGATAAACTACATAAGTGGACTGACATGTGGAGATAATTGAGATTACTTACAAATAAATAGTTCCATGTCTATAATTTGTACTTTCGCCACCAGACAGTATATCGGTATACCTTCTAATGTATACATCACATTCGTCAATTGCTGCACGTTGGAATCGATGTCAAACAATGACACGGCAAACATTATGAATATATATATATATATATATATATATATATATATATATATATATATATATATATATATATATATATATATACACATATATATATATATATATATATATATATATATATATATATATATATATATATATATATATAAATATATATATTTATATATATATATATATATATATATTTATATATATATATATATATATATACACGATTACAAAGTATTCAGAAATGAGAATATAATAAAATCAATCAAGAAAAATATCCACATATATATATATATATATATATATATATATATATATAAATATATATATATATATATATATATATATATTTATATATATATATATATATATATATATATATATATATATATATATATATATATATATATATATATATATATATATATATATATATATATATATATATATATATATATATATATATATATATATATATATATATATATATATATATATATATATATATATATATATATATATATATATATATATATATATATATATATATATATATATATATATATGAACACTACACGATTTGCAGATTGAGGAAATAAATATCTCAAAGATTTTAATTAAATTCCACTCAAAGAGTCGTTAATTAGTATTATTAAAACAGCAATGAGAAAGAAATAAAAACGAAAGAGAAACATTCCTTTTGTTTCAAGGTTTTCATTAATAAAAGTGTTGTAATTAGATAGATGGACGCGTGCAGTTATGCGCAGTCAATCAGCTGTGGTCATGTGATCTCGATACGGCACGCTGATTGGTCCAAGCGTTTAGGGTGCACGGTCTACGTCTTACAGCAGGCCTCTTGTGTACGTGTGATCTATTGCACGGTGATTGAATGATTGAATGAGAGCTACAGGCGACAAATATACAAGCCTTCTGATGTTTTTTTTTAATATTGGGATTTAACGACGCACTATGATGATAACTATAACTAAGATCTATTGGCGTCGAATGAATTATTGATGATATGATGGGATGATGAGATGAAGGTTTCTCAGGTATCGGGAAGGATAGTGGGAAGGAAGCGTTCGTGGCCTATATTGTAGGAACCAACCCAGCATTAGCCTAGACTACAGAGAGAAACCACGAAAAAAACCTGTAAAGATGGACGGTGGCGGGGATCGAACCGGGTCCGACATGCCCATTCACCTTCCGGATCACATGAAGCGAGTGCGTTAACCACTCAGCTACGTGTGCCGGCTACTAATTTGTTTCAATTTGAATACAATATAAGGGAACGATTATACATTTAGAAGGTAGAATATTTTACCAGTGTGACATAATTCTGAAATACTGGTGATTATCGTGAATTATAATGAAAAACACGTACATTCGCAGTTTTGAACGAGGAATATTATTTCATATATCATAATGGGTGGTAACATCGCCTTCGTGGTGCCCCTATCGAACGATCCTGACTTCTCATCCTTTGACTTTATAGGGAAACAGTAACTTTGTGTCCAAGTTTTTGAATGATAAATTAATAATAGGAAAATAATGATATTGCGGAGACAAATGTGATCAACGCTCGAAATATAGAACACAAAATGAATGTTTTGAATGAATATTTTCAGTACTCTCCGGAATTCGTGTTTACAAACATTAGGGCCTGAAAAAAATATTAGAATGCTTGAAAATAGTTTGAAGTTTCGTCATTGGTGGAGGTGCCGGGTTATACATACATGTATTGATATCTGATTTGACGACTCGCTGTGACGATGACTACGATCTATTGGCGACTGTGAATGATAAATAAGATGGTGGGAAGATACGAAGAGAGACTATTTCACAAGGCATTGGATAGTGGAAAGGATACGGTCGTGGCCTGTTATTGTCGGAACTATCTCGGTATTCAGGGCATCCCCTGTCTCCTCTATAGGGCAATAAGTTCCCGCTATAGGTCGATTTCACAGATATAAATGGTCACAAAACTTGAACTATGCAGGATAGGAAATAAACAAATACACCACTTGGTGTATGGATAATATTTGTAGGAAATCGTAGACCTAATTACTCAAAATTGTATAATAACAAAGGTGGAAATTGATCACACCCGACATCTTCGTCATCGATCTTTATGCCGCAAAGCGAATCATCACATAGAAAGAAAATGTAACTAATAATGTGAATGATCATTATGAGCATGGATCGTCAGTATTATATATATAGAATATACTTAACTGAGACTTGTGGCCGAGTGGTTATTACACTGAACCGTCATTCAGGAGACCAGGATTCGATTCCCGCCATGGTCGACCATCCTAACAGGGTTTTTTCGTGGTTTTCCTTTGTGATACAGGTCAATACTGGAATGATTCCTTAACAACAAGCCACGACCGACTCCTTCCTACTATCCAAAAACACCTGATAAAAAAACTTCCATATCATCATCTCACCATCTCATTGATCATTCACCGTCGCCAATAGATCGTAGCCATCAGCACAGTGCGTCGTTGTACCCAATATGAATGTAAAGCGCAGTTTCACTATACAATATATCCAGACGGAGAGCCACTACGATCGTTTATATGTAAGAATCTTACGCTGTGGGTGGGCTCCTCTCACTTTGTTTCCACTTTGACTGACGAATCTAGTTCCACATTGCCCTATAACCTAGAGAACCTAGTGCGTGAAGTGTTCACACCTCCAGTTCACGCCTGCCCTGAACGGTCGAGTGCGCACGCGCAGTGGGACGACCTTGCCGGTCGGCCACGGTCGGCTGTTATCGGTGCAGATCGTCTAGTGCAGTTGCATTGTTGGCGAGGTGTGAGACTGACTTGCGCATGCGTTGCATTATCACGCCACGGCCGTCAGTATATTCCTACCATTCCTATTGAATTCAACAACGAACTATAATGGTAATTATAAAATCTATTGGCGCCGAATGAATAACTGATGGGATGATGGGATAAATGTTTCTCAGGTTATGGGAAGGAAGCAAGAAATGCCTTACCCCTTGGACCCCTATTCCTGAGATAAATGAGATGTGAGAAAAATAAAAGTCAGTGAGAAAACGATTATCTCACTTAATATGGCCGATTTACCATTACAATCGGCCATTTTAAGTGAGATAATCGTTTTCTCACTCACTTTTATTTTCCTCACATCTCATTTATCTCAGGAATAGGGGTCTTGATGGTAGAGACTTTTTTATTATTAACATCGAAACTTGATACAATATCATTGTTCCCCAATCAAGGCTATGGATGAAAGGTGGGATCGTTTGGACGGGGCACCACAAGGGCGATCTTACCCGCACCCCATTTTGATTAGATAAGACTAAGAGTATTTCAGTTTCCGAACGTTCGGAACACATTATGACTGTTTCTGAGATATGTATCCGGACACAAAAACACACGAATGTTGATATCTTCCACTTTGAAGTGAGTCTCTTGGGCAATGATCACTTCTTTCCATCAACTATCCCGATATATTTGTTATTTTATATTTGATTCTAACAACGCACTGTGATGATAAGTAAGATATATTGGCGTCGAACGAATGACTGATGAGATGAAGGTTTCTTATGTGATGGAAAGGATAGATATGAGGAAACGGGAAAGGCATTAATCGTGAGAACCATTTCGCCGATATGGTTCTCATTTTCCATTCGATCCAACAACGCGCTGTAATGATGGCAGATCTACAGGCGTCGTATGAATGATTATTGACACGATGAAATGGCATTGCATCTCCTCGCGTCATCCCTTCATCTCATTCATCATTCACCGACGCCAATAGATCTTATTATTATCAATCAGTAGGCCTACAAAGCGGATCGTTAAACACAATATAGATAAATGAAACAAAAACTGACATTCCGCTAAATCGACGCACATCACTCTTCAGTGAACGCCGAAGTGCAGAGAAATCGCCATGCCGTACAGTGGCGTGGTGTAGGTGCTGTGAGCGCCACTACAGTACCAGGCATGTGACAGTGGCGTGGTATCGACGCCAGTGAACGCCACTGTGCACAGTACCAGTGGCGTGGTATTGATGCCAGTGAACGCCACTGTGCACAGTACCAGGCATGCCGTGCAGTGGCGTGGTATCGACGCCAGTGAACGCCACTGTGCACAGTACCAGTGGCGTGGTATTGATGCCAGTGAACGCCACTGTGCACAGTACCAGGCATGCCGTGCAGTGGCGTGGTATTGCCGCCAGTGAACGCCACTGTGCACAGTACCAGTGACGTGGTATCGACGCCAGTGAACGCCACTGTGCACAGTACCAGTGGCGTGGTATTGATGCCGGAGGACGCCACTGTGCACAGTACCAGGCATGCCGTGCAGTGGCGTGGTATCGACGCCCGTGAACGCCACTATGCACAGTACCAGTGGCGTGGTATCGACGCCAGTGAACGCCACTGTGCACAGTACCAGTGGCGTGGTATTGATGCCAAGGTGAATGGCGCATTGTGTCGAATGTGACACAGCGCTGGGCGGCAGGAACGATCCATCAGGTGTCTGCTGGCTGCCGCATGTTGTAACAAAGTAACGCTGATCTGAATATAGATTGGAACAAATCGACAAGCCGTTGAATGCAAGGAGCAACATAATGTGTTACCTCACAGCTGGCTAATGAGTAGGCCTACTCATCAAGATGCATTGAGGGTTGCGTTGGTTTGCCGCCACGAGATGGTCACTTCACTATTTCAAAAACACGTTCCATTTCCTGAGAAATATTGATTTCTGATGTTGTGTTGTATCACTGCTGGAGCCTGCAGCTCCTGAGTAGCAATTCCAGTATCAATTTCAACCACTGAGGGAAACCACGAAAACCCGTCAAAATAGTCGACCGTGGCGGGATTCAAACCACGATTTCTTGAATGGCATTTCAATGCGCTATAGCCACTGAGCCACCCGTCTCATAATATATCACAGATCCAACACTTGAACGAGTAAAATTAAATATGTGATATGTCAATGTATTGAAAAAGAGAAAACAAGGATACCACGAGATCATTTGGGGGTACGAATAAGCGGGAATGCTAATTACTAAACCCTAGGCAGGATCCGGACCCATACACACAACTTGCCTTCAATTATTTCCGCAGATCGAGCTGATATTCATTATTCCATTATATATTATGTAAGAAACTTTGTTGGCAAGGGGAAATGACATACAAATAATATACCAGTATATATATGCAATTAATTACACGCATTGTTGGCTTATTATAAAACATAACCTTATATTTATTTTCAACAATTAATGATGCGAAACTATTTATAGAATGTCTATGAGCAGTTTGATATAGGACTACTGTTATGTCAGCATACGCATAGTGATTTGATGACGAGTTTTTGACGAACAGTGGCGGACATCCTCCGGGCTCTTCCTGCAGATACGCCCCCGTGACGTAACGTGTCCCGGCCATGTTCCCGTTACCGACTGTCTGCACGTGACGGGCATCCTGGAAGTGCGTACACTCGGAGGAAATTCTTGACGAATACAGTTTTGGGTCAGTGTGTTGGGAAAAAATACTGGAAGACATTTAAGAAAAGAGACGTTCGGATAGGTTAGAACGTACAACTATGCTTACAAGAAAGTAATTATACTGTAGTAGTTGAGTTGTTATTGAAAGTAAGCCATGGTTAGCGCCAACCTTGGTGACATGTTATTTTTGAACCCTAACTGATGGTTAATGATCAACTGAGAGTTCGATGGGACTAGAACTCGATGGGATTATCCATAGTTACTAGGAAAACGCCATATATGCGTTGTTAGACGAGCGGATAGTAATAGTATGTCGACTTGTTTGGCCAAACTTTTGCCTACATCCGTCAATTGGCTGACATTTAAGTTAGAAATGGGGAAAAACTGCTTCGAGTGGTACCAATTTAGCACATTTTATAGGTTTTCTTCAAAATGGCTGACCCGATCAAGCTGAAAGTTCTCAGAACTTGAATCAAAGTGAAATCAAAAGTGAAGTGTATCAGAAGTGTATCAAAGTGTGACTCAACTGCACGCAAAATTTCATTTTTTTTGAAAATTAAAATATTTTCTTTCTTTTCCCGCTGTGTTATTCTAATGGATATTTTTGAAATTTCTAAAATTCATGGAAAAAAAGGTGACATCCGATAATGCCACAAAACTATACAGATCTAAGTTAGATGAGGAACCATAATGAAAAAAAGTTTGGAGTTGATAGCTGTAGCCGTTTGACCTGTGGAGAACCGAAAAAAAAACATAAAAAAACAAAATAAAAACGAACACCAATTTTTTTCACTATGTCAAATTGAATCCTCGCTAAAGCTCGTCTAATAACTGATGAGCTGTCGATATTATTTTCATCCATCTTCCGTTTGGAATGATTTCAATCTGGGTTGTATTTGTGAATGAATTTGTCACAGAAATTCTGAGATCGATCATAGGCTTTCATATATACGCTCAGAATAATCTGGAGAAATATATGAGATATCAAGACAATTGAAAGGGGTTCTGCTACAGTGCATTGATGAATTGGAAATTGGAAGATTGGAATTTACTGATACAATTTTTGTCTCCCACTCACTTTGATTTTATTTGGTATAGGCCTATGTATTATATACCGATCCCCTTCCGATAATCATGTACGTATTCCAAATGATTAAGAATAATCGAATCACTCGATTGATTTTTTATCCAATTCTAAGGGGTATTCCTCTCATATTCAAAACGTCACGATCATAACTTATTTAATGATGTCAAGTGAATGTTATTGTCCGTGACTATATATTTGGGGGTACGAACGAGCGAATGATGTTCATGAAAACACATGCCTCACGCAGGGACTCGAACCCACGCCCATTCATTCAATTTCATTTTGAAACCATTTTATTCACACTCAACGCTTACATAATTATCAAGTACTACAACAATTGCATACAGGTAGTAGACAGAAAGGTACAAGTGAACAAATATACTTCAGTCTTTCAGACTTCAGACTTCAGACTGACTCGACCAACTCGAGTTCAGTTTCTAGAGCAGTGTCTCAGCCGCCTGAGCCAAGAGGAGCAAAGGTCTGGAATTGAAACAGCATTAGGACCAGGGTGGGTTAGAGTCGGCGGCTCTTCTGCTGGATGCGCAATGAGTGGTGCGCAATGATCCTTGAGACCGAGACGATCTGAACCAGGCGGGCGGAATCAAATCTAGTTTCTCAGTTGTCTATAGTGCCCATCAAGGGATTTTTTTAAAAATTATATTCAATTATTTTTTTGTGTTCGTCATAACCGAGCCATATATTCACATATTTCCAAGCTCACTAAAGTATATGTATAGCTGTACAGAGGGTAGATAGAGAGTAATTCAGGACACCGAAGTTCGATTCCCGCCATGGTCGACCATCCTGACAGGGGTTTTCCGTGGTTTCCCTCTGTCATTCAGGTCACTACTGGGATAGCTTCTTAACAACAGGCCACGACCGACTCCTTGCCACTATTCAAAATCATCCAATAAAATAACCATTCATCTCATTATCCCACCATCTCATATATCATTCACCGACGCCAATAGATCTCAGCCATCAGTGCAGCGCGTCGTTAAACCCATACAAATAAAGACTCCCGGAAGTAACTCAACTATCCCGTTTGTCCCACGACCGACCGCTGCTGCCGACACGCGGCGAAGATATGAACCAATTAACGCGAATATGGAGCCATCAGCTGATCACCACAGCCAACTAGATCACCTTGGAGTCTGCGCACATCTGTTGCGCACATCTGTTGTCCACACCGACCCGGCGACAAACAAGACATTCAAACTGATCAATTTGTTGGAACAAATTATATTCGAGTCAGACGAAATGTTGGACATGATTCAGCTACTGTCACGGCTGTGGGAAATGAAGGAACGCGGGTTCGAGTCCATGCGTGGGATTTTGTTGGAGTGTCTCCAGTCTTTATGGGGGAAACATTTCCCACAAGGGTGATTTCACAGATATGGATAATAGTAAACTGAGACGAGTGGTCGAGTGGTAACACACTGAACCGTCATTCAGAAGAGCGAGACTCGATTCCCGCCATGGTCGACCATCCTGACGAGGGTGTTTTCGTGGTTTCTATCTGTCGTTCAGGTTTATACTGGGATGGATTCCTCAAAAACAGGCCACGACCGACTCCTTCCCAATATGAAAAAACACCCAATGAAATATAATCCGTCCTCTCATCATCCCATCATCTCATCCATCATTCACCGACGCCAATGGATCTTAGACATCAGAACAGTGCGTCGTTAAAACTCAATATGAATGAATAAATTAATGATCATGAACTTCTAACAGTGCAAGTTTCAAAATTAGTAACGTACAACGTTCAAGAAAAAACTAGCATTTTCTTCTTGCGATTGACAGGTCGAACGGGAAATTATTTTTGATGGAACTTGGCAAGCACAAATCTCTTCATCTAGCTCGATATACTCTGCACAGTTTCGGTTTCGAGGAGAAATCAGGTCAATCACCTATGAGAACAATACATTCGAAATGTAACTTGAAGGGGAAAATATGGATAACAATAATTCATCTGAAATGGATTCAAATTTCTATAAAATTCAAGTGTTTATGAAGTTTCACAAAAATCGGATGAGCCGTATTGAAAATGAGACGAATTATGATGTATTTTTTAACCATCGATTATTAAAATCTATATTCCCTACCTAACTAGAGGATGAATCATCGGGTAGTTCATCACACATTCGTTCAACAGGCATCAATAAGTAAACCCAATTGAATCATGAAACGATTGAAAAAATCAACAATTTGAACAGTGAGTTGGATAGATTGATAACCAAGGTGTGTAGCTTCACATCACATCTCTTATGAAATCTCGCTCACCAATTACAACGCATATATGTGAATAGGCCTATGATATTCATACAGAAGATTCTCAAAATACGATCGTTCACATCAAGAAGAGAAAATTTCATCACAAACTTCACCACATTTGAATTACCGAACAAGAATAAAGAGCAGTGAAGCTTCGAAAGGAATACGTTTTTCTTCTGTGAATAAAAAAGTATCATGAATATACTCGGCGCCTCCACACATGTTAAATAACACCATCATAAACAGTTTTCTAGTGATACCACCAAAAACCGGCACTACCACCCACGTTAAACCATGAGACTGTGTGAAGATTGGAGTACCAAGCGCTCATCAACAAGCGAAGAATTGAGAATATTGTGGGGCTACTTCATTGAGAAGAGAAAATTATTTCGAAAAAAAAAGTTGGGAAAATTAGAGACATGTTTTATGTTGACCAAACAAACTGCCAGAGAATGCAGAAGATTATTTTCATGATTGCAGTATTGTGATGGGGTGAGTAAATACATTTTTGATATTATAATTGGACTAAATGGTTATTATAAGCAGATACATCAGATTGTGTTATATACGATATATCCTTTGTCGGGATAAATGCGTGCAAGTATATTTCTGCATCTCCTCATATCTCGCCCATCAAGGAAAGTGCTGAACAAAGAGAGAGAGAGAGAGAGAGAGAGAGAGAGAGAAGAGAGAGAGAGATAAAGAAAGAGAGAGAGAGAGAGAGAGAGAGAGAACGTTCAGTCAATTATTATCAATACTTAATTATAACAATAGAATGATTTAAAACATGTTTTACTATACGATGTAACACACTGGAGCTTGTGTATAATTATATCACTCGGTTGACCTCTGACCTCGTGACTGAGAGCGGATAGCAGAGCGTGAATCTGGCTCGTTATCGGAGGTGAGAACTTAGCTCTCAAGGCTACTCGGGTGTTTGGCCGCTAAACGCTGGCCGGAGATACACGATTGGCAGATAAGATTTTCGTACTCGATTCGTTCGTTTAGCTTTGTTTCCACCTCAAATCATTTATTGTGTACCGGGTGTATAAAAACGTATACACGCAATGTAAAATACTAGGAATGAAAATTGAAATATAACATATACAAATAAATACAATTTTCTAGAGAACGACTATAAGGCACATTCAATTATGTATTGTTTTTTCGATCATGAATATATAAATTCTATGGAATGAACTTGTTCAATTGTGAACAATTAATGTATACTGAATTGTGAGATGGGCTAATGTGTCGAATTAAATTATATTCAAAATTGAATTTATATAATTTAATTTTAATTAAAATTATATTTAAAGTTGATTTATAACCTTTTATTTTAGCTTCAGATCCATCACTCACCAACGCCAATAGATCTCATGGAACTTCATCATTACTGTCCGTTGTTGGACTAAATATAACAAATAAGTGATGATGAATAATGGTCGTACTGTCGATTCTTCACCTTACCACGTGGTCTTTGATTCGGAATCGACAATAAATGTTAACTGATCGGAAATCTACCAATGATATTCTGCATTCACCAGAAATATCGAGAAAGAGTTAATTTTTGGAGGAAAGTTACTATTTTATCTCAGAGACAAAAAAAACATCCAGTATTTACAGCAAGATGATGTTGCAGGAGTATTTTGTTCAACGGTTGCCAATTATTCAATGAATAAGGGATAAAAATTGGTCAGAGAATTTTAGCTCGAGGTTAAAATTTTGTATGTGAGATTGGATATGGTGGGGAAAAAATAGATTGGAATTGATGAATTTTGTAAGAATGGAATGAAAAATATTGAAATCATCACGCATTATGATGCACAGAGAACGAAATCAATTCAAGTGAAGAGAAATAACGATGGTAGCCTACACAATGCGGAGATATATCTCAAACAGAATTGATAATGAGTTGATATCAAAAGTACCGTCTCGACTTGGACCTGGCACCACCACCCATGCTGAATCATGAGGAAACAGGTCGATTATTTAATTTATTTATTTGTTCACGACAAACTCTATTGATAACTTATAGATCTATTGGCGTCGGTGGATAATGAATGGAACGTTGAAAATTAGGATAGGGATAGATATATTCAATGATGTGTTTTCAACCCCATATCATTTTCGTGTCAATATAACATATATACGATCGTAGTGAGTGACTTTCGAACATATTGCAGTGAAACTGCCTCGATCACGTCATTCAAAGAAGTTTCTATGGGAAATCTGTCGAACCGTAACAAACATTCACATTAGGTTGCGTATATTTATTCTATTCAATTTATTCAATTATTCCTTCAACCCTCTTACGAGGAAATCGGAATGGTTATCGGTGTACAATTATCAACTCACCAACTCATGAATGTGGCTTATAACATTATATGATATTGAGCAAATCTATTAATAAATGACAGTAATGATAATTTACATGTATTTATTTATTTATTTGTCAATTCAAGATTATACAGAAAAGTTACAATATTCCACAAAGCCTGTAAACAGGCTTATCTGTGGTTTGCATTATAATTATAACACATGAAAAACATAACTGATACAAAATAATTACAGGTATAGTGATGGCGTGTTTAGTTTTGTGAATTATACGAGTTTCAATGATATTATCATGTGCCATTATAACAATACATATATGAGTTTTTTTTCCATTCTCCTCATTATTATAATTTCAAAATATATAAAAATTTCCATTCGACATTAAAAATTGAGAGAATATATATATATATATATATATATATATATATATATATATATATGATGATTTTTTATGAAACAATAACAAAATTTCTTGTTGGGAAAAATATGGGACTTATTAGACATACGATTGATACTTATAACTACAAAATAATTCAGTATAATACTAGGTGATTGATTGGAACCGAAACTTCCTGACATGTAATTGGAGTTTTGAGATACAAATAGAATGAAATAAATACGCAAACGAACAATTAGTTGGCTCAACTTTTTCTCTTCATTATATATTAGGCTTAATTCATGATCAAGTCACCGAATAGCCTAATCAATATGTCAATTTATAACAGAGTTTGACTACATATAACAACCAGCTGAGAGAATCGCCATTATAGTCGATCACATTTAGGTAGAAATTCAATCGAGTTCGAGTTGAAGCTATGATAATTTATTGTCAGCAAATAACATAATATCGACAATGTGTCAGTGAATGTTCAATTGAATATATCTTGAGTAGAGTTACTAATAATGAAGTCGAGTAGCCAAATTTATAATACTATTTGAAATAATAATGAATGGAAATAGGTTCTATGATTTTAAACCCCAATTTTTAGATGATTTTGGCATTCCGAGTAATCCTGAAGTTCCGTTTGAAGATATATTTTATTAAAAATCGATTTTGATTAAGATCATCAAATAATATTTTTTTTTAATTTCGATTTTTTTTTCATCATTTTCTATTTGTATGGAATTTATGGAATTTTGTATGGGAAGGTAAAAGTGGATGTCAAAAATATATGGAGTTACTGTGATATAACGTAGGCTTACAATTATTCTATCCACCCCAATTATGAATTTTTCACCATTAGCATTTGAAAAAAAATACTCTCTGCTTCTAACGTATTTGTTGATTTTGTATCGTTTACGGTTCAAGTTTTATATCATGTGGAACTTCCATGGCGGGAACTTTGTGCCCACTATATGTGTTAGTTACGTCTCATGGGGACCCATGTCAATAACGTACAATCACTCTTAACGATCCAGAGGAAAGCCACGATAGACCTCTTCGAGCACGGTGGGAATCGAACCCCAGTCTTCTGAATGACACTTCCTACAGCGGCGCACCCACTCTTGAAAAGTTACAGCCAAAAACAGATATATTGATCTGACAAATATCGGTGAAAGGTTAATAAAATGTATACCAGTTCATCCAAAACCATTCATTTCACAACCAGTCAAACACTCTCATGGCCTCGTGCAGAAAAAAAACTGAAAATGTGTTACTATAATAGACTATAATTTATTTCACGACTTAATAATCACACCAACCGAATAAAGGAATATGAAATGGTAGGAATTTATTCCACAATCACAGTTCACCACAAAAAAAAATATTTAAATTATTTGAAAGATGTAAAAAACAGGATTTTAACATAGAATGGCAAAAAGTCTTCTATCATTAGAAAAAAAATCACAAGGCCGAATCAATATCGATCCACTGAAGATTCTCGATAGTTAAAAAACCATGGAATGTGTAGCGAATATTCACCATTCCGTGTCAAGATAATGAAAGCCCTACCTTAATTAAACAGTACTTGTTCAAGGCTGGGCCGGACTATCAACCAGAGAGATGAACGTACCGACCGACCGTCCCTCCCATCTCACAACACGAGCGAGCGGGTGTTTCGCTCCTTCATCTCCAGTTACACCACCAAAGACATGTCGAAGATTTAAATCTGCAAATCGAGCGATTATAATAATCACTATCATTAAGACTGTTTGACCTTTGACCTCGAATACGCGCTCCACACGCAAGCGAGTCACGCATGATTTGTAGCGCCCACACGAAAGGCGTATTCGCAACCGAAATGAGTACTAAACTTGACCTTCGTAGCTCAGTCAATAATGGCAATGCTTAAGAAACTGAAGTCAACGTTGGGCGTGGGTTCAAGCTCGGGATCCAGTCCTGCATGAACCGTGGGTTTTTAATATTATTTATTCGATCACTATTGTTTCATCATCACGTGCTAATTCGTACCCCCAAATGACCTGGCTGTTGTTGGGATCGAAACAACAATAATAATCAATCAATCAATCAATCAATCGATCAACTGACTTCACGCGGGAGGTTGCACAGCAATGATATTTAAAGTGGCTACATTCACGGATTGGAAGTGAGTTCAAGATTAGTTTCAGTTTGGCATGATTATTTCTGCAGGTTAGTTTGTTTAGATTATTTTGTTTATGTTAGTTTGAAGAGTTTGGGTTGACCAAGTCAGTTAGATTGGGTATGACAGCTATGAAAACTCACTGTCCCTGTTAGGTTCAGTGTACTGTTAATTCCTGATGTGACACGATTCAACACCAACGTGTTGTGTGAGAGAGAGAGAGAGAGAGAGAGAGAGAGAGAGAGAGAGAGAGAGAGAGAGAGAGAGAGAGAGAGAGAGAGAGAGAGAGAGAGAGAGAGAGAGAGAGAGAGAGAGAGAGAGAGAGAGAGAGAGAGAGAGAGAGAGAGAGAGAGAGAGAGAGAGAGAGAGAGAGAGAGAGAGGAATAACGCACGGGTAATTATACATGACATGCCATTGTAAGACCGTACGTTTGGCACAGAGTTGGGACCTGCTCTGAGATCTGAAGCCAGAGGGGTGCAGGTTGTGGATATGGGTTTTGGATGAGCGCCCTGTTACACATCACCACTTCGTCGCTCATACCACTCGTTCAATCGTACCCCCATTCAACTCTGCTGTTGGTGGAGGCGTCAACACATAATAGTAAACAAGCAACGGACGTTGTTGACTCGAGTTCAAGCATGATATCCTCAGTCTAAGGTTCGAGTAAAACTATTTATGTATTCCTCTCACATCTCCGTCTCGAACTAGAAACTTATACTGTCATATAAATTCAGCGACATCAATTCTGAAAACCTAGACTGCTACGATCCAGCGTAAGCCTAGAAATTTATGTTACATCAATATATAGACCTATACTTGATTGTATTTATTGATTCAATGTCCGTTTTATTCCCCCAGGCGTATTTTCTCCAACTTGAGGGTATCTGGATCAGATCTATAGTTACCAGTTGTTGAATCAATGTAGGCCTACCATCATTCGCGAGACCGGGCTTTGATTCCAGCTGACAAAAAAATGTTCAAAACATCAACATTTCAATTATGACATCGTCTAAAAGACTTGGTTTTAAAGAGAAGATTTCAACTGTCGTATGTCGTAATTGATCTTGAAATTGATGTTGGTAACGTTCAGATATGGGACTATATGACAAAAAATACCTAGAATACATATCAATTAGTTTCGAACTTTTGGAAAGTTGGAAGACTTTTATCTGCGGCGAAGAAATAATATAGTAACAAACAGCTGGGTGGCGACGTCATTTTTTTTCATTTCAAATAGCCATGCACATATTATTATCCAAACTCATATTTTTCCCGTTTCTAATCATTTCATTTCATTTTCATTTTTAAATCATTTTATTTCTGTTTTTGAACAATAAATACATACATTTTTCAATTGTTTCTTCTCAAATTAAAATTCACAACAAGAAACCCGCATGAGGGAGGAACTCTTGTGTGCGGGTCGTCTGGTCGTTCGTCTAAACTCATCCTTCACCCCAATAAGGACGCAATTGATCACGTATCAAGTTCTCGATGGTAATAAAACCAAATATATAATTAATTTGCGCCAAAGTTTTAGAAAATAAGACAACCCACTTCGCAATACTGACCGTGACCCATGCCAGTGTACCTCAATATTTCGATTTCTATCAGTTTATCTGTTAGCTCATACTAAATACGCCTGTCTTAACAGTTGCACAAATGCATTTACAAAACAACAACAACATCAACAACAGAGCACACCACTTAAACTTGACCAACATCTGGTAAACTGTTTCCCATTAGTTGACCTGTATGGTATAAAGACACAACCGCCATCAACCGTCGTTACGTCAGCTGGTGCTTGAGTGTGGGCGCGAAACGCCCGGCCGATAGTGTTGCGGGATAGGGGAGACGGTCGATCGTAAGCTCACCTCTCGTGGTAACAAGTATTTGAAGATCATACATGTAATATACATCGTGACAGACAAGTTAGCAGCATGTAACAAGTATATTACCACACATGGCGTTTATAGGTGGAAATGAGTGTATTAATAGGGTTAGGATGTTTGGAAATTTCATATATTTTTTGTTTGACCTTTGAATCGATGTTTGAATTTCGAATGTGTATATTTTATTTCTTTAAGATCCTTTTTTTGGCTATTAATGCCAAATATATGCAGAATCAGGATGGCATATTTTGGCATTTGAAAGAGTTCATAGCCTAACTTCATAACTTTATTCTGAATTCTCAAAAGTGGATTTCAAGGTGTGGAAACTCATTTTGAACCATTCAAATCAAAAGTTGTACATTTTTATAATCCGTTCTATATAGAAAGTATTGATTTTCGATCTGGAATTATCAGCATAATATCCAACAACTGAATGTAAAGCCTTATTTGTTAACTGGAAATATCGGGGAAGAGGTGTATAGGCCTATTTCATCGCTATATGTATATTAATATCAAAGTTCCAGGCGCATAATTTGAGCTTGGGGCCTATATGGTGCATATTTGAAGGTGAAAACATATCGGTGGGTGAAAACAAAAAGGGGAATGTCAGAATAATCAGTAAATGGATATTATCAAAGAATTGAATCTTTTATTCATTGTCATATGTACATAAGAAAATTGAGAGTGTCAAAAACGCCAGGAAGAAAAGCAACTATACAAGAAAAGGCGTACAAGAAAACTAGACCATTTCCCATCTCCCCACCAGAGTGCTCTGTTGGCGTGGTTCGATAAGAACTGATGACTATTTTATATGACATGTCAACGAAAGCTATGCACAGCACACTTCGATTTTGAGACTATCAAGTCACCGCGTTCTCTAATTGATGTAGGCCTATACCTGTGAGTTATATTTAGATCGTTATAAACACTAATCGGCCATATACCTCAGTTGCTCTTTTAATATAGGTTTATTTGATCTGAAAAAATTACAAATCGTAATTTTTTTCCTTCGAATGGCTGATCTGATTTAGGTTATGTGAAACTTATAATAATGTGTTTCATTGTTGTGGTTGAATTCCGTAGGAACTTGAATTTATTCGTGATACATTTCAAATATATCTTCTATGGGTTATATTCATGGGGGGTTCAGAAATTGGAAATAGTTTTACCCGAAGTGGTTGAACCGATTGCGCCCCAAAACTGAATGTCTAGTTTTTCATTCATATTGGGATGGAGACGCACTCTACTGATGCATGACTACGATCTATTGGCGTCGGTGATCAATATATGAGATGGTGAGATGATAGATACAGAATTATTTTCCTGGGTGCCTTTTTATATTTTAGTGAGAAGGAGTCGGTCATGTCCTGTTATGAAGGAACCATCCCAGTATGGACCTGTACGACAGAGGGGAACCACGAAATACCCCTGCTGTCAGGATGGTCGACCATGTCGAAAATCAGACCCCGATCTCCCGAATGACGGTCCAGTGATGCTAACCACTCGACCACACGTCTCAGTACACGTGTGAATCACGTGATACAACTATACACAGTATCGAGTTGCAAGATGACAAGTTCCATCATGATTTGTTCTCTTTTGACCTGGCTGTAGAGCGCGAACACAAAAACAAAACAACGAGGATAAAACTTTCATTTTTTATTGTTCCATAAAAAAGAGTTTCCATTCACGCTCATCCAATTACATTTTAAACTCAATATACAAGGCCATTACACAATACATAAATCTATGTACCACCTCGCACAACTAATGTATACAATTAACTTTTCATCAGTCGTATTCGCGAAAGATGAAGGCTCGAACCGCTAGTGCGCTAGTGGTGTAGGATAGGGGGGACGGTCGATCGGAACCTTCGCTTCACGTGTCTATCAGATGTTATTTCCTCTTGTAGTGAGTACCGGTATAGTAACACAATGTGTACTTCCCCTCCTCCATACACGTGATGAAAACAAACATAAGATACGATTATTGGATGAGCGGTAGCGAATACTTCCATCCCTCTCTTATGGAGCTTTGTCTGGTTTGGTTTTTTGGCACTGCACAGGTCGCACGGTGTCGACGAAACTTTGTTCGTGCAAGCAGACTTATCCAGCCTAGAACTGTATAGGCTTCTGTCAAGTAACAAATGACAAACAATAGTTACCTTAGCAACACAGCGAACTGGTGGACTACCAAATATTCTGATTGGTCAATTCCAACTGGTGGACATTGTTGTCTGTCTCTTGCAACAATTAGTGACGTCACCTGACAGAAGTATATAGTTTTGGGGTTACATCGATCGGACCATTTTTGAGGAAAAAACATTTCAAAGCTTCTGGAAATCTCATCAGATAAGGCTAAGCAAGAAAATTTGAAAAATAAAAACTCTTCAAAAAAATTAAGTTTTCACTAATACCAATATTTCAAAATATCCCAATATGGCCCAATATGGCCGACGAATGGTTACAAAAGTTGAGTCAACAATGAAATATTCCAATCAATATCATTGTTGAAAATATGCGCGCGCTTCATTTTGTGACTTTTCTCTAATTCCACTTCTCAACACTAACAGCTAACGTACTTGCAGCTTTTTCTCGGCAGTTAAGAAGAGGCATCAAGTGTCACCATTTAATTGAACGTTTGAAGTAATACAATGTCCGTAGATGCGGATTGAGCTAACAGAATATTTTTCTTCCAAGATTTCTATACCTCTAAGCTCATCTCACAACGCTGAACCTGTGTTTTCTTGATTGACCTATGCAAGTGTACCACATCACATAGGCCTACGTACATCAATACAACTTGAACTTCAATTCAACTTATGAACAGTGTTATGATTTTTTGTTAGGCCTGTCACTCATTTTTTTCCATTTTGTAAAATGATAAACTTTACATCTGCTGTTAATGGAAAGAAGTGATCATTGCCCAAGAGACTTGATTCAAAGTGGAAGATATCAACATTCGTGTGTTTTGATCACTCTTGATACCAATGCTGGTAATGTCCGGATATATCACAGAAACGGTTTTTTCTTATAATGTGTTCCGGACTTTCGGAAACTGAAAGACTTTTATCTGCAGCGGAGAATTGTGGTCACAGACAGCGCAGTCCTGGTGTTGAAGTTCATTGGTTCTGAATAATTAAAACGGGGTGATAAGATCGCCCTGGTGGTGCCCCGTCCAAATGATCCTACCTTGCATCCGCAGCCTCAATTGGGGAACAATGTATCAATGTATAAATTTGTATCAAGTTTCGATGTTATAAAAAAAAAAATTGATTGTTGTCGTTACCCTTCATTCTACTTCCGGTTTCACTACAAATGACTCAATCAGACAACTGTTTGTGTTGACAAAAACAAAACAACATGAACTTGTGAAATGTGTTCGTGCCTCGAAGACAAGAAGTTAGGCTGGTTATCTTTCCCCATCAACAGCATAATTGTCTGCTAAGGTTGAGTACAATACAACTTCATCTACGACCGACCGTCTCGCTCATCTGATACCATTGCCGATAAGAGTCTCGAACCGTCATTGATGTGCACAACAATCAACTGAATCTGATGCAATTTCACGAGATACCTCAAAAGATTAGAGTGGTTATAAACACCAACCTTGAGGAAATTATTTTTCGATTTTTTTTTGTTGAGTATACTCCGGACACAATACTGAATTGAACGAGAATAATTTGTGGAAGATTCAACGGATTTTGAGATTATAATGAAGTGAAATATGAAAAAATCATACCTTTGAATATTAACATTGAAAACCTCAAATTCATCACTGTTTTTGATAAGTGAAGCTTGAAAATGAAGAATATAATTATATTATTCCACATAGAGCTGGAAGCAATTGTTTGTTCATAGAATTAAATACACATTTTCAAGGTTCAAACCGCGGACAGCTAGACTTGATTTGCCAGTAAGAGCGGATTGGACCAAGTGAAGAATAGATACTAATTAGTTGAATATCAATCAAGGTACGAGAATACGTGACCTAGGGTGATAATATAATGTTAGTTCACTAATCACCAGTTAATACACCGGCTCTGAACGCAGCGTCTTCACTACAAATTAGGAAAAGTAAATTTCCAACAATATATTCATTTTACTCTCATTATATTCGGTCTAACGATGCATTGTACTGATGACTATGACTATGGCATATGACTATGGTGACATAGAATGATACATGAGATGATGAATGAGATGATGAGATAGATGAAAGGTTATTTCATCAGGAGTTTTTGGATGGTGGAAAGGAGTCGGTCGTGGCCTGTTGTCAAGGGACCATCCCTCTATCGACCTGAACGGCAGAGGGAAACCAAGAAGAACCCCTGTCAGGATGATCGACCATGGCGGGAATCGAGCCCCGGTCACCTGAATGACGGCTTAGTACGCTAGCCACTCGACCACTCGTTTCAGTATGATATATTCGTGGTAGGCTGTGAGATGTCCAATGTCTGATGTTCAGGACACGATGTAGTGACACCAACCCATTGCATCATAAAGAAGTTGATCCAACTGCCATACTGATAACATGGAAGGCATTTGTGGTTTCTTGCGGTCAGTTCAGAGCCAATCGTCCCGATTACCTGTCACGATTTAGCGGATTCCCTTGTGAACTAGATGTAAATAAGAGTGGCTACGGTACCGGTAGCATTGTATAGCATTGTAGTTCGATATAACAGCGATACTTGCGCTACAGGCGATCGGGACCCTGGACTCAGAAACTGACCCCGGAAGTATTTCACTTTCAAGACCCGAGTTATAGCTCCTTCTCCATATGATAACATAGGTTGGTCTCATTACATTATGGAGTTGTAATGTTATGGATGTATAACTCCGTGTGAAAAGCTCAAACCACGTGATCACTTTAGATAGTGGGTAACGGCGGCCATGTTCACTGCTCAAACTGATTGTTGTCAGGTGTGGGTCTGCAGAAATTTGTTTTATATTCAGTGACTGAAATCACGGCCTCAAGGCCTTCTATCATTACTCAAGGCCTTCTTCATCATTACCTGACATGTAATGATGAAGAAGTCTTTGCTGAATTACCAACGTGGAAGAAGCTCCAACTGGCAGTTGAAACGAGAACATGGCCGCCGTGTGGAAGTAACCGGAAGTGCATGGCTCGTCGCTGATTTGGACCTCCATGACAATACAACTTCATGATTACATCGTGTTCAGAAGTTTTCCACAGCCTCTCTGATTGAATGAGTGACGCAACACCTCGATGGCTCGATCGATACGATGGTTCCGTGCCATGATGGGACAGATATAATCGCTCCAAGGTGAAATATTTGGTCTACCGGAAGTCGGCCGACCAATCAGCAACGAGTGTTTGATATGACGTCATATATCCAGGTGATTAGTTTTTTAAAAAGTGCAAGTTAATTAAGAAACGAATTGCAATATTCAATCTGGAACTCACGCCTTAGGAAGTATGCTATATGTGAAGTCATTAGTGAGATACTGGTGGTCGAGGCTGAGGTTGATTGATGATTGCGCGTAGAGGACCCCAACAAAGGTCATGTTACTTGGGGTTGGGGTATACAGATGATGTGCATCAAATAAAAAGCAATGATGAATATAATCATTTATATATCAATGATCAACGAGTCCCTATCAAATATTGGACATCAAATGTAACGATTGTAACAATTGTATAACATTCGTTCTTCATTGTATGCTTAACGACCCCACCAACAACTAGGTCATACGGGGGTACGAATGAGCAGATAGTTATGGAACTATGAAGTGATGATGAGTGAAAAAACGTTTACAAAAGCCCATGCCAAACCCAAAGCGATGCCTCAGCTGACCGAGCCACCGAGGGTGGTCGACATTCGACCGTTTATGTAGATCAATGGTAATAGTCGATCCCGAAGCTTCTCCATTTGAATATGTGAAATTAAATTGGAACTATGAATTCACTGGTTATGATTTAGTAAATATGAAAATGCCAGAGAGATCCAAATAAATATATGAATATTCTATTATTATTCACAATTTCTCTTGTAATACAACTATATGAGCTCTTGAAGAAAGACAGCGCGATATTTCTTCAGAAGATCTCCTGCATACTCTTCTATAAAATAATATTTCATGCACTCACCATATATATACCTATGAGTGGCCTAAACATCTTGACCAATTGGTTTCATCAGAATAATAAAAAGTGGAAGTGTATTACGGATGGCTTCAATGAAATTCATCACTTTCTTGAAAACCCTACACGACCACACTTCTTTATACGATGTTTATATATTTAACGAGTCAAGCGATGAACTTTTTTCATTGTATTTATGATGGTAAATAATATGTGTTTTATGTCTTTATTGAGCAAACAGATCGTTACAGTGATATACAACGTCAACGTATATTTATCAACTTGGAAAAACATCAACACACATCATTTCAAGTCGATCATCAACACAATAAGAAAACAATTTTAAACAAAAACCTTTGCACTTATTGTAAGTCGTGAGGCTATTCAGCCAGTAATAATCCGTAATAATCCCCCAGTAATAATCCGCTAATAATGGTCCATTACTTTGAATGAGAGGTTTTATCCACAATGTCGTCACCTGTCTTTATACAAACCCTAATCACAACCGGCACAACAAGTAACGAGGAAGAACGAAAACGTATTTATTTATTTTACGTATTATTTTTTTCTATTCTTACCTCCCTAATTACCTCGAGCAAGAGTTCCAAAGAGGAAAATGAAACAGTTGATGTGTTTGTGGTCGATCACGATTGTCTACGGCCGCGTAGATTTATGAATGGAATACTAATTTCGATTAGAATCTGATGATAAAACTGTCATGGCCGTCTGTGACGTGGCGAAATCAACTGCCGGAAATGATTCATGTTTTCGAATCTAATTTTCTTGACGACGATCGGCGTAATATTGTCACACGATCTTTACTGAGATGATGATGTATGAAACGACAGGATTGTGGGGAGATATCTGGATTTCAGGAACAGGTTCGGATAGTTTGGTGGATCTTCCTGGGTGACCTGTGTTATCCTGTTTGGACAGTCGCAGTTTATAACGTTCTACAAGTTTACACCTTCATATGTTGGCCACGCTGACAGCTAAGGCACCACTCTTATTTTTATGATACATAATTTAAAAATCTGATGACAATATCGAATAAGTCAGCAGAGTTAGGAAAGGAATTGGAACTCTGCCAATATTGGTAATCAACGATATCAGTTTCAACTTAAAAAAACTCAAAAATCAAAGATTAATTCATAGTTAGTTTACGTATGAGAAATATTTCGTAGAAAAACGATCGTTTTCTTCAATTATGAAAAATTTGATTCATGGTAAAAAAGAAATACTCTTCAAATGAGATGGGTTGGATGGATGGAGATTCCATGAATCGAAAGAGCCATTTTTCTTTTGAGAATGTTTTGGAAATAAATTTTAACAAAGATGGAAGAAACGTTCTCGATATAGATCACAAAACTGGAGTCAAAAACAGTGGAAAAAATAAAATTTGAACCGAACAGGAGAAAAGACAGGAAGAAAATGAATGAAAAAGAAGAAAGAGGAATCAGAAAGTCTTCCAGACTATTCGACTCGGCTGAAAAACACTAATTGCTCATCACGATTCCCGGATACGAATTAGAGGATGCGAGAAAAACAAAACGGGCCCCTCCCCATTCTACACCGGTCCAATCATTTCCAATCACACACATTTTCACTCTTTTCATCGCAACGAAAGATTGTCAATGCAACATCGAGCTGATGCACCACTGTGCAGAATCACGTATGTACACATACGGCCATAAAAAACATTATCCTGGCCAAAATCCAAATTCAAATCCAAAATTGAATTTCAAATTGAAATAACGCATATAAGTTCACGCCAATTTTTATATAGGCTGTACATGAAGTACACTTGTGGTCACACAAAATGAAAGAACTCAACAAATAAGAATACATCCTGACGAGAACGTGCTGAAACTTCAGCGGACGCTGTACACTCCACATATATTTCATGAAAACAAATAGCCGTTATCTGTAGAGTTTGTTTGAATCAATACTTGAGTTGGGATGGAAAAAACACATTTTATGTGGCCGCAAACGTACATTTGTGGCTAAATCGACCACTTTCTGTATACGTGACCTTACACAAGTTCACTCCATGGTTCGATACTCGAGTACCACGACATTCCGACAGCGGAATGCACAACAATAGAGTCTACAATCCAATAAGATCTCACAGGTTAACCGTGTGACGTCACTAACACCAGCAGCAGACGGTGACTGGCCCACAGTGACGTCACGGCTCTGTTTTTGTACGTCACAGATCGAGGGCTCAGCCGAATCTGGTCGGAGGTTCATGACGTAGGCAGGCTTTCATTTCCTGGTCGGCCCAAGGACGTTGCAGGGGTGTTGGTCGGTTAGACGGACTAGGGACAGGCTGCGATATTCACATTGGAGTGGGAAATTAATTGATTTGGCTGTTTGCTAATCAATACTCTTCAATGATTACTCGGCGAACCGGAAGTGGGTTTCAGATTGGTTTGGTTCAAATTAGTGCGGAGTATTTGTGAGGTTAAGAATGAAAGTAGAATCGTCTGATTGGGGCACCACAGGGGTGATCTTACCACCCAATTTCATTAATTTAATCAATGTATTTCGCTCCATGTGATCTGGTGGGAAAGGGGCAAATCGGACCTGGTTCGATCCCCGCCACCGTTCATCCTTACACGTTTTGTTTTCGTGGTTTTCCTCTGTGATCTAGGCTGATGCCGGAATACTTCCTACAGTGACCACGACCGCCTCCTTCCCACTATCCTTCGCATTACCTGATCCTCCATATCATCATCCTATCATAGCATTAATGATTCATCCGAAGCCAATAAATCTGAGTTATCATTACATTGCGTCGTTAAACTCAATATAAAATTCATTAAATACCATCAATCGATTCAAATTATTAATCATATGATTATCTATCGGGACAATCCTCAGCTAACTGACTTATAGCCTTGATTTGATATAACACTGATTTTGAATATCAAGTTTCGATGTTATTGAAGAAAAAGTTTGTATTCATAGGTTAGGTTCATTGAATCACTTAGATTGGATCATTTAGATTACTTCGGGCAGCGCGCAACAACAACAACAACAACAACGTCTGATTGTGGTGGCATGAACAGTTGGTTCGGTGAAAGAGACTGCTTATTCACATGCTAACTTGTTTTGTATCCGTGTTACACTGGTTCTAATGAATGACTATATTGTTTAGTTGATCATCAGCTCGAGGTACAGTTGTGACAGATCAAGGTGAGATAATTGAAGATATTTCTTCCCCAATGCGAATTTGTTTGGATTGTTCACATCCCTCATATTGTTTCATCATTTTTTGATGTCTTACGACCGTCCTTGTGATGCCCTGTCCGAACGATCCTACCTTTTACCCTCGGCCATAATTGAGAGAAATGATTTTGTGCCGAGTGCCGAGTGAACGACTGGCTAGTCGACTGAACCGTCATTCAGGAGATCAAGGTTTGATTCCCTCCATGGTCGATCATCCTGAAAGGGGATTTTCGTGGTTTTCCTCTGTCGTTTGGGTCAATACTGTGATGGTTCCTTGAAAACCGGCCACGACCGACTCCCAAACACACCCAATTACATAACCATTGATCCCATCATCTCATATATCATTCACCGACGCCAATATATCGTAGCCATCAGTACAGTGCGTCGTTAAGCCCGATAAAAAAAATGAAAAAAGAGTTCCGCAAAGTCGACATGTATCCTATTACATTGTTCTCATCATGCTTTAGAAAAGTTAATTCTTCACATTTACCGATGTTCATTTATTTTGAAAGTAGAGATTAAAGCAGTTCCACGGGTATTACAATGAACTTTCAAGACCCCCCACTGATTAGCTCACGGCCTCCCCCCCCTCCCCCGGTTCACCCCCTTCCCCCGGTTCACCCCCCACCAACCCTCACAAGAATACCAACAAAACAATACGTGTGAAAGTAACAATCGAATAAAAATAGCCGGCACATGTTGTTCAGTTGGTAAAACGCTTGCAATGTGATCCGCGAGGTGAGGGGCATATCGGTTCATTATAATCACCGGTGTACCTCAGAAGCAAAACAAAACACCAACGATTATCATCGAAGCGATCATTCAGAAAACGACCAAGTTGAACGCGGATGTCGCCGAAGAGGATGTTGGGAATAACCGACTTGAAATTAATTGATCGAGTATCGATACGACGACCGACGTATAATTAATCGATCGATTAGTTCGATATATCGGTCTGTGTGGCGTGTAATTGTAGCAACAGGTCCGACCACAGTGCGAGCTGCATGATTGATTAGTCCAGATCATTCAAGGTGGATGTGGAGCGAGAGAGCGAGAGAGCGAGAGAGAGAGAGAGAGAGAGAGAGAGAGAGAGAGAGAGAGAGAGAGAGAGAGAGAGAGAGAGAGAGAGAGAGAGATATCTTCGTTTTGACTAGAGAGGCTGTATTTAGTTTTGACTATCCACTGGTTCGATGTATTTTTCAACTAGTTTTTCCAAAATGTTCTCGACATTTTTTTCAAATTTTCAAATTCCCAATACACCATTTCCACATTGATACATCCATGAATAGCCTGAAATTGGATACATTTTGGTGGGTGGGTTCCCCTTATGAGTCCACAGAAGTCGATTCAGCGAAATATCAGTTTCTTGGTGATAACTTTTGAACGGTGTGAGATCAAAATTCTAATACGCGAGAAACACAGATAATTTTAATAGCTTCAAGATAATATAAGTTTCAACTATTTGAGTCATGTCGCATATCTGTCAAGCGTCGACACCTAAAAAAATGTGTTTTTTTTTTAGCTATCAACGCTTCACACCTATGCAACGTGACTTAAATAGTCATAACTTCTATCATTTTGAAGCTATTAAAATTATCTGTGTTTCTCGCGTATTAGAATTTTGATATCTCGTACCGTTCAAAAGTTATCACCAAGAAACTGATATTTCGATAAATCGACTCACATGAACAAAAATCAAAAATGCTGTATATATGTTTGTTTGCCGCACCCCTAACATCTCTAGTTGCTATGGTAACCCGAAACGTGTCCCTATGGCGTATTCAGGTGCCCCACCTAGATACGAGCAACAGGTCCGTAGCAACTACTGCCCCGGTAACGAGATGACGGCTCACCTTGAACGCTAATCATAACAATCACAGCATCCTGACGATAACGGGTCCAGCAAGCAGCCAACTCGATACATGTGCTGTCTCAGCATAGCATCTACACAACTAGGAATAATGAGCACCAATTACAATCAACAGACAGCAGGAAGAGATGCAGAGAATTGAAAGTGTTTCGGGTATTGAGCGTTATCAGGTTGAGATGGACATAATTTAACCGAATTTAAGGTGAACCTTGTCCCCATAAGGCGAAAAGTTACCGCCAGGTGATCTCACGGATACGGATGATCTTAAAACTTCAACAATGCGCGCGGATGCAAGATACAAATTGTACAAATAAGTTACATCAAAAGATGGACTACATACGTCGAAAATGCTAATGACACAAATTGTATAGTAACGAAAGTGATGAGATCAGTTCTATGTACTAGTAACACTCGATATTTTTGCCATCGATTTTGACCTCACAGCGTACCGTTACATACAAATAACATGTAACCTAATGTGAATGTTCATTAAGGGTCGATAGTATTTCATAAGATAATTCCATGGATGGTGTATCGATCACTTTCAATATACAATATGTACAAAGAGAGAGCCACTACGATCGTTTATATTCTGGGTTGACACTTGAAATGTTATATACCGTGGGTTGGTTTCAATATATGAACAGTGGATTTATTCGTGCATTGAAATCACCCAGTTAGAAGTGAATGCATGATATGGCTTGTTGTTTCGTCTGTAGAACGATCCCACCAAATGTTGGATTATATGGGGGTATACGAATGAGCGGGTGGTAATGACATGTGAAAGTACTTCGACAGAAAATCACGACTACAGCGGGATTCGAACCCGTGCTCAATTGATATGAAATTAGACCCTCAGCCACCGAGTTAGAATTGTAGTACTGCGTATCCATAACTCCACGACTTGACGGGCAGATCGAGGCAAACGGGACAGATCGAGTTCACCCCAATCACTTCATCGGAGGTGTTTTGCGCTCTGAGATTGAATATTTACACAATTCAACAGAATATGGGCGAAATGTATGCGACCTATTCGTGCGTTGAAATCACCAGGATACCATGCAGTTGATCGAGATAATCAGCAGAAATTGTATACTGTTCCTGGTTTCAAAATAATTACCAATAAGCAATCTTCACACATACTTCCAAGTTCTATCTAGCTATGCAGTCTGGGAGAATTTTTCAATTTTTGAAAATAAAAAAATCTGATCAATTAGGGTATAGTCCCTATTCTGAACTTGTTGCATAAGTTGAGCAAAACTTTCGATAAAATATGTAAAGTGAACCACACAACATAATCATAATGACACCGTTTTCAAACTGGTTTCGCGATAGGTGGGTTAATATAATGATAAAATGTGATGAAAATGAATACTTTTTTATTAATAATCAAATTTGACAGATGTGTGTACAAACTTCATACAACATTTGAGAAGTTGATAGTTGCAAACATAATCACAATTGAAAATAGTAGGCCTATACTGTTGTTAATTTTCAAGGCTCATCCTTTAACGCGAGAAAAGCACGTAGCGTTTTTCCAGTTCGACAAATATCCCAAATACCGTGAAAATGATGATCTGAACCGCGTATTCCCTCTACGCCATGACAATGACCATGGATTAACAAGAACATAGCCGATGTTTCGGTCATTCAAGTCTCCAAGCAAACAAACCAACGCCATGCATTATCCGTCGATCCTTTGTGGCCACACGACGTGTCTGACAGTCCGATCGGTAGTCCCCCCTATCCAACAACACGAACAGTCGGCAGTGTCAACCTGTCAAGACGTGGACGCGCGTAATGTTACCGGGGAGCTGTTAGTAATTGACATTATACGTCGCCGGGCGACCGGTTTACAAGCACTCAAGGGCGGGCGATTCGCTAATCTTCGGTTAAGAGGACAGGGGAGTGATTTTTTTCATTTGGTTTAACGACGCACTCTACTGTTGACTATGATCTATTGGCGTCGGTGAATGATATATGATATGATGGGATGATGAGATAAAAGGTTATTCTGTTAGGTGTTTTCAGATAGTTGGAAGAACTAGGTCGTGGGCTGTTGATCTGAACGACAGAAGGAGACCACGAAAAACCCCTGTCAGGATGGTCGACCATGGAAGGAATCGAACCCCGGTCGCCTGAATGACGGTAAAAGGTGTTAACCACTCGGCCACACGTCCCAGTACAATTAGGAAAACGATTTAGTATGAGAATAGCTCTGATTGTCAGTCAAGTGCTGTTACCGTCATGAGTACAAATGCTATTTGCTTTAATAATGATAGTAATAATAATAATAATAATAATTTGATAATAACAATAATTATTATTATTAATAATTTTAATGATAATTATAATAATAATTTTGACATCTTTATTGATAAGGTTGACTGAACCTGTAAACTGATGGACTGGTAAACTGGTGGACTGGTAAACTGGTGGACTGGTAAACTGGTGGACTGGTAAACTGGTGGACTGGTAAACTGGTGGACTGGTAAACTGGTGGACTGGTAAACTGGTGGACTGGTAAACTGGTGGGTAATACCAGACCTATATGTGTGATGCCTAAAGAATAGAAGGTACCAACTGTACTAAAAACCGTCTGTCTTGAAATTATACTGTCCTAAGAATCAACTGACCTGAACATCTATCTTGAGCAACCTGGACAAGAATTAGAGTGGTGGGTTTGACTCATCCTCTGAAGAAATGTAATTCGACACAAACTTACCCACCTATAAGCCACATTGGAAAACATATGAAACATGCAATGAGTGGTAACAATTTTCGGGTCAATTACCTCCCACTTATACTTCTGTGCAGATTGCTCAAGAATTCGAGGTATGGGTCAGATGGGTTTTATTCCAGTTGGTTGTGGTACAGTCGGTCAAGTTTTAGTGCAGTTGATTCTTATCTAGTACAGTTGACTATCCCTCTTTGAAATGGTTCAAAATATTGAAACATAGTACAATTGAAAATTAATATTTTCGATACTCTTGATGGTGTGCTCAAAAAGAACTACAAGTGGTCGAGTGCTTATACCACTGAACCGTCATTTAGGAGAGTAGGGCTCGATTCCCGCCATGGTCGACCATCCTGAAAGGGTTTTCTCGTGGTTTGCCTCTGTCGTTCAGGTCAATATCATGGGATGGTTAATCAACAACAGCCCACGGCCGACTCCTTCCCACTATCCAAAAACACCTGACACAATAACCTTTCATCTCATCATCCCACCATCTCATATACGCTATCATACATCGCGGCCAAAAGATCGTGATCACAGTACAGTGCGTCGTTAAACTCAATGATGATAATAATCTATCCCAGATTCCAAATTGATGGGTCAGGGATAGATGAAAAAATAGATAAATAGATGAATCCACCTAATTACCAGGGCCCCAGGACCCTTACCTAATAAATGTCGTGCTAGTGCTAGCTAGCTCCAAAAGACCAAACCTTTGATTGGTCAATATCCCCCAGAAGAGCTACCTGACATGGCAACGTGTCTGGTCTCTGTGTATGTCCATTGTTGTTAGCACAAAATCTTGGAGCTGCTTATGAGGTGGGCTTCCAGATGTGATGAATTATTCAGTCCAAGAGACCGTGAATTTGGTTTCGTGATATATTGTCATTGTTGGAGCTTTTTTTCAGAAAACATTAACCAATGGGCGTCCTAGCCTCTTGGAGCTAGCTAGCACTAGCACGAAATTTATTAGGTAAGGGTCCCGATTTCCAGGAAATAAGCTGGCCAAGTCTGTTTCATCCTCTTCTTCCTCCAAGTCTTCCTTCTTTCGCACCAACTCCCTCCATCTTGTTATGTCTTTCCACAATCTTGCTTCTTTCACTATGTTCCATACTCCTTCTCTTGCAGCAACATCCTCCTTGATCAATTCACTCCATTTCTCTCTCGGTCTTCCCACTCTTCTTTCTCCAAGTAATGAAGTTTCAAATTCACGCCTCGAAATTCTTTTCAAATCCATCCTTTTCATGTGGCCAAACCAACGTACCTCTGCCCATTTTAAAATCTAATCTCTCTACTTTCAATTCACTTCTGATCTTTCTGCTTCTCACTCTGTACATCCTAGTCACACCTTTCACACTTCTCAAAAATGTCATCTATGCTGCTTGCAAATGGCTTCGTACCTTCTCTCCAATCGGTAATGTTACGGCACCATTATGTTAGGATAGGCCAAATTAAACTCATAATATGATCAATATGAATATATATATATATATATATATATATATATATATATATATATATATATATATATACATATATATATATATATATATATATATATATATATATATATATATATATATATATATATATATATATATATACACTCAATATAAATGAAAATAGATGAATAAAGGTTATAAAATGTATCGTTTTGAATATATACTTTGAATGCGTAGTGCGATATGTGAGAAAATGATGTCAAATTGTACTGCGGTAGCAGCACACTTTTGGTTGTTCATATATGACTGGTTATACACATCTCTGGAACGCTGTTGCCAATTCATCGGTACGACAGCTATAATCCAAGATTAAACACTCTGCGAAGCCACCGAGAAACGCTCTTGTAACAATTCAAACATATAACTAGAGTATTCCGATTCGATATTATTCCAGTCGCTACGATTTTTGAACAGAAGAAAAATCATCGACAAGCTCCGATATATGTGATAGGTAATCGATATGAGTTTCCTCATCAAGAGGCAACTATCATATCTTTCAAGTATACAAATGTTGATATATCATCCAGTTCCAAAGATATTACGAAAAAACGATCAACTCCTATACACTCTTAAGATACACCGGTATTATCAAACAATCCACTTTTGTCCAACAGAACCAAGGACTATTAGTGATGCGATGAGTTGAGTTATTATCGGCGGGTCGAAACCCTCGAGAGACAATGTTAAGACATACGAGAGACGGTCGATCGTAGCTTCTATATATGAAACAATCGACTTCGCCATGCTTTGATTTCGAGTTCTTTTGTCCAATAAGATGATTATGGTAATTTGATTTCTTGTCAAGTACCACTAACAACACAATATACCAGTTCTAAGATCGAGAAAGATATTTATTTTAAGTGAAATTAAATCCGGATGTCTCCATTTGCATCTTGAGTGGCTTGATGAGAGAAGGTTATGCTTGTCGTATATGTACTCCCAAATAACCTTGTCGATGGTGGGGGCGTGAAGAACTACACTAGTATATAATACAGCTGTAAAACAGTTCTCGGGTTGAAAGAAATCACTGTACGAGCTTACTGGCAAAGACAATGTATGCTATGGAATTAAAACTCCCAAATAAATAATTCTGGTTTTAACGAATAATTCTGGATTTATTCCTTATTTGTGGGACTAGTTTATGTACCTGGAGGAAGTGTTTATATATTTGTTTACAATATAACCAGCTGGAGTATACAGGATTAGGACGTTCAAGCTTCCCAGTCTCCATAAAGGGCAAAAAGATCTCCGCCAGAAGATCTCACAGATATGTTATGGATGATCATACAACTTCAACAATGCAATCAACAAATATATCATAAGATTAAGTTATCAAAAATTCTAATGACTAAAGACTTGTATAACAACAGAGATGAAAAGATCACTTGTATGTAACAGTAACATTCGGTTATAATACCACCGATTCTCACCTCACAGCGCACCGTTATTTACAAATGGAACGTAATATATTGTGAATGTTTATCAGGGATCGACAATATACTGTTCTGAACGTCGTGAAGCAGTTTTCATTACGATATTCTCAAACGGAAACAAGCTGCGATCGTTTATATGCAACGATGATGTCAATTCAGCTCGATCGTGTGAAGTGAATCACAGAAAAAAAATCGAATTAGTGGGTCTACTTGCAACAAATAATAAAAAACAAAGAAAAATAAACCGTAATAAATATTCAAATTGTTCGGGAAAAAAATTAATTGAATTTGGCCATAAGGAAACCACGAACACACAGTTATACCTCTAGGTTGTGTAGTGGTGCAGGTAAATATTTGGTTCACCAGTTTTTTCATACACGCGTGTACTACACCAAAATATTTTGCGATAAATAATTCAACTTGGAAAAAAGCAATTTTATACTTGATTTTGAAAGAGTAATTAGAATATAATTAACCTAACAGTCTGAAGACACGTATAATACTTCAGTTCACACATAAATTAGCCGATGAACGCCGAGGGTGGTTGATGGAATCGGAAATGCTCGGAATGGAATGCCATATATGAGACTCAATGAACTGTCCAGCCTCATTAAGGACATGAAGGATTGACGTCACTGAACACCCGGGTAGCCGTTCGAGTCACGCACGTTTGTCGCAAATACGTCACCAAGCTTCAGATTACCAGAAGAATAATCGAGTTATTATTCATGTATTCATATATTATTTTAATATTGAAATTATTGAAATATCGAGAGTAATATTGAAATATACGAACCAATTTGAGTGATGTTTGTAGAGTATATTCTCAAGATACCATAAAGAATTGAAATTGAACAGAAAAAATACTGGAAAATATATTCATCTACATTTTCGAGGAAAACTTGTAGGTCTACTTTGTTGAGATGATTGGAAGATCGCCCTTGTGGTGCCCCGTTCATCGATCCTTAACTGTCACCCTTTGCCTTCATGAAGGAACAGTGACTTGAAAGGTTTCCGATGTTTATGAGAAGAAATAAAAATCACGAAAGTAAATTAAAGGCCGTGTACCAACGTGATAAAAGTAAATATCACCTGTGTATTTGTTCATCGTTTTTTTGGCGGTTTCGCGATTTCACAAGACGAGATTTATGACAAGAAGCTCAACTTCATCTTTCAAAAGCGTTGAACCTATAGCAAAAATATGTAATTATCGATTTGTCCACAATGATTTTGTTGGTAGTCTACCTCCTTCTTTGTGGATGAAAGCTATATGTGAGAATTAATGATAATACAAATTATCATACTTATCTTACTTATTATCATAGGCGTACTCTTCATTACTTATCATTATTATCTCACTTTCCACACTGGACACGTGGCCAAAATGTTATCATCCGTACTTTTTTGCCATTTGATATTTCAAAAAGACGATCAAATTTCATATTTTCACCAAATCTATAACAAATATTCATATATGGGCATTATTCTGAATTCTAAACAACGACAACTCGACTCTATTTTTAATTATCTGCATTTTCACACTGAAAATACAAAAAAAATGTCATTTAACAACATAATCATAGTGTGTGTCTTTTAACAATATAATGAGTACCATAATTACAAGACAATTGGTTGTGAGATTGGAAGATCCTCAGGGTCAAACGTCAAACGCCCCGAGTAGCCAACCAAGTCACGCCGTGTGTCGCACAGACGTCACTAGACAGACCTCTGAGGGCTACACCAGCTGAGGGCAACGTCAACTAAGCTCGCATTATAGGCCTATTAGCAGCTGCAAGAGGTAACGGTACACACGAGATAAGTAGACGGAAAATTCCATATCATCATTTGGATAGATTGAACTGTGAGGAACTTGTCAGTCACTGATATAAGTGTTCGTATTATCTATGTAAAAAATGTATGACAATATAAGATGAAAAACATCATGGGTCATACTTTGTAGGATGGTGTATGCAAGGTGTTGGAGAAATGCATCTTCATTTTTTTTTTCCCATGTTCACGATCCAGAGTAATTGTATACAAAATAAACCAACGCCAACATAATTGTATGCTCTTTATAATCAATATGACATCTATTTTTGTAGATTAGTTAAATTTTGAGATAATACGTGGACTAAATCCAAGAATGAGAAGAAATTCATTCACGTAGGCCTATTATCTTCAAATTGATCTAATTCACATAAGAAGAATGTAAAATTGATTGAAGAGCATAAAAGTATCTTGAGTTGATCATTGAATATACTTTTTATTCGATAACACTGGTTCATGAACATTGAACTAATTTTGAAGACTAATTTTTCAAGAACAATGATTTTGATGACCAGAAACTTCCGAGGATAGTGGAACGATCGATTTGAACATGATTGCATCGAGGAGAAAAAACACTTCAATAACCTCCTTATATAATCTGGATTTGATACGATTAAATACGCCCATGAAAACAGGAAGATTTGAGAGAAGAAAAAGAGGAGCTGAGGAACATAATGATGAATCCGACAGATCGGAGAATCTGTCTTATCTAAGACAAATGAGAAAACGCCAATTATTACTGAGCTTATCTTCTTACCGTAATATACATACATTTTACTTTGTATACATTGTGAATTGTAATTACATATTGTACTTAGCACATTGTACATTGTACTTACATTGTACCAACATTGTACATTGTACTAACATTGTACATTGTACTTACATTGTACATTGTACTTACATATTGTACATTGTACTTACATTGTACATTGCACTTACATAGTACATACATTGCACTTTCTACACTGTACTTACATTGTACTAACATTGTACATTGTACTTACATTGTACATTGTACTTACATATTGTACATTGTACTTACATTGTACATTGTACTTACACTGTACATTGTACTTACATTGTACAATGTACTAACATTGTACATTGTACTTACATATTGTACATTGTACTTACATTGTACATAGTACTTACATAGTACTTACATTGTACTTTGTACTATCTGCCGTTTGTTGGGTGAGAATTACAACACAGCTTATTATTTCCTCTGGGGTGGTAAGGTTGTCCTTGTGGAGCCTCGTACGAACGGTCCTCGCCAAAAATATAGCCTTATAATTGGGGATTAAAATCTCAGTGTCAAGATTTCCATGTTTTGAATAAAAAAAAACTAATAACATGGACAAAATTTAAATATACGTATCGTAGTTGATCTTTTTTGCCCATGAACTTGAGGTGGCAAGCTCCGAAGGATGGTCTCCGACTTTGGGCCCGACGGCGTGCTAATGCATAGGCGTTGGCTGGCCACTTCGCCGGCTGTTGGTGCGGGCAATGAAATGCACCAAGGTCTTCCACGCTTTTTATTACTTCGAAAGTGGATTAACGGATAGTAAAAAACTAGGTATGAATACCAACATGTCTCCCTGATTTGGTAACTTATATAATGCCGTGAGATTTGGTAACATCGGGAGTGTTGATGGGGACCAGAATGCTGTACGAAATTTTCGAAAGGGTATTTTACTAAATATAGTCCTATAAGTCATTCATTCATGTATTTATTTATTCATATTGAATTCAACGACGCACTGTACAGATAACTACGATCTATTGGCGTCGGTGAATGATATATGAGATGGTGGGATGAAAGGTTATTTTATTGGGTGTTTCCGGACAGTGGGAAGGAGTCGGTCGTGGCCTGTTATTAAGGTATCATCAAAGTATTAAGCTGCAATCTTGTCAGGATGGTCGACCATGGTGAGATTCGAAACCCGGTTTCCTGAATGACGATTCAGTGCGTTAACCACTTGGCCACATTCTCAGTAATTAGGCCCATTGCTCACAATACGAATGAGTTTGTGAAAACACAATTGGAAATATCATTTGTATGACATAGCTGTACAACCAGATATTTTCAACAATTAATGTTACCTCATCACGAATTAAAACATACAAATAACATGTAACTTGTTGTGAGTGATGTTTATTGTAGATTAGCAGTATGATAGAAAATACTTCTCTGAAATTAGTGAAACATTTTTCACTGAAATATCAACTGTTCTGGATTAGTATTCGACAGTATTTTCGAAAAATTTGACAGTTCAATTGATATGATGGATTGTTCCATGAACTTGAAAAATTACTACACACTTTTGATTGGAAATATGGTAAAAATAATGAGAACAAAAGTTGAAACGTAACTCTATGAAAAGGTGCATCATATGCCAATGCATTTTTGTTTCAATTTCAAACAATAGATCAGCAATAGTCAAAGTATGAAAAATCCAATCCATATTTTATTATGTTGTTTGGGAATTATTGTTACCGTGATTTTGAATGATATACTTCAGGAGAAGTAAGAAATTGTACATTTCGATGTTTGGGCATTGAAATGAATGTCAAGACTCCAATCACATTTGAAATAGCGTTTTACTGACTCCCATATAGCTGTCCGGTTAGAGCTAACCTCGGCCTCATCTAAGGTACGTTCAACTGAGAAGGAAAGAAGGTTTTAGTGATGAATCGCATGAGTTTTTATTCAGGACTGATACACATCTTTCTATGAATGTATACTGCCCACCATCTCGTTTTATATCCACGGTTTCAGGTTTTGTTTGGATAGCGTGAGCTAATTAGTTCTCTATACGGGACGTGTTATTTCACTACTGGTTACTGTTCAACTGCTATACCAATGACAACATTAGACAATTAACTATCAAATAACTCAGTCAATCTCAGTCAAGTATCTCAGGATTTTGTTACGGATAAAATAATGACATCATATATCTGATGCTTGTGTCTATTTTAGGCGATGAGGATCGGATATCCCATATGAACATCAACAGCTTGAAAATGGTTTATTAATAAAGCGAACTATAAACTTATTTTGCTCGAGCTTTCCAAACAATTGAAATCAATATTTTGCCGCAATATTATGTTACTATTATTTTATCCATTGAAACTATAAATTATTATCAGATATAACTAATTTAAATAGCATTTGTTAGGCCCATATTCGAAATGAATTCTATTTCCAATTCAAATTAAATGTGACGTACATTTTTATTTTCATTTTCTGTATTAACTTATTTATACATAATATACTTTTATAGTAGCTGTGTTATTAACTCAGTTAGTTTGCACCCATTTCTACACATTTTTATCATCAATTGTCTATATGTAACAGAATAAATATAAATAAACTCCATGGTACATTATTATTACGTGTCATTATTAACATGTTTCCATTGAGTTGACAATTATTACGGTTAAAAAGATTGGGATTTTCTCCGACAACCTTCACAACTGAACTAAAGACAAGTTACTCCTTCACTCCATTGAACAATTATGGTAAGCAATAAATATATGTTTCAATTCCAATGCCAAATAGAAATACGTTGAACATTCACCATTTTATAAAGTGAAGAAATTCACCGTTATTTTTAATATTTGTCTCGCTGAAATTGATTGTTTGGTGAAAATATATCAAGATTTAGGCAGTCCATTTTCTTGTGATATCCCCAAAAAAGACGTAATTCTGTTGGTCAACATTCATGATTGAATTGTTGAATGAAGATTATTTATCAATTCATGAACACTGATATGTATGTTAAGTATTAATAACTTTAAGTCATGCAAAGAAACCATAAGCATGGAAAGAAGCATATAATTGTCATATATTATTGCCAACTCTAGTTGGACGTTAAAGGCAATCCATAGAAATATCAGTAGACCTATGTCCATGATAACTTTGTAAAACGGTACGGAATATCGAAAATCTGATATGAGAGGAACACAGATAGTTTGGTAACTTCAGGTTGGTATAAGTGAAAACTATTCATCGTACATCGCATGATTTTCACAGGTATAGGCCTATACGGCTATAACACCTTTCTTATAGTTATATATATTTTTTTAAAGGTTTTTTGTATTATCATAACGACACATATGAGTACATTCTATGCCAGTGGAAATGTTACATCACATAGGAAAATAGTATTCATTCACATTATTTTGAAAGTAGTACAAATATCTGTGTTTCTACACCATTTTGATATATCATACCGTTCGAAAGTTATCACAGAAACTGATGTTTCGTTGAATCAACTCTCAGACGCTCAATTGCTTCAAAGAAGCCCACAATGGATATCTATATTTCATATTATTCGGAAGTTATCAATAAAAAAATGACCTTTCGTTAAATCGAAACCCATTCACTGTATAATAACCACTTGAAAGAAGCCTACGAATGTCATATATGATTTTTCAAGTCCTTTTGTACAAGCTTATATATTGTTCTGAGTGGCCGCTTGGTTGCAACCACTACCGGCAACAGGTGGTGAGTGCATGCAATTACTCTGTGATTACAGAGGTGGCAGCTAGCATAACGTGAAGCTGCCAGCGTACACATGATGCGGTGATCAGCATGACGGGTGTGTCACATGCAGGCGGCTAGCTGACACCTGTGTGGCGGGGGGTGGGGGCGTTAGGGGGGCAATACTTGGTTGTAGAGAGCGTGTTAGCAGCAGAAAGACTATACCTACCACACTGAGATTTAGACTAATGAAGAAATTTGGATCGGCAAATTTGAAAACGGAAATGGATGACCAGAAAAAGTCAAAATACCTTGGTCAAACACTTTTGAAATGAATACTATATTGATTTTCATCACTTTTCATATATTTTATAATGGCATCGTGTTCAATAAACGTTGATTTACAGTACTTAATTTGGGTTTCAGTGATCCATGAAATAATGTAATGTGATTGAAACAATTGAATTGATGAACATATCGTGGCCTTTCGACACGAGAACGCAAACGATATCGATTCTGTATAATTGAATACTGATCGAGATATATCGACATTTTAAACATTCTAAGAATATCGAGACGAGTTTAAGAATATGATATTGACAGTTAAAAGACTTGACCGTATACTATGGGTGGCAATGAGCGAAGACTACAGACTGTGTGTGGGAGGGGTTAGTTAACACTTGGGTTTGATAAAAAATCAAAAGGTCAATTGATTATTTTCTTCAGAAACTGTATAATATTCTATATAGGCCCGGTATTACCAAGTCTAGTTAGCCTTTATCTGACAGTTCAAACTTGTTATCACCATGGTTACCTGTGGTATTTGTTTTCACCAACTGTCAGATAAATATTAACTGGACTTGTTGGGCCCGGTTACCAAGTCTAGTTAGTCTTTATCTGACAGTTCAAACTTGTTATCACCATGGTTACCTGTGGTATTTGTTTTCACCAACTGTCAGATAAATATTAACTGGACTTGATAATAATGGGCCTTATATAACGATGATAACACAACAATGTCTTACTGACAGCAACTATAGACATGGAGGGAACATTTTATTTGGTCAAATCCGGGGTCGTTTCGTTTTTTGATTCTTCTAGTTCCAGTAATTTGCCATTTCGCAGATCGACATTGAACATTGTTTTGATATCGAACTAATCGAATATTCCAGTTCGATATCGAATCAAAACTCTCTGGAATATCGAGTCACTTGCAGTTATCAAAGCCAAACAGCAACTCTGAAAACTGTTATTTCAGCGACCCCACTAACGTCAGGGTTATTTGGGGTTCTTTACGAATGAGCGAGTCAATTGATCGGCATTGAATACTGACCCATCGCTTGTTTTTATGAGCATTATCGGGTGCGACAATTAGGGAATTCAATCCTTTCGTTTTTGGGGGGAGTTTTGCCCCATTTTTTCATTCACAAATAATATTTATCCAACAGATCCCAATAAGAAAAAAGTTGAAGGATTTTCCTTTCATTCTTTGTGAATTGTTGGTATAACAATAAATTATACAGGCCAGTCTACCATGAATTTTTCTCATTGCAATTTCGATTTTCATCATGAAACCAAAAATAATGGATACCCAAGATGCGATTGAGGAACATATTTTGGGGACAACTCATTACAAAAATGTATGACATTATTAATTGAAAGCAAACTACAAAAAAGATCTATAAAACCGTGACTCGTACACAGGAAGATTCCGCGTTCCCCTGACGACAAATGATTCCAGTCGAAACACAGATTTAGTGTCAACAAGCGTTATCAAGATTTACAATAAATTCAATAATCATGCATAGCCTACAAGAATAACACCTATACAACCTATAAATGATCCAATCATGAAAATAGCCTGCATCCGAAAAAGTGAAAATGTTATGACTTTACTAATTAAGAAATCATTGTGATCATAAAATGATTTATTGCAGCAAATTGATACATCAAATCATGTTCTTATACCAACTTATAATCTGAGAATACTCGCAACGATTTCTCTTACAAGTGGGATTACACACTCAAATCAGCGGCTTTATTAGCTTATTAACCTGGATGTATCGAGGTTGGATTGGGTTCGTCAAACAGTTGATTATTCATTGGGTTTAACGACGTACCGTACTGATGACTACGAACTATTGACGTCAGTGAATGATGTATGAGATGATTAGATGATGAGATGAGAGGTTATTTCACTATGTGTTTTTGGATAGTGAGAAGGAGCTGGTCGTGGCCTTTGTCAAGGAACCATCCCAGTATCGACCGGAACGACAGAGGAAAACCACGAAAAACCAAACATAGCTGTGAACACTCCCACATCGTAACAGTTCCATTATGTATGTTGGAAAACAAAATGTGCGGTTTTATTTGAATATATCAATTCCAGGTCTCATGATTATTGATTCTGACAGATCGAATACTTTTTGAAAAAATTAATGAAAAATGTACACCAGTATTTTTGCCTGCTGCAACTTCATTATTCTCCACGATATTTTCAATATCAATTTGATATCCATTTGATACCATTTGATATTTTCAATATACATTCATTCAATGATGAATAATAATTAATTTGATAATATATGTATATATATACATATATATATATATATATATATATATATATATATATATATATATATATATATATATATATATATATATGTATATATATATATTTGATATATATATATATATATATATATATATATATATATATATATATATATATATATATATATATATATATAAATACATATATATTGTTCGATATTCGTCTATACCCATATCCCTAAATTTAGATTTTAATATTTTTGTTATAAAATACAATCCCACTTTTTTTCGTCTATGCTTTATGTATTTCCTTCAAATTCTTCACCGTCAATAAATCACATCATCTTTCTCATTTCGTTGAAAGGAGGCTGTCTGAAGTTCGCAGTTCGGTTCTAGCTTCAATGCAGACCTCACAAACCGTTGACTGCTTCATTACATTGTTCCTGTGAGAACTCTGCGTCCTCTCTCTCACACACGCACCTGTATACCAAACACAACATCAACATGTTCCTGTGAGAACTATGCGTCCTCTCTCTCACACACGCACCTGTATACCAAACACAACATCAACATGTTCCTGTGAGAACTCTGCGTCCTCTCTATCACACACGCACCTGTATACCAAACACAACATCAACATGTTCCTGTGAGAACTCTGCGTCCTCTCTCTCACACACGCACCTGTATACCAAACACAACATCAACATGTTCCTGTGAGAACTCTGCGTCCTCTCTCTCACACACGCACCTGTATACCAAACACAACATCAACATGTTCCTGTGAGAACTCTGCGTCCTCTCTCTCACACACGCACCTGTATACCAAACACAACATCAACATGTTCCTGTGAGAACTCTGCGTCCTCTCTCTCACACACGCACCTGTATACCAAACACAACATCAACATTGTTCGTGTGAGAACTCTGTGTCCTCTCTCTCACACACGCACCTGTATACCAAACACAACATCAACATGTTCCTGTGAGAACTCTGTGTCCTCTCTCTCACACACGCACCTGTATACCAAACATAACATCAACATGTTCCTGTGAGAACTCTGTGTCCTCTCTCTCACACACGCACCTGTATACCAAACACAACATCAACATGTTCCTGTGAGAACTCCGCGTCCTCTCTCTCACACACGCACCTGTATACCAAACACAACATCAACATGTTCCTGTGAGAACTCTGTGTCCTCTCTCTCACACACGCACCTGTATACCAAACACAACATCAACATGTTCCTGTGAGAACTCTGTGTCCTCTCTCTCACACACGCACCTGTATACCAAACACAACATCAACATGATCCTGTGATAACTCTGCGTCCTCTCTCTCACACACGCACATGTATACCAAACACAACATCAACATGTTCCTGTGAGACCTCTGCGTCCTCTCTCTCACACACGCACCTGTATACCAAACACAACATCAACATGTTCCTGTGAGAACTCTGCGTCCTCTCTCTCACACACGCACCTGTATACCAAACACAACATCAACATGTTCCTGTGAGACCTCTGCGTCCTCTCTCTCACACACGCACCTGTATACCAAACACAACATCAACATGTTCCTGTGAGAACTCTGTGTCCTCTCTCTCACACACGCACCTGTATACCAAACACAACATCAACATGTTCCTGTGAGACCTCTGCGTCCTCTCTCTCACACACGCACCTGTATACCAAACACAACATCAACATGTTCCTGTGAGAACTCTGCGTCCTCTCTCTCACACACGCACCTGTATACCAAACACAACATCAACATGTTCCTGTGAGACCTCTGCATCCTCTCTCTCACACACGCACCTGTATACCAAACACAACATCAAAATGTTCCTGTGAGAACTCTGCGTCCTCTCTCTCACACACGCACCTGTATACCAAACACAACATCAACATGTTCCTGTGAGAACTCTGCGTCCTCTCTCTCACACACGCACCTGTATACCAAACACAACATCAACATGTTCCTGTGAGAACTCTGTGTCCTCTCTCTCACACACGCACCTGTATACCAAACACAACATCAACATGTTCCTGTGAGACCTCTGCGTCCTCTCTCTCACACACGCACCTGTATACCAAACACAACATCAACATGTTCCTGTGAGAACTCTGTGTCCTCTCTCTCACACACGCACCTGTATACCAAACACAACATCAACATGTTCCTGTGAGAACTCTGCGTCCTCTCTCTCACACACGCACCTGTATACCAAACACAACATCAACATTGTTCCTGTGAGAACTCTGTGTCCTCTCTCTCACACACGCACCTGTATACCAAACACAACATCAACATTGTTCCTGTGAGAACTCTGTGTCCTCTCTCTCACACACGCACCTGTATACCAAACACAACATCAACATGTTCCTGTGAGAACTCTGTGTCCTCTCTCTCACACACGCACCTGTATACCAAACACAACATCAACATGTTCCTGTGAGACCTCTGCGTCCTCTCTCTCACACACGCACCTGTATACCAAACACAACATCAACATGTTCCTGTGAGACCTCTGCGTCCTCTCTCTCACACACGCACCTGTATACCAAACACAACATCAACATGTTCCTGTGAGACCTCTGCGTCCTCTCTCTCACACACGCACCTGTATACCAAACACAACATCAACATGTTCCTGTGAGAACTCTGTGTCCTCTCTCTCACACACGCACCTGTATACCAAACACAACATCAACATGTTCCTGTGAGACCTCTGCGTCCTCTCTCTCACACACGCACCTGTATACCAAACACAACATCAACATGTTCCTGTGAGAACTCTGCGTCCTCTCTCTCACACACGCACCTGTATACCAAACACAACATCAACATGTTCCTGTGAGAACTATGCGTCCTCTCTCTCACACACGCACCTGTATACCAAACACAACATCAACATGTTCCTGTGAGAACTCTGCGTCCTCTCTCTCACACACGCACCTGTATACCAAACACAACATCAACATGTTCCTGTGATAACTCTGCGTCCTCTCTCTCACACACGCACCTGTATACCAAACACAACATCAACATGTTCCTGTGAGACCTCTGCGTCCTCTCTCTCACACATCTCATATCACACACGCACCTGTATACCAAACACAACATCAACATGTTCCTGTGAGACCTCTGCGTCCTCTCTCTCACACACGCACCTGTATACCAAACACAACATCAACATGTTCCTGTGAGAACTCTGCGTCCTCTCTCTCACACACGCACCTGTATACCAAACACAACATCAACATGTTCCTGTGAGAACTCTGCGTCCTCTCTCTCACACACGCACCTGTATACCAAACACAACATCAACATGTTCCTGTGAGAACTCTGCGTCCTCTCTCTCACACACGCACCTGTATACCAAACACAACATCAAAATGTTCCTGTGAGAACTCTGTGTCCTCTCTCTCACACACGCACCTGTATACCAAACACAACATCAACATGTTCCTGTGAGAACTCTGTGTCCTCTCTCTCACACACGCACCTGTATACCAAACACAACATCAAAATGTTCCTGTGAGAACTCTGTGTCCTCTCTCTCACACACGCACCTGTATACCAAACACAACATCAAAATGTTCCTGTGAGAACTCTGTGTCCTCTCTCTCACACACGCACCTGTATACCAAACACAACATCAACATGTTCCTGTGAGAACTCTGCGTCCTCTCTCTCACACACGCACCTGTATACCAAACACAACATCAACATGTTCCTGTGAGACCTCTGCGTCCTCTCTCTCACACACGCACCTGTATACCAAACACAACATCAACATGTTCCTGTGAGAACTCTGCGTCCTCTCTCTCACACACGCACCTGTATACCAAACACAACATCAACATGTTCCTGTGAGAACTCTGCGTCCTCTCTCTCACACACGCACCTGTATACCAAACACAACATCAACATGTTCCTGTGAGACCTCTGCGTCCTCTCTCTCACACATCTCATATCACACACGCACCTGTATACCAAACACAAAATCAACATGTTCCTGTGAGAACTCTGCGTCCTCTCTCTCACACATCTCATATCACACACGCACCTGTATACCAAACACAACATCAACATGTGACTAATAAAATAATTAAAAGCGTATGTACACACGAATATGTATATTTGTATATACTTTTAGGGCCTCCCAAGTTCAATATACATGTGTATATTATATGCATATATAGGTAATATTGAAAAAAAATAAAAAAAAATATATATATATATATACATATATATATATATATATATATATATATATATATATATATATATATATATATATATATATATATATATATATATATATATATATATATATATATTTACACAGACAATCTGGTTTATTATGCTACTAGACTAGAGCTACAGTGAGCGATCATAAACTATAATAGCATGCTTTTACAACCAGAAACATATATCTTTTAATTTACCTCAATCACTGGGTTTATCTGTGAGAAAAAATGCTGCACCAATTGAGAAGTGAAATGTCAGTTCCCCAGGCTGAAGTTTGTGATGAACTATCAAGTTATTATATATTCATTGTTCCATTTTTATGAGTATGTAAAAAAAAGTGACCTTCGCAATGGTTTATTCGTAGAGCCGACAAATTGAGCCATTATTATGTTTCTGTTATATAGTTCTACTCACAGAAGAATGTATTCACCAACTGTTTCATTGTAAAATCTGCATTCGATGTAGAAAATCAATAACGCTAAAAACATTCCGGACTCGGAAAAATGTAGTTGTGTTCGCAATCGCAAATCTCGTCCCGAAAAAAATCTGTTATCTTTAGAATACCACAGATATACGAATTCATTGGTGATATTCAAGTTTGTTATATTGGCAGATGAACGCGTCTACTTTCATGAATACGAGTATGCTGTATGGTTTTCTGATCTCATCACTCGGCCGGCTTCTGCCCCTGTTTTATTGCGTGGGTTAACTGACTACCAGTTATGTTATATGGACATGTCAACATGATCACTGTAGTTATAGCTATTTTAATTCATGACGTAAAAATTGTCACCGAGTCGGTTTTGATTAGGTGATTATTGGGTTCTGATGCATAGCACGGATTAAATACGTATCAAGATTGTAAAAAACTTGATATCATAATTATTATAATCATTGTTTGCTAAGCGATCCCACCACAACTAGGTTATGTGGGAGCATGAATCAGCAGATGCTGATGGAACTATCAAACGATGATAAGTGAATTAGGACGTTTACAAAAAAAAAAAAATGACTTATACGAGACTCGAACCCACGCCTAACGGTGAATTGAGTTTCTAAAGCTGCGCCTCAACTGACTGAGTAACGAAGGGAGGCTTATACAAGTTGAATTCGACAGTATGATGCTGTTTATTGGTCCATTGCATTGTAGCATACAGATATATAATGAGGTTTGACAATCAAGTTCGGAAATGAAACAATTAATGTAGTTAAAATAACGCAGATGGAGAAAAATAATTAGAAAGAGCTGTACGCAAACTTCACTTAGGCCTATATAGGCTGAGTGAAACTAATTGACTGGACCCCTATTCCTGAGATAAATGAGATGTGAGTAAAATAAAAGTGAGTGAGAAAACGATTATCTCACTCAAAATGGCCGATTAGTAATGGTAAATCGGCCATTTTAAGTGAGATAATCGTTTTCTCACTCACTTTTATTTTTCTCACATCTCATTTATCTCAGGTATAGGGGTCCTGAACCGATTTATAAACAATTGAATATTTTTAGAACGCAATACAGAATTGGCAAACGTCAAGAAATCTTGTGATCACATTGTTCATCTCATATGTGCATAGTCCAGCCACAATCCGTTATATAGTCTAGTGAAATCTGGCTTATAGTGCCTGCCTCACTGATACGGAGCAAGTGTAACGTACGGTCTTGATTTTAAACTAGATCCATCGATCATATGGCGTCGCCATTTTATATTATATTGTTATATTTGACAATATTTTCGTAAATATTCAATATCTACCAGAACAGGAATTAAAAATTGAGAGGTCGTTGGTCGATGGTTCTATAGTATAAAATCGAGACGGTATATGTTATAATTGCTCCGTATCAATGAGACACCATGGGTCAGATTGCAATCCACTTTTTCTTATTTGGAACGGATTGTGGCTGGACTATGCGCATATGAGGTGAAAAATGTGATCACATTATTGCCAACTTATTTGCATTGTAACAATATTGAATTGTTCAGAAATCGGTTTAGTCAATTGGTTTCACTCAGCCTATATACGTGAAGTTTGCGTACACGTTTTTCCAATTCATTCTCCTTTTCTTCGTTATTTCAACTCCATTAATTGCTTCATTTCTAAGCTTTGTTGTCATTCCCGATTATATATCTGTATGCTACAATGCAATGGACCAAAAACACGATCCGTATTGTCGTCAGCAATTTGTGTCAACCTCCCTTCGTGCTCAATCAGTTACTATCACATGTATATCGTCAACTCATGATAGTGTATATATACGTGTTATTGTTTCCATCTCTAGTATTAGATACTCCTCGTACAAACTCGACTGCCCGAATGTTTCACTTATTAATGTAGTATTTGAAGAGGAGTAAACAACAAGTAAATCTGGTGTACACCTGATTTCAGATTTCAAGGGATTTCAGGAAGATTTCATGAGAAATGTACACCAGATTTCATATTTCAAGGGATTTCAGGGAGATTTCGTGAAGTTTCAAGGAGATTTCATGGCATTTCAAGAAGACTTCACGGGATTTCAGGAAGATTTCGTGAAGTTTCAAGAAGATTTCATGGGATTTTAAGAAGACTTCACGGGATTTCAGGGAGATTACGTGGGGTTTCAAGAAGATTTCATAGGATTTCAAGAAGACTCCACGGGATTTCAGGGAGATTCCAAGGGATTTCAAGAAGATTCCATGAGGAATGTACACCAGATTTCAGGAGTTATTAACCCCTCGGTATTTAATTACAGAGAGATGTATATAACGTGTTTGTTGTGGGTTACCATAGCAACTAAAACAGTTCAGGGTCAACAAACTAATACTGAAGCCAAGATTGGTGAACACAATTTTGGGGGCCAATTAATTGCTGCCCACCAATTACAACACAGTGTGACGTGAACTGTAGGAATGGTATATATTTCCTCTGGGAGAGAATCAATTGATATATTCTCAATACATATTAATGAACATATATCTCTTGATTATGTAATGTAAATGTTGAGAGTCATTAGGAGCGACCAGATGCTCTAATTGTCCAGCAGAAGTGTTGCCAACATCTCAACTCACCTTGATATTCCCGTACAATCCACTTGGCTGACAAGTTAATTGGGACCGTTTCCTACACGAGTTCTGAATACGGCTACCTACACGTTAAATGTTCGTGGACATCGATTTAGTAAGATATATCATCCTTTATTGGTTCAACTTTTGAACGGTTTGAGATATCAAAATCATAATATGGGAGAAACACAGAAATTGTCAATACCTTCAAGATGGTGTAAGTGAGAACGTTCAAACTTAAATTGCATTATATGTGGAGGGTATACAGTTGAAACATGTTTTCCTCTAGCTGTGTATATAGGCGTACGTTTGACGATTATTAAAACTTATACCATCTCGGAGGTTTTGAAAATATCTATCCATGTTTCCACTGTATCAGGATTTTGATAATTCACACCGTTCGACAAATATCAGGGAAATACTAATGTTTCCTGAATCGACTCCCATGGGCTATTGAGCATGACAAGTTGATTCGGCACCAACAGCAGCAACTACTGGATCAATCTACTAGAGTTGTTACAACACCTGGCATTGAAGTTTCACACGCATCACTCGATGTCTTTGTTCCGAGATCAGATGGAACTGATTGTAACTGTCACGCGCATGTGTGGGATCAGAGATTGTTCATTGTTGTCGTTACTATTAGTTACTGGGCATTCATTGTTGTCGTTACTATAGTTATCATGACAAACATTCACATTATAACTGTCACGCGCATGTGTGGGATCAGAGATTGTTCATTGTTGTCGTTACTATTAGTTACTGGGCATTCTTTGTTGTCGTTACTATAGTTATCATGACAAAATTCACATTATAACTGTCACGCGCATGTGTGGGATCAGAGATTGTTCATTGTTGTCGTTACTATTAGTTACTGGGCATTCATTGTTGTCGTTACTATAGTTATCATGACAAAATTCACATTATAACTGTCACGCGCATGTGTGGGATCAGAGATTGTTCATTGTTGTCGTTACTATTAGTTACTGGGCATTCATTGTTGTCGTTACTATAGTTATCATGACAAACATTCACATTATAACTGTCACGCGCATGTGTGGGATCAGAGATTGTTCATTGTTGTCGTTACTATTAGTTACTGGGCATTCTTTGTTGTCGTTACTATAGTTATCATGACAAAATTCACATTATAACTGTCACGCGCATGTGTGGGATCAGAGATTGTTCATTGTTGTCGTTACTATTAGTTACTGGGCATTCATTGTTGTCGTTACTATAGTTATCATGACAAAATTCACATTATAACTGTCACGCGCATGTGTGGGATTAGAGATTGTTCATTGTTGTCGTTACTATTAGTTACTGGGCATTCATTGTTGTCGTTACTATAGTTATCATGACAAACATTCACATTATAACTGTCACGCGCATGTGTGGGATCAGAGATTGTTCATTGTTGTCGTTACTATTAGTTACTGGACATTCTTTTTTTTGTATATTGTGTTTTAACGACGCACTGTAATGATGACTGAGATCTATTGGCGTCGGATGAATGATTAATGAGATGAAGGGATGATGAGATGAAGGTTTTATGGGTAATGTGAAGGATAGTGGGAAGGAAGCGGTCGTGGCCTATATTGTGGGAACCATCCTGGCATTAGCCTAGACTACAGAGGGAAACCACGAAAAACCCCTGTAAAGATGGACGGTGGCGGGGATCGAACCGGGTCCGATATGTCCCTTCACCTCCCGCGTCACACGAAGCAACTGCGCTAACCACTCAGCTACTGGGCCGGTAACATTCATTGTTGTCGTTACTATAGTTACTGGACATTCATTGTTGTCGTTACTATAGTTACCATGACAGACATTAACATTATAGCTGTGTGCGCATCTACGTCATCACAGTAATGATGTTGACTATGTGACAATTATTAATATATTATTTTCATTATATTTCATTAAGAAGCTATTAGCCATTATCACAGTAATCATCAATATGTTATTTGTATTGTATTGCATTGTTTTAGTTGAGTCTGGTGCTGATAGGCACATGTTTTTGCGGGGCTTGCCTCATACCACCAGCGATACACTATACATATAGATACATATAGCTTTGGGCCTTTGATGGGTACACTACATTTATAATTCATGTAATGTGTAATATGATGAGTATCGAAATGAATTATGATAATAAATACAGTGCGTCTTCACACCCAATATGAATGAATAAGATGAATATAAATGAAGTTAAACATCAGAAGTTAGCTTTGAGTGGGTGTTTGACATTTTCCTGGCCGCAGATAAAATTTGCCTTCATGGATACTCAAGCTTATATAGATATTGACCGTGTTTGTGTTATTGTCACCAACATTTGCATCATCAACTGATATAACAATTCAATGTTATTCAATAATATCGATGTTATTCATATTATAATAATGTAATCGATAATTTCAATGTTGACATATGCCACTGTTGTCGAGATTGGACGTAACTCATATATTTACGAAATCATGCTGGGTTCAATGGCCCCCACATTGCTATAGGTTATATGGGGGTTGGGCTGTGTAAGAGACCCATATATGTGGTTCGATTCCGGGCGTCCACTCCGTCCCACATGGCAACCCTCGCTCGAGAGAACGTATACTTAGAGATCGTTATTTTATACAGTGTCTGGACAACCGATTCGTTCATTACAGTATAATTACAGTGAGCAGTTTATTAAAAGCACTGCCGCTAAGACGGTTGCCACCACACAAGATAACAATATAACACAATGTGTTAAAACATTATGGTCAGGTATCATTTGAGAAAAAAGATGTGTTGATAAAATACATGTGAGAACTAAGAATTATACGCCTATATGAAATTAAACAATCATTGGATGAGCGAAGCAAAGACTCAATTCCACCATAGTCGAAGAAAATTGGATCTTTTTTCTCGCTCCACAGGTCAAACGGAAATGAAAATTCAGTTGAAACTTGGCATACACAAGTGTCCTCATCTAATTCGATACTGCATTGTTTTGAGGCGCAATCGGTTGAACCACTTCTGAGAAAACTCATTTCAAAGTTCTCAAAAATCCCATAAGAATAATCCAGAGGAGAAAATTCGTGAAAAATATTTCCTCTCAGAGAATTGAAATTGTCAGGGAATTTCAATATGATAATGATACACCTTATTTCGAACTTTCACTCAAATCGGATCAGCCGTTTTGATGTAAAAGAATATATTATGTATTCTATTTGAATCACTCGAGAGCCATATTGAGATACCGATTAAATCCAAGCAACAGGTATCACCAATGAATTGGGAACGATTGAAACAATGCCTTCTTTATTAGTTTAGAAATTTATTAGCAAATGGGAGGGCAGTGACGTGATTGTTTGGATCTCAAGGTGGATATATATAACCAATCCAAAGATATGTTGACATGTTCCAGCTCATCCATCAACGCGGCAACACATGACGCGTGTGCCTATAGTAGTAAAGTACCGGTATAACAAGAGTTGGTAGAGATTCGCTCACCGAGTCGTTACAACATATCGTGTGAGCGTGCAGTGTTTACAAGAGTCCATGGTGGGAGTCCAGTACACGACTTACCTGAAACAACAACAAAACACCTCAGTTAGTTACAATTACAGACAGCTGACAGAGACATCATTATTAAACTGATTCACAGACAATTGATTGATATTAGGATTATATATATAAATCTTTATTAGACTATGTCATGGTATACATGATTGCCTTTTGACACATAATAATAATCAAATACAAAATTAATGAAGTAGAAAAAGCACATAATAATAATAATAAATCACACATGAATGATTGATAAAAAAATGATTGTAGGAAATGATGAGAGAGTAATAAACAGTAGCCTGATATGAAAAAGTAATAATATGAACAGAGATATGAAAATAATATAAAAATAATTTTTAAAAAAAAAGAAGAATAATTATGCTAAGAATGTGATGAGTGTAAATGGTTTCTCAAAATGGCAATAGATCCTTTCAAGGCTAAAATACCTATAAAATTGATGAAATCACTTTTTAGACTAAATTTCCTACAAAATTCTACAAAAAAACTTGTGATGGTGCCCCTAGCGCCTATCAATATGTGTCAATATGTGTATCAATATATGTCTATGTGATATTTGAAAAATTGTAGGTGGTTTTCAAGTATGAAGATGTTGTTTCATAGATGTTTTTTTTTCAACATCCACATAAACATTGTTTGCATAACGACCCCACCAACAGCTAGGTTACTTGGGGGTACGAATGAACGGATGGTATATAGATTGATACCCATGTCTTATGAGGGATTCGAGCTCAGGCACGATTTGATTTGAGTTTCTAAACCAATATCTTAGCTGACATAGCCGAGTAATATTCGTCTTTTAGGGACCACATTCTGTAACAAGAGTGATTCTTAACCACAGATAAATCAGGAAAAAGTCGTAATATTTGTATTACACGAACGAAAAGCAATGAGGAAAAATAATTCAATTCGGGATTGGGATTTATAGTTTCAGTTCTCAAGTATGTGACAGTGGTCTACACATCTGAAGTCTAGTAGAGCGTGGGTTCGAATCCCGGATAAACCATGAATTTTCATTCATTTATCAATGCCCATTCACACATCCAAAACTCCGACTATTGAGGGGTCGTTAAACAAACAATAATCACTCTAGTCCACCAATCACCATCGCTAATGGGATAAGAGTTGGAAACCTCGATAAACAAAAGGCATGTTTATTTTATATAAACAACGGAAACTTGACCTGAAGTCATTTTTTCGCCAATCAAGGCAGACAGAGGGTGAAAGATAGGATCGTTTGGACGGGGCACCACAAGGGCGATCTCACCACCCCATCAAGGCAATGCATGAGAGGTAGGATCGTTTGGACGGGGCACCACAAGGGCGATCTCACCACCACAAGGGCGATCTCACCACCACAAGGGCGATCTCACCACCACAAGGGCGATCTCACCACCACAAGGGCGATCTCACCACCACAAGGGCGATCTCACCACCACAAGGGCGATCTCACCACCCCAAGGGCGATCTCACCACCACAAGGGCGATCTCACCACCACAAGGGCGATCTCACCACCACAAGGGCGATCTCACCACCACAAGGGCGATCTCACCACCACAAGGGCGATCTCACCACCACAAGGGCGATCTCACCACCCCAAGGGCGATCTCACCCCCACAAGGGCGATCTCACCACCACAAGGGCGATCTCACCACCACAAGGGCGATCTCACCACCACAAGGGCGATCTCACCACCACAAGGGCGATCTCACCACCACAAGGGCGATCTCACCACCACAAGGGCGATCTCACCACCACAAGGGCGATCTTACCACCCCAAACAAATATTTAGATATCACAGCTCATTCAACAAGTTTCAAGAATTATAGTGCCAACATTGAGGAATGGAGAAAAATAAGAAGTATGTTTTTAGAAATGTTTAATCTTCAGCTTGACATTCTCTATCTTCGAATGTCCACGTTAAATATATTGTAGACCCCATCATATAACTTGCATAATGTGTAACAATTAACCGTATACAAATGGTACACATGCATTAATAAACAATAAATAAAACAGTGAAAATACGTATTATTAACATATCTGAAACGTAATGCATGCAATTGCATTGCATATTATTATGTAAATTTCATTCAAACGATTATTGAAAACACTCTTGGGAGTATGCTGCCTTCAGCTGACATCTCTTGTCAAACGTGGAAAAAACCATCAAGAATATTAATTCGCTGGACGATTGGTCAGAGCACGAAGTGTTTATAGAATCAGGACATATTTACTTAAATACTCGAACAGTCGTGCCACCTTCACAAAGATAAAATACCGTCATACTTGAAAAGAAAACAATCACTGTATTATGTTTCACCCGATAATTATGTTATTCAAGCGTTCATATCTCCTACGATTTCCATATATAAGTATATTGACACGGACAATAATGAATTATTATGTGTAAATTATTATAATTTCATACATACACACAACACCATATACCTTGAACTTTCGTACATTTTTATATTAACATAGACTATGGTATATCAATTGAGAGATAAGAATTGAAAACGGAAAGAGAATTTTGTAAATGAAAAATCGATCATGCTCACTCTCGTTTTCAATGTGTTTGCTGGAACTGGTCCCGGATTCACAGAGTCCTATCCTCAGGACATCCCAAGTTAGGACCATTTTACTGAGTTAGGACCAATATTGGTCTCAAGTTGGAAATATTTCACTGACTTAGGACCAATATTGGTCTCAAGCTGGAAATATTTCACTGACTTAGGACCAATATTGGTCTCAAGCTGGAAATATTTCACTGACTTAGGACCATTTTACTGAGTTGGAACCAATATTGGTCTCAAGTTGGAAATATTTCACTGAGTTACTACCAACATTGGTCCTAACTCAGTAAAATGGTCCTAACTTAAGACGTCCTGAAAACGAGACTCTTTGTGAATCCGGGCCTAGGAGTATAGAGAGAGTATAACGGGAATATAACGGGAATATAAAGGGGAATATAACGGGAATATAACGGGAATATGACGGGAATGTCATAGGAATATAACGGAAATATGACGGGAATTTAATAGGAATATAACGGGAATATAACGGGAATATAACGGGAATATGACGGGAATGTAATAGGAATATAACGGGAATATGACGGGAATGTAATAGGAATATAACGGAAATATGACGGGAATGTAATAGGAATATAACGGGAATATAACGGGAATATAACGGGAATATGACGGGAATGTAATAGGAATATAACGGGAATATGACGGGAATGTAATAGGAATATAACGGGAATATGACGGGAATGTAATGGGAATATAACAGGAATATGACGGAAACGGGAATATGACGGAAATGTAATGGGAATATGACGGAAACAACGGGAATATGACGGAAATGTAATGGGAATATAACGGGAATATGAAGGAAACATAACGGGAATATGACGGGAATGTAATGGGAATATAACGGGAATATGACGGGAATATGACGGGAATGTAATGGGAATATAACGGGAATATGACGGAAACATAACGGGAATATGACGGAAACATAACGGGAATATGACGGGAATGTAATGGGAATATAACGGGAATATAACAGGAATATGACGGGAATGTAATGGGAATGTAACGGGAATATGACGGGAATGTAATGGGAATGTAATGGGAATATAACGGAAACATAACGGGAATATGACGGGAATGTAATGGGAATATAACGGGTATATGACGGAAAAATAACGGGAATATGACTGGAATGTAATGGGAATAGAACGGGAATATGACGGGAATGTAAAGGGAGTATAACGGAAACATAACGGGAATATAACGGGAATATAACGGGAATGTAACGGGAATATAACGGACATATTTATGGTCGTAAGGTCTAAGTGTGTAACTGGCATTTAGTGTTTGGTTTGTCGTTTGTCAGTCATGACTGATGACTGACAAACGATAATTATCCGGAGAATAATTTGTCGTGAACAACTTTGAACCCAGTTGAACGTTTTCCTGAAACTCGCGAGACTCCCCGTGAATAAAATAACGATCAATTGGTCTAATTAGCTACTACAGTGAGAGGTGTGGCTTATATTGAACTTTTTTTTTTAATATTATATAATATTTAAAATCCTCGATATTCAAGCAAGCATACGGAGCATATGATACATTCAGCCTCCCTCCGTGGCTCAGTCGGCTAAGGCACCGCCCTAGAAACTGGATTAACTGCTGAACGTGGGTTCGAGTCCCGAGTAAGACTTGGGTTCTAGTAAACGTAATTTCACTTATCATCACTTCATATAGTTTCATTATCACCTGTCCATTAAGACCCCCGTATAACCTAGCTGTTGGTGGGGTCGTTAAGCGAACAATAATTTTATCATCAATATAAGATATTAAATTACGGTTCTTGAATGTGTCAGTTACAATTTTACGGAATATAAGTTGGTGGATTAGGTGATATTTAGAAGATTGACTTCTGTGATTCTACCCTTGGCTCATTGAATGTTTGTTTTTCAAATGATAATTAATTTGATACTGTTATTTTTCTTGAAACGCAGTATAGAGTTGGGTCCAAGGTCTCTAGTATTTGATAACAGAAGATGTAAGATATTCAGTAACAAACAAAATCTGGTAAACGACACTTTATATCAATATTGATTGTAAGCCCTCAGAAATGTAACAAATTCCATATAAGTATACAATACTGAAGTCAAGTTTCATTTTTCCATCATTTCGTTTGAAGCATTCACTTTTAATCTCTCAAGTGATCACACAGTCCACTTGAACCAATTAATGAAATTGAGACATATTAACAATATTTATCAACTCATTTTATAGTTGAAACGTTATAAATACAGAATCAATCAATGTCTCTTGTATTGAATAAGAGATTACTTAATTTGCACGGAATTTCCATGCCAAGGTAGATACTCTTGACTCCATTCATAAGAATAGAAGTTATTCATGATTCAAATGAAAGAATATACCTCGTGATTAATTGCCAATAAATTCAATGCCTTATGTAAATGTGTATGTAACCGGAACAATCGCGTACAATGGCATGCTAATTGATGACAAGTTATTTGCATTCGATATTTCAGAATCGGAATTGTAAAATATTTATTAAGTAGAGCGTAGAGAAAAGTCTCAATACAACTGACTTCGTTGTTCAGTTTCATTATTTTGTGTAACATTTTGAATTTGCAGGCGACAACGGCGGGTGGCTATTGTTTTAGCAAACTGCTAAACCACTGTGTTTGAAAATAAATATTTGAATGGAGCAACTTTTCTGAATGTGAAATAATGTCTCATGCATTGTTAGGGAGAATGTTTATTTTTTTGATATTGGATTAATGAAATCGAACGATTAGTAAATATTGCATCTACTTCATCTCATAATGAATTTATACTTCCCGACTTTTTCTAAACGCATTCCTACCATTCGTTTCATAAACATCGTTTGGTACCTGTGCAATCTATGATGGAAAAACCATTCTATTCCATAAGATATGCTCAATTGAGACAATATTCAAAAACTGAATAATATAGAGTGACTTTCTTATGTATTTTTTCGAAGAAAGCGCTTAATTAAGCGGATTGATGATGATTCGTGTTTGCTCAACGACCCCACCATCAGCTAGGTTATACGGGGGTACGAATGAGCAGTGAAAATGAAACGATATGGAGTAATGATAAGCGAAATGGCGTTTACGAAAACCAATGTCTCAAACAAGTTCCGAAATCGATTCGATAGATATTTTCATTTATAATTGTGATTAACGACGCACTGCAATGATAACTTATATATATATTGGAGTTGGTGACTGATATATAAGATGGCGGGATGATGAGATGGAGGGTTATTCTAGCAGGAGTTCTTGGATGGGGGGGAATCGGACGTGGCCTGGTGTTGAGTAACCATCCCAGTATTGAGGGAAACCACGAAAAAACCCTGTCAGGATGATTGGCCATGGAGGGAATCGAGCCCCGATCTCCTGAATGACGGTCCAGTGACTTGACCACTCGGCCACACTTCCCAGATTCGACATTAGACGACCTGATAATACCGCCGATTTGACTGGCATCAATAAATAGATAAGACTCCGAACAATATAGGAATAGAAAACGAAATACAATACAAAAAAGAAACAACTGTAAATATTATTATTAACTTATAGGTAATAACACAGAATATTTTGATAGTTATATACATTATACAATAACGGTTATACAAAATAAGATTGTACAGATAACCCGGTGAACCTGGATATTTTCTTCCAACTTGATTTAAATGAAGTCGGATTTCTGTCAACCATTCCACAAGAAGTGGCTAATTCACAGGACCGGAAGTAAGTTTTAGTTCTGATTGAATTTCTGATTGAATAGTTGTGTATGAAACTCAGACCGAGACGCGTGGCCGAGTGGTAACACACTAAACCGTCATTCGGGAGACCAGGGTTCGATTCCCGCCATGGTCGACCATCCTGACAGGGGTTTTTCGTGCTTTCGCTCTGTCGTTCAGGTTAATACTGGGATGGTTCCTTAACAACAGGCCATGACCGACTCCTTCCGACCATCCAAAACACCTAATCAAATAACCTCTCATCTCACCATCTCATTCATCATCCACCGACGCCAATAGATCGTAGCCTTCAGTATAGTGCGTCGTTAAAACCAATATAGAATGAAAAAAATAAAATAAGGTAACTCAGTTCAGGTTAGGTGAAGTCAATAATTGATCGGGTTTATCAAGGTTATAGTTCAGGCATCGCGCAGCAACAACAACAACAACAACAACAACAACAACAATAATAATAATAATAATAATAATAATAACAACATCGCATGTGGTGATACAGATTGGTCCGATGATTAAAAATGTTATCAAAAAGCCAATATCATTTTCAACACCGATGATGAAGTCGGTTACGAAAAACGACATACAAAACTTGACGGCCTACCGGTACTGCAATCAACAATAAGGCCTATTCCATAATTGCAGATCTATGCAAAGCAGTTACGTCTCTTGTTTGTGAGGGTGACTGTGATAACGTATCTGGTTTCTATTACCGAGGATGACGCGATGTAAAACCAATACACAATCAATCAGCAGCTTTGTCGGTTCAGTTGATTTGTTGGGGAATCCCCCGAGTCATTGACGGCGGGGCGGTATCGACGAGATCCAACACCTCGCACCTCGAGTTGCTGAGGTGTGAAATGATGATATAAATAATAATAGTGATAATAATAATATTGATGGAAGTTTTTCATTCTTGGATGATTAAGAGGCCTCTTCACATCTTGCCTATCGGCTTGATTGCAGACGTTCGGGGTCCAAGTTGGCAACGGAAGACCAATCACCGTATCAACTTACAGTTTTGGGTTAGATGATCACTAGTATTCAATACGTGCTCGTACGAAGAGCTTTAGTTTGTGGTATGTTTTCAACTCTTTCAGAATAATTGTCAAAAATCAATATGTTTCTACCTGTTTTTCATTGTTTTTACGATTTTTTTAGAGTGATATAATATAGAATTATGATTTTTACTGAACGTAGAGGCACAGATATACTCATTGTTGTTTTATTGCAAAAATAATTAGACTGATTGGTCCTACCGTTTATACCCACCATGTGTTGGGAGCTAAATGCCTGTATTGACGCTTTTTGCGTCCCCCTGCAGGTTTTACTCATGGGTTGTGAGATGTAAAGTAGCCTCTTAGCAAGTGGTATAAGGGAAAAAAGTAAACTATCGCTAGCGGTGAAAGCCGAAGTCAAGTCGGGCGTGGGTTCGAAAGAGGAGTCAACAACTCGTACAATTGGTGTAGTGGACCTGATTTCAAGATGTCATAAGGTCTCAAGGAGCGAATTCCCGGATTTCGAAAACTTTGAAGAGATTTCGGGAAGATTTCAAGAAATACCACGGCAATTGTACATCTGATTTCAGCTGCTTGGGTTCGAGTCCCGTATAAGGCATGGGATTTTATGAACGTCTTTTCACAAGCTGTCATCACTTCATCGATTCATTATCACCGCTCATTCGTACCCCCACGTATAACCATAGCTATTGGTGGTGTTGTTAAGCGGTTCAAAAAATGGCATAGGACTACACATAAACACAATAATATTATAATAATATATAATATTTTGAGACACCTGAGAAAGGTGGCACCTGAATGGTTTGATGGTGACACCTCAGAAGTTTATTGGCTGTCAGTTTATAGGTTGAACAGTTCCTAAGATTCATTCACATATAATCAACGCCCCGTTCAACAATTTCAAATATTTCCACTGAAACCACAAGCAAGCTGTCAACTAGTGTCCTCGAGAGAAGGTTCCGAGCGACCGTCTCCCCTATGGCACACCACTATCGCGCGGGCGTCTCGCTCCTTCATCTCTCATCAATACGACTATGTTGTACTCTTGTCCTCGAGAGAAGGTTCCGAGCGACCGTCCCCCCTATGGCACACCACCATCGCGCGGGCGTCTCGAGGACGCCAGTCTGCACAGCAGCTGAAGGTGTAGTGAGACGGTAATCAGAGCGCAGCTGATGGCACGGAGCGATAACATTCCCGAGTCACTACAACACTACTACATGAATGGACCGATAAATAACGTCCTACGCGGTAATCGAACCCGGGTACACACACACCAGCTGGGCGTGAGGAACAGTTCAGACATTTCACTACATTCATTCATTGATCATCACGTTATTGTTGACATGATTAGAAACATTTATTTAATCATTATTATTATTATTCCTAGCATAGCAAGCCCCCTCATGTTTCAAACATGACAGCCAAATCACCACTATGCCCTCCACTTCTACGCGAGATCTCTCTGTTCACTTCTCTATGCTCACACACTCACACACTCACACACTCACCCACTCACACACTCACACACTCAAACACTCACACACTCACACACTAACACACATTCACAGCACATTCACGAACAACATGAGGACGTTCGAGAACGGTCAAGAATGTTCTAGAAGTTAGAACCAGCTCACTGCATCATGCGTCATTGTCTTCACACCGCACAACCCAGTCTGCTTTCCTTCCTTTCTCTTCCCCCCCACACAATCCAGTCGTTCCGCCCGCGCCAACTCTCCATCCCCCCACCCCCTCCCCCTCACTCTTTCAAGAACCGATCACGTTCGAGAAACAGCGTGACCGCTCCATGCAGGGACGCACAGATGAGCGTAACTCTTATAGTAATTAATAATATTAAAAGATCTTCATTGCTGGCGAAATTCGGCAGAGCCGTTCTTACATTCCACCAGTTTAAACGAGGGATTAACAACTTCTGACATGTGCTGTGCACTTGTAGTGGAATCTTCCCAAGATCCCTTGAAATCTTGTTGAAATCTTCTTGAAATCCCGTGAAATATCCCTAAAATCACTTGAAATCTGAAACCAGGTGAAACCACACCAACCCACCAAATCTACCAGTTGTTCAACCCCTCGAATTTAAAAAATAATTTACATGAATTTCTGAAACAAAATTGAATACATGAAAGATACAATAAAATACAGAGGGATGCATGATTACATTGAAGATACTATAACGAAAGACAACTGTAACAAGAGTTTTTTCTGTCCTGACCTATGTCAGGACAATCGACCATGGCGGGAATCGAACCCTGGTCTCCTGAGTGTCGGTTCCGTGTGCTAACCACACGACCACACACTTCAGTCTGGGAGGCCAATAGTTCTTATAGTCATAAGTACAGTGCGCCGTTAAAACCAATCAATATGAATTGAAAAAAAGACTATGACAACACCAAATCTGGAATCTAACAATATAATCAAACAGCCCCCCCCCCCCCCCCACGGAATGTTCGCCAAGGTATTACCCAATACACAATGACGTCACCTCTCTCCACCTGTAGACGGAGTAATGACCCGGAATATCTGGCGCACATATTGATCTATATTATTAGACTAGTGGTGCGGTTCAATCACCCGGATCGCATAGCGTCTCTATCCCTGCATCCCGGGCATGGACCAGTCACGTGATGAACCCGGGTGGTCACGTAATGCATGACACGAGATTTCCTGAGGGCACTGCAACGTCAACCATCGGGATAACCGGGATTACAGACATTTCATAGAGTATATTATACCGGGGGCGGGATGGATTTTTTGTTTGAGCAACTATAGCTAAAACACTATGTTTAGATTAATAAAGTAACTGTTTACTGTTTAGTATTCAGATGGTGTATTGAGCCTTTGGTTAGGTTCATTTATTTGTATTGGGTTTAACGACGCACTGTACTGATGACAAGGATCTATTGGCGTCAGTGAATGATATATAAGATAATGGGATGGTGAGATGAAAGGTTATTATATTAAATTTTTTGGATACTGGGAAAGAATCGGACGTGGTATGGTGTTGAGGAACCATCCTAATATTGACCTGAACGACAAGAGAGAACACACGAGAAACCCCTGTCAGGATGGTCGACCACGATGGGAATCGAACCCCGGTCCAGTGTGTTACCACTCGGCCACGCGTCACAGTATGGTTATATGAATGGTTGATGGTTTCTGATTCTAGAGAGCAGGGATCAAGCGATCTGTGTAGAATGAATGGTAGTGGGGGATACGCACGTTGTTCGTATGTCGGAAAGTGAACGCCATCAAGCGATCTGTGTAGAATGAATGGTAGTGGGGGATACGCACGTTGTTCGTATGTCGGAAAGTGAACGCCATCAAGCGATATGTGTAGAATGAATGGTAGTGGGGGATACGCACGTTGTTCGTATGTCGGAAAGTGAACGCCATCAAGCGATCTGTGTAGAATGAATGGTAGTGGGGGATACGCACGTTGTTCGTATGACGGAAAGTGAACGCCATCAAGCGATCTGTGTAGAATGAATGGTAGTGGGGGATACGCACGTTGTTCGTATGTCGGAAAGTGAACGCCATCAAGCGATCTGTGTAGAATGAATGGTAGTGGGGGATACGCACGTTGTTCGTATGACGGAAAGTGAACGCCATCAAGCGATCTGTGTAGAATGAATGGTAGTGGGGGATACGCACGTTGTTCGTATGACGGAAAGTGAACGCCATCAAGCGATCTGTGTAGAATGAATGGTAGTGGGGGATACGCACGTTGTTCGTATGACGGAAAGTGAACGCCATCAAGCGATCTGTGTAGAATGAATGGTAGTGGGGGATACGCACGTTGTTCGTATGTCGGAAAGTGAACGCCATCAAGCGATCTGTGTAGAATGAATGGTAGTGGGGGATGCGCACGTTGTTCGTATGTCGGAAAGTGAACGCCATCAAGCGATCTGTGTAGAATGAATGGTAGTGGGGGATACGCACGTTGTTCGTATGACGGAAAGTGAACGCCATCAAGCGATCTGTGTAGAATGAATGGTAGTGGGGGATACGCACGTTGTTCGTATGACGGAAAGTGAACGCCATCAAGCGATCTGTGTAGAATGAATGGTAGTGGGGGATACGCACGTTGTTCGTATGACGGAAAGTGAACGCCATCAAGCGATCTGTGTAGAATGAATGGTAGTGGGGGATACGCACGTTGTTCGTATGACGGAAAGTGAACGCCATCAAGCGATCTGTGTAGAATGAATGGTAGTGGGGGATACGCACGTTGTTCGTATGACGGAAAGTGAACGCCATCAAGCGATCTGTGTAGAATGAATGGTAGTGGGGGATACGCACGTTGTTCGTATGACGGAAAGTGAACGCCATCAAGCGATCTGTGTAGAATGAATGGTAGTGGGGGATACGCACGTTGTTCGTATGACGGAAAGTGAACGCCATCAAGCGATCTGTGTAGAATGAATGGTAGTGGGGGATACGCACGTTGTTCGTATGACGGAAAGTGAACGCCATCAAGCGATCTGTGTAGAATGAATGGTAGTGGGGGATACGCACGTTGTTTGTATGACGGAAAGTGAACGCCATCAAGCGATCTGTGTAGAATGAATGGTAGTGGGGGATACGCACGTTGTTCGTATGACGGAAAGTGAACGCCATCAAGCGATCTGTGTAGAATGAATGGTAGTGGGGGATACGCACGTTGTTCGTATGACGGAAAGTGAACGCAATCAAGCGATCTGTGTAGAATGAATGGTAGTGGGGGATACGCACGTTGTTCGTATGACGGAAAGTGAACGCCATCAAGCGATCTGTGTAGAATGAATGGTAGTGGGGGATGCGCACGTTGTTCGTATGTCGGAAAGTGAACGCCATCAAGCGATCTGTGTAGAATGAATGGTAGTGGGGGATACGCACGTTGTTCGTATGACGGAAAGTGAACGCCATCAAGCGATCTGTGTAGAATGAATGGTAGTGGGGGATACGCACGTTGTTCGTATGACGGAAAGTGAACGCCATCAAGTGATCTGTGTAGAATGAATGGTAGTGGGGGATACGCACGTTGTTTGTATGACGGAAAGTGAACGCCATCAAGCGATCTGTGTAGAATGAATGGTAGTGGGGGATACGCACGTTGTTCGTATGACGGAAAGTGAACGCCATCAAGCGATCTGTGTAGAATGAATGGTAGTGGGGGATGCGCACGTTGTTCGTATGACGGAAAGTGAACGCCATCAAGCGATCTGTGTAGAATGAATGGTAGTGGGGGATACGCACGTTGTTCGTATGACGGAAAGTGAACGCCATCAAGCGATCTGTGTAGAATGAATGGTAGTGGGGGATACGCACGTTGTTCGTATGACGGAAAGTGAACGCCATCAAGCGATCTGTGTAGAATGAATGGTAGTGGGGGATACGCACGTTGTTCGTATGTCGGAAAGTGAACGCCATCAAGCGATCTGTGTAGAATGAATGGTAGTGGGGGATACGCACGTTGTTCGTATGACGGAAAGTGAACGCCATCAAGCGATCTGTGTAGAAAGAATGGTAGTGGGGGATGCGCAAGTTGTTCGTATGTCGGAAAGTGAACGCCATCAAGCGATCTGTGTAGAATGAATGGTAGTGGGGGATACGCACGTTGTTCGTATGACGGAAAGTGAAAGCCATCAAGCGATCTGTGTAGAATGAATGGTAGTGGGGGATACGCACGTTGTTCGTATGACGGAAAGTGAACGCCATCAAGCGATCTGTGTAGAATGAATGGTAGTGGGGGATGCGCACGTTGTTCGTATGACGGAAAGTGAACGCCATCAAGCGATCTGTGTAGAATGAATGGTAGTGGGGGATACGCACGTTGTTCGTATGACGGAAAGTGAACGCCATCAAGCGATCTGTGTAGAATGAATGGTAGTGGGGGATACGCACGTTGTTCGTATGACGGAAAGTGAACGCCATCAAGCGATCTGTGTAGAATGAATGGTAGTGGGGGATACGCACGTTGTTCGTATGTCGGAAAGTGAACGCCATCAAGCGATCTGTGTAGAATGAATGGTAGTGGGGGATACGCACGTTGTTCGTATGACGGAAAGTGAACGCCATCAAGCGATCTGTGTAGAAAGAATGGTAGTGGGGGATGCGCACGTTGTTCGTATGTCGGAAAGTGAACGCCATCAAGCGATCTGTGTAGAATGAATGGTAGTGGGGGATACGCACGTTGTTCGTATGACGGAAAGTGAAAGCCATCAAGCGATCTGTGTAGAATGAATGGTAGTGGGGGATACGCACGTTGTTCGTATGACGGAAAGTGAACGCCATCAAGCGATCTGTGTAGAATGAATGGTAGTGGGGGATACGCACGTTGTTCGTATGTCGGAAAGTGAACGCCATCAAGCGATCTGTGTAGAATGAATGGTAGTGGGGGATACGCACGTTGTTCGTATGACGGAAAGTGAACGCCATCAAGCGATCTGTGTAGAATGAATGGTAGTGGGGGATACGCACGTTGTTCGTATGTCGGAAAGTGAACGCCATCAAGCGATCTGTGTAGAAAGAATGGTAGTGGGGGATACGCACGTTGTTCGTATGACGGAAAGTGAACGCCATCAAGCGATCTGTGTAGAATGAATGGTAGTGGGGGATACGCACGTTGTTCGTATGACGGAAAGTGAACGCCATCAAGCGATCTGTGTAGAATGAATGGTAGTGGGGGATACGCACGTTGTTCGTATGACGGAAAGTGAACGCCATCAAGCGATCTGTGTAGAATGAATGGTAGTGGGGGATACGCACGTTGTTCGTATGACGGAAAGTGAACGCCATCAAGCGATCTGTGTAGAATGAATGGTAGTGGGGGATACGCACGTTGTTCGTATGACGGAAAGTGAACGCCATCAAGCGATCTGTGTAGAATGAATGGTAGTGGGGGATACGCACGTTGTTCGTATGTCGGAAAGTGAACGCCATCAAGCGATCTGTGTAGAATGAATGGTAGTGGGGGATACGCACGTTGTTCGTATGACGGAAAGTGAACGCCATCAAGCGATCTGTGTAGAAAGAATGGTAGTGGGGGATGCGCACGTTGTTCGTATGTCGGAAAGTGAACGCCATCAAGCGATCTGTGTAGAATGAATGGTAGTGGGGGATGCGCACGTTGTTCGTATGACGGAAAGTGAACGCCATCAAGCGATCTGTGTAGAATGAATGGTAGTGGGGGATACGCACGTTGTTTGTATGTCGGAAAGTGAACGCCATCAAGCGATCTGTGTAGAATGAATGGTAGTGGGGGATGCGCACGTTGTTCGTATGTCGGAAAGTGAACGCCATCAAGCGATCTGTGTAGAATGAATGGTAGTGGGGGATACGCACGTTGTTCGTATGACGGAAAGTGAACGCCATCAAGCGATCTGTGTAGAATGAATGGTAGTGGGGGATACGCACGTTGTTCGTTTGTCGGAAAGTGAACGCCATCAAGCGATCTGTGTAGAATGAATGGTAGTGGGGGATGCGCACGTTGTTCGTATGTCGGAAAGTGAACGCCATCAAGCGATCTGTGTAGAATGAATGGTAGTGGGGGATGCGCACGTTGTTCGTATGTCGGAAAGTGAACGCCATCAAGCGATCTGTGTAGAATGAATGGTAGTGGGGGATACGCACGTTGTTCGTATGTCGGAAAGTGAACGCCATCAAGCGATCTGTGTAGAATGAATGGTAGTGGGGGATACGCACGTTGTTCGTTTGTCGGAAAGTGAACGCCATCAAGCGATCTGTGTAGAATGAATGGTAGTGGGGGATACGCACGTTGTTCGTATGTCGGAAAGTGAACGCCATCAAGCGATCTGTGTAGAATGAATGGTAGTGGGGGATACGCACGTTGTTCGTATGTCGGAAAGTGAACGCCATCAAGCGATCTGTGTAGAATGAATGGTAGTGGGGGATACGCACGTTGTTCGTATGACGGAAAGTGAACGCCATCAAGCGATCTGTGTAGAATGAATGGTAGTGGGGGATGCGCACGTTGTTCGTATGTCGGAAAGTGAACGCCATCAAGCGATCTGTGTAGAATGAATGGTAGTGGGGGATGCGCACGTTGTTCGTATGACGGAAAGTGAACGCCATCAAGCGATCTGTGTAGAACGAATGGTAGTGGGGGATACGCACGTTGTTCGTATGACGGAAAGTGAACGCCATCAAGCGATCTGTGTAGAATGAATGGTAGTGGGGGATACGCACGTTGTTCGTTTGTCGGAAAGTGAACGCCATCAAGCGATCTGTGTAGAATGAATGGTAGTGGGGGATACGCACGTTGTTCGTATGACGGAAAGTGAACGCCATCAAGCGATCTGTGTAGAATGAATGGTAGTGGGGGATACGCACGTTGTTCGTATGTCGGAAAGTGAACGCCATCAAGCGATCTGTGTAGAATGAATGGTAGTGGGGGATACGCACGTTGTTCGTATGACGGAAAGTGAACGCCATCAAGCGATCTGTGTAGAATGAATGGTAGTGGGGGATACGCACGTTGTTTGTATGTCGGAAAGTGAACGCCATCAAGCGATCTGTGTAGAATGAATGGTAGTGGGGGATACGCACGTTGTTCGTATGACGGAAAGTGAACGCCATCAAGCGATCTGTGTAGAATGAATGGTAGTGGGGGATACGCACGTTGTTTGTATGTCGGAAAGTGAACGCCATCAAGCGATCTGTGTAGAATGAATGGTAGTGGGGGATGCGCACGTTGTTCGTATGACGGAAAGTGAACGCCATCAAGCGATCTGTGTAGAATGAATGGTAGTGGGGGATACGCACGTTGTTCGTATGACGGAAAGTGAACGCCATCAAGCGATCTGTGTAGAATGAATGGTAGTGGGGGATACGCACGTTGTTCGTATGACGGAAAGTGAACGCCATCAAGCGATCTGTGTAGAATGAATGGTAGTGGGGGATACGCACGTTGTTCGTATGACGGAAAGTGAACGCCATCAAGCGATCTGTGTAGAATGAATGGTAGTGGGGGATACGCACGTTGTTCGTATGTCGGAAAGTGAACGCCATCAAGCGATCTGTGTAGAATGAATGGTAGTGGGGGATACGCACGTTGTTCGTATGACGGAAAGTGAACGCCATCAAGCGATCTGTGTAGAATGAATGGTAGTGGGGGATACGCACGTTGTTCGTATGACGGAAAGTGAACGCCATCAAGCGATCTGTGTAGAATGAATGGTAGTGGGGGATACGCACGTTGTTCGTATGACGGAAAGTGAACGCCATCAAGCGATCTGTGTAGAATGAATGGTAGTGGGGGATACGCACGTTGTTCGTATGACGGAAAGTGAACGCCATCAAGCGATCTGTGTAGAATGAATGGTAGTGGGGGATGCGCACGTTGTTCGTATGACGGAAAGTGAACGCCATCAAGCGATCTGTGTAGAATGAATGGTAGTGGGGGATACGCACGTTGTTCGTATGACGGAAAGTGAACGCCATCAAGCGATCTGTGTAGAATGAATGGTAGTGGGGGATGCGCACGTTGTTCGTATGACGGAAAGTGAACGCCATCAAGCGATCTGTGTAGAATGAATGGTAGTGGGGGATACGCACGTTGTTCGTATGACGGAAAGTGAACGCCATCAAGCGATCTGTGTAGAATGAATGGTAGTGGGGGATGCGCACGTTGTTCGTATGTCGGAAAGTGAACGCCATCAAGCGATCTGTGTAGAATGAATGGTAGTGGGGGATACGCACGTTGTTCGTATGTCGGAAAGTGAACGCCATCAAGCGATCTGTGTAGAATGAATGGTAGTGGGGGATGCGCACGTTGTTCGTATGACGGAAAGTGAACGCCATCAAGCGATCTGTGTAGAATGAATGGTAGTGGGGGATACGCACGTTGTTCGTATGACGGAAAGTGAACGCCATCAAGCGATCTGTGTAGAATGAATGGTAGTGGGGGATACGCACGTTGTTCGTATGTCGGAAAGTGAACGCCATCAAGCGATCTGTGTAGAATGAATGGTAGTGGGGGATACGCACGTTGTTCGTATGACGGAAAGTGAACGCCATCAAGCGATCTGTGTAGAATGAATGGTAGTGGGGGATACGCACGTTGTTCGTATGTCGGAAAGTGAACGCCATCAAGCGATCTGTGTAGAATGAATGGTAGTGGGGGATACGCACGTTGTTCGTATGTCGGAAAGTGAACGCCATCAAGCGATCTGTGTAGAATGAATGGTAGTGGGGGATGCGCACGTTGTTCGTATGTCGGAAAGTGAACGCCATCAAGCGATCTGTGTAGAATGAATGGTAGTGGGGGATACGCACGTTGTTCGTATGACGGAAAGTGAACGCCATCAAGCGATCTGTGTAGAATGAATGGTAGTGGGGGATACGCACGTTGTTCGTATGACGGAAAGTGAACGCCATCAAGCGATCTGTGTAGAATGAATGGTAGTGGGGGATGCGCACGTTGTTCGTATGTCGGAAAGTGAACGCCATCAAGCGATCTGTGTAGAATGAATGGTAGTGGGGGATGCGCACGTTGTTCGTATGACGGAAAGTGAACGCCATCAAGCGATCTGTGTAGAATGAATGGTAGTGGGGGATACGCACGTTGTTCGTATGACGGAAAGTGAACGCCATCAAGCGATCTGTGTAGAATGAATGGTAGTGGGGGATGCGCACGTTGTTCGTATGACGGAAAGTGAACGCCATCAAGCGATCTGTGTAGAATGAATGGTAGTGGGGGATACGCACGTTGTTCGTATGTCGGAAAGTGAAAGCCATCAAGCGATCTGTGTAGAATGAATGGTAGTGGGGGATACGCACGTTGTTCGTATGTCGGAAAGTGAACGCCATCAAGCGATCTGTGTAGAATGAATGGTAGTGGGGGATGCGCACGTTGTTCGTATGTCGGAAAGTGAACGCCATCAAGCGATCTGTGTAGAATGAATGGTAGTGGGGGATACGCACGTTGTTCGTATGACGGAAAGTGAACGCCATCAAGCGATCTGTGTAGAATGAATGGTAGTGGGGGATACGCACGTTGTTCGTATGTCGGAAAGTGAACGCCATCAAGCGATCTGTGTAGAATGAATGGTAGTGGGGGATGCGCACGTTGTTCGTATGTCGGAAAGTGAACGCCATCAAGCGATCTGTGTAGAATGAATGGTAGTGGGGGATGCGCACGTTGTTCGTATGTCGGAAAGTGAACGCCATCAAGCGATCTGTGTAGAATGAATGGTAGTGGGGGATGCGCACGTTGTTCGTATGTCGGAAAGTGAACGCCATCAAGCGATCTGTGTAGAATGAATGGTAGTGGGGGATACGCACGTTGTTCGTATGTCGGAAAGTGAACGCCATCAAGCGATCTGTGTAGAATGAATGGTAGTGGGGGATGCGCACGTTGTTCGTATGTCGGAAAGTGAACGCCATCAAGCGATCTGTGTAGAATGAATGGTAGTGGGGGATACGCACGTTGTTCGTATGTCGGAAAGTGAACGCCATCAAGCGATCTGTGTAGAATGAATGGTAGTGGGGGATACGCACGTTGTTCGTATGACGGAAAGTGAACGCCATCAAGCGATCTGTGTAGAATGAATGGTAGTGGGGGATACGCACGTTGTTCGTATGTCGGAAAGTGAACGCCATCAAGCGATCTGTGTAGAATGAATGGTAGTGGGGGATACGCACGTTGTTCGTATGTCGGAAAGTGAACGCCATCAAGCGATCTGTGTAGAATGAATGGTAGTGGGGGATGCGCACGTTGTTCGTATGTCGGAAAGTGAGCGCCATCAAGCGATCTGTGTAGAATGAATGGTAGTGGGGGATACGCACGTTGTTCGTATGACGGAAAGTGAACGCCATCAAGCGATCTGTGTAGAATGAATGGTAGTGGGGGATGCGCACGTTGTTCGTATGACGGAAAGTGAACGCCATCAAGCGATCTGTGTAGAATGAATGGTAGTGGGGGATACGCACGTTGTTCGTATGTCGGAAAGTGAAAGCCATCAAGCGATCTGTGTAGAATGAATGGTAGTGGGGGATACGCACGTTGTTCGTATGTCGGAAAGTGAACGCCATCAAGCGATCTGTGTAGAATGAATGGTAGTGGGGGATGCGCACGTTGTTCGTATGTCGGAAAGTGAACGCCATCAAGCGATCTGTGTAGAATGAATGGTAGTGGGGGATACGCACGTTGTTCGTATGACGGAAAGTGAACGCCATCAAGCGATCTGTGTAGAATGAATGGTAGTGGGGGATACGCACGTTGTTCGTATGACGGAAAGTGAACGCCATCAAGCGATCTGTGTAGAATGAATGGTAGTGGGGGATACGCACGTTGTTCGTATGTCGGAAAGTGAACGCCATCAAGCGATCTGTGTAGAATGAATGGTAGTGGGGGATACGCACGTTGTTCGTATGACGGAAAGTGAACGCCATCAAGCGATCTGTGTAGAATGAATGGTAGTGGGGGATGCGCACGTTGTTCGTATGTCGGAAAGTGAACGCCATCAAGCGATCTGTGTAGAATGAATGGTAGTGGGGGATACGCACGTTGTTCGTATGTCGGAAAGTGAACGCCATCAAGCGATCTGTGTAGAATGAATGGTAGTGGGGGATACGCACGTTGTTCGTATGACGGAAAGTGAACGCCATCAAGCGATCTGTGTAGAATGAATGGTAGTGGGGGATGCGCACGTTGTTCGTATGTCGGAAAGTGAACGCCATCAAGCGATCTGTGTAGAATGAATGGTAGTGGGGGATGCGCACGTTGTTCGTATGACGGAAAGTGAACGCCATCAAGCGATCTGTGTAGAATGAATGGTAGTGGGGGATACGCACGTTGTTCGTATGACGGAAAGTGAACGCCATCAAGCGATCTGTGTAGAATGAATGGTAGTGGGGGATGCGCACGTTGTTCGTATGACGGAAAGTGAACGCCATCAAGCGATCTGTGTAGAATGAATGGTAGTGGGGGATACGCACGTTGTTCGTATGTCGGAAAGTGAAAGCCATCAAGCGATCTGTGTAGAATGAATGGTAGTGGGGGATGCGCACGTTGTTCGTATGACGGAAAGTGAACGCCATCAAGCGATCTGTGTAGAATGAATGGTAGTGGGGGATACGCACGTTGTTCGTATGACGGAAAGTGAACGCCATCAAGCGATCTGTGTAGAATGAATGGTAGTGGGGGATGCGCACGTTGTTCGTATGACGGAAAGTGAACGCCATCAAGCGATCTGTGTAGAATGAATGGTAGTGGGGGATACGCACGTTGTTCGTATGTCGGAAAGTGAAAGCCATCAAGCGATCTGTGTAGAATGAATGGTAGTGGGGGATACGCACGTTGTTCGTATGTCGGAAAGTGAACGCCATCAAGCGATCTGTGTAGAATGAATGGTAGTGGGGGATGCGCACGTTGTTCGTATGACGGAAAGTGAAAGCCATCAAGCGATCTGTGTAGAATGAATGGTAGTGGGGGATACGCACGTTGTTCGTATGACGGAAAGTGAACGCCATCAAGCGATCTGTGTAGAATGAATGGTAGTGGGGGATACGCACGTTGTTCGTATGACGGAAAGTGAACGCCATCAAGCGATCTGTGTAGAATGAATGGTAGTGGGGGATACGCACGTTGTTCGTATGACGGAAAGTGAACGCCATCAAGCGATCTGTGTAGAATGAATGGTAGTGGGGGATACGCACGTTGTTCGTATGACGGAAAGTGAACGCCATCAAGCGATCTGTGTAGAATGAATGGTAGTGGGGGATACGCACGTTGTTCGTATGTCGGAAAGTGAACGCCATCAAGCGATCTGTGTAGAATGAATGGTAGTGGGGGATACGCACGTTGTTCGTATGTCGGAAAGTGAACGCCATCAAGCGATCTGTGTAGAATGAATGGTAGTGGGGGATACGCACGTTGTTCGTATGTCGGAAAGTGAACGCCATCAAGCGATCTGTGTAGAATGAATGGTAGTGGGGGATACGCACGTTGTTCGTATGACGGAAAGTGAACGCCATCAAGCGATCTGTGTAGAATGAATGGTAGTGGGGGATACGCACGTTGTTCGTATGACGGAAAGTGAACGCCATCAAGCGATCTGTGTAGAATGAATGGTAGTGGGGGATACGCACGTTGTTCGTATGACGGAAAGTGAACGCCATCAAGCGATCTGTGTAGAATGAATGGTAGTGGGGGATACGCACGTTGTTCGTATGTCGGAAAGTGAACGCCATCAAGCGATCTGTGTAGAATGAATGGTAGTGGGGGATGCGCACGTTGTTCGTATGTCGGAAAGTGAACGCCATCAAGCGATCTGTGTAGAATGAATGGTAGTGGGGGATACGCACGTTGTTCGTATGACGGAAAGTGAACGCCATCAAGCGATCTGTGTAGAATGAATGGTAGTGGGGGATGCGCACGTTGTTCGTATGTCGGAAAGTGAACGCCATCAAGCGATCTGTGTAGAATGAATGGTAGTGGGGGATGCGCACGTTGTTCGTATGTCGGAAAGTGAACGCCATCAAGCGATCTGTGTAGAATGAATGGTAGTGGGGGATACGCACGTTGTTCGTATGTCGGAAAGTGAACGCCATCAAGCGATCTGTGTAGAATGAATGGTAGTGGGGGATGCGCACGTTGTTCGTATGTCGGAAAGTGAACGCCATCAAGCGATCTGTGTAGAATGAATGGTAGTGGGGGATACGCACGTTGTTCGTATGTCGGAAAGTGAACGCCATCAAGCGATCTGTGTAGAATGAATGGTAGTGGGGGATGCGCACGTTGTTCGTATGACGGAAAGTGAACGCCATCAAGCGATCTGTGTAGAATGAATGGTAGTGGGGGATACGCACGTTGTTCGTATGTCGGAAAGTGAAAGCCATCAAGCGATCTGTGTAGAATGAATGGTAGTGGGGGATACGCACGTTGTTCGTATGTCGGAAAGTGAACGCCATCAAGCGATCTGTGTAGAATGAATGGTAGTGGGGGATGCGCACGTTGTTCGTATGTCGGAAAGTGAACGCCATCAAGCGATCTGTGTAGAATGAATGGTAGTGGGGGATACGCACGTTGTTCGTATGTCGGAAAGTGAACGCCATCAAGCGATCTGTGTAGAATGAATGGTAGTGGGGGATGCGCACGTTGTTCGTATGTCGGAAAGTGAACGCCATCAAGCGATCTGTGTAGAATGAATGGTAGTGGGGGATACGCACGTTGTTCGTATGACGGAAAGTGAACGCCATCAAGCGATCTGTGTAGAATGAATGGTAGTGGGGGATACGCACGTTGTTCGTATGTCGGAAAGTGAACGCCATCAAGCGATCTGTGTAGAATGAATGGTAGTGGGGGATACGCACGTTGTTCGTATGACGGAAAGTGAACGCCATCAAGCGATCTGTGTAGAATGAATGGTAGTGGGGGATACGCACGTTGTTCGTATGTCGGAAAGTGAAAGCCATCAAGCGATCTGTGTAGAATGAATGGTAGTGGGGGATGCGCACGTTGTTCGTATGTCGGAAAGTGAACGCCATCAAGCGATCTGTGTAGAATGAATGGTAGTGGGGGATACGCACGTTGTTCGTATGACGGAAAGTGAACGCCATCAAGCGATCTGTGTAGAATGAATGGTAGTGGGGGATACGCACGTTGTTCGTATGTCGGAAAGTGAACGCCATCAAGCGATCTGTGTAGAATGAATGGTAGTGGGGGATACGCACGTTGTTTGTATGTCGGAAAGTGAACGCCATCAAGCGATCTGTGTAGAATGAATGGTAGTGGGGGATACGCACGTTGTTCGTATGACGGAAAGTGAACGCCATCAAGCGATCTGTGTAGAATGAATGGTAGTGGGGGATACGCACGTTGTTCGTATGACGGAAAGTGAACGCCATCAAGCGATCTGTGTAGAATGAATGGTAGTGGGGGATACGCACGTTGTTCGTATGACGGAAAGTGAACGCCATCAAGCGATCTGTGTAGAATGAATGGTAGTGGGGGATACGCACGTTGTTCGTATGTCGGAAAGTGAACGCCATCAAGCGATCTGTGTAGAATGAATGGTAGTGGGGGATGCGCACGTTGTTCGTATGACGGAAAGTGAACGCCATCAAGCGATCTGTGTAGAATGAATGGTAGTGGGGGATACGCACGTTGTTCGTATGTCGGAAAGTGAACGCCATCAAGCGATCTGTGTAGAATGAATGGTAGTGGGGGATGCGCACGTTGTTCGTATGTCGGAAAGTGAACGCCATCAAGCGATCTGTGTAGAATGAATGGTAGTGGGGGATGCGCACGTTGTTCGTATGACGGAAAGTGAACGCCATCAAGCGATCTGTGTAGAATGAATGGTAGTGGGGGATACGCACGTTGTTCGTATGACGGAAAGTGAACGCCATCAAGCGATCTGTGTAGAATGAATGGTAGTGGGGGATACGCACGTTGTTCGTATGACGGAAAGTGAACGCCATCAAGCGATCTGTGTAGAATGAATGGTAGTGGGAGATGCGCACGTTGTTCGTATGTCGGAAAGTGAACGCCATCAAGCGATCTGTGTAGAATGAATGGTAGTGGGGGATGCGCACGTTGTTCGTATGTCGGAAAGTGAACGCCATCAAGCGATCTGTGTAGAATGAATGGTAGTGGGGGATGCGCACGTTGTTCGTATGACGGAAAGTGAACGCCATCAAGCGATCTGTGTAGAATGAATGGTAGTGGGGGATACGCACGTTGTTCGTATGACGGAAAGTGAACGCCATCAAGCGATCTGTGTAGAATGAATGGTAGTGGGGGATACGCACGTTGTTCGTATGACGGAAAGTGAACGCCATCAAGCGATCTGTGTAGAATGAATGGTAGTGGGGGATACGCACGTTGTTCGTATGTCGGAAAGTGAACGCCATCAAGCGATCTGTGTAGAAAGAATGGTGGTGGGGGATACGCACGTTGTTCGTATGACGGAAAGTGAACGCCATCAAGCGATCTGTGTAGAATGAATGGTAGTGGGGGATACGCACGTTGTTCGTATGACGGAAAGTGAACGCCATCAAGCGATCTGTGTAGAATGAATGGTAGTGGGGGATACGCACGTTGTTCGTATGACGGAAAGTGAACGCCATCAAGCGATCTGTGTAGAATGAATGGTAGTGGGGGATACGCACGTTGTTCGTATGACGGAAAGTGAACGCCATCAAGCGATCTGTGTAGAATGAATGGTAGTGGGGGATACGCACGTTGTTCGTATGTCGGAAAGTGAACGCCATCAAGCGATCTGTGTAGAATGAATGGTAGTGGGGGATGCGCACGTTGTTCGTATGTCGGAAAGTGAACGCCATCAAGCGATCTGTGTAGAATGAATGGTAGTGGGGGATGCGCACGTTGTTCGTATGACGGAAAGTGAACGCCATCAAGCGATCTGTGTAGAATGAATGGTAGTGGGGGATACGCACGTTGTTCGTATGACGGAAAGTGAACGCCATCAAGCGATCTGTGTAGAATGAATGGTAGTGGGGGATACGCACGTTGTTCGTATGACGGAAAGTGAACGCCATCAAGCGATCTGTGTAGAATGAATGGTAGTGGGGGATGCGCACGTTGTTCGTATGTCGGAAAGTGAACGCCATCAAGCGATCTGTGTAGAATGAATGGTAGTGGGGGATGCGCACGTTGTTCGTATGTCGGAAAGTGAACGCCATCAAGCGATCTGTGTAGAATGAATGGTAGTGGGGGATGCGCACGTTGTTCGTATGACGGAAAGTGAACGCCATCAAGCGATCTGTGTAGAATGAATGGTAGTGGGGGATACGCACGTTGTTCGTATGACGGAAAGTGAACGCCATCAAGCGATCTGTGTAGAATGAATGGTAGTGGGGGATACGCACGTTGTTCGTATGACGGAAAGTGAACGCCATCAAGCGATCTGTGTAGAATGAATGGTAGTGGGGGATACGCACGTTGTTCGTATGTCGGAAAGTGAACGCCATCAAGCGATCTGTGTAGAAAGAATGGTAGTGGGGGATACGCACGTTGTTCGTATGACGGAAAGTGAACGCCATCAAGCGATCTGTGTAGAATGAATGGTAGTGGGGGATACGCACGTTGTTCGTATGTCGGAAAGTGAACGCCATCAAGCGATCTGTGTAGAATGAATGGTAGTGGGGGATGCGCACGTTGTTCGTATGTCGGAAAGTGAACGCCATCAAGCGATCTGTGTAGAATGAATGGTAGTGGGGGATACGCACGTTGTTCGTATGACGGAAAGTGAACGCCATCAAGCGATCTGTGTAGAATGAATGGTAGTGGGGGATACGCACGTTGTTCGTATGACGGAAAGTGAACGCCATCAAGCGATCTGTGTAGAATGAATGGTAGTGGGGGATACGCACGTTGTTCGTATGACGGAAAGTGAACGCCATCAAGCGATCTGTGTAGAATGAATGGTAGTGGGGGATACGCACGTTGTTCGTATGACGGAAAGTGAACGCCATCAAGCGATCTGTGTAGAATGAATGGTAGTGGGGGATACGCACGTTGTTCGTATGACGGAAAGTGAACGCCATCAAGCGATCTGTGTAGAATGAATGGTAGTGGGGGATACGCACGTTGTTCGTATGACGGAAAGTGAACGCCATCAAGCGATCTGTGTAGAATGAATGGTAGTGGGGGATACGCACGTTGTTCGTATGACGGAAAGTGAACGCCATCAAGCGATCTGTGTAGAATGAATGGTAGTGGGGGATACGCACGTTGTTTGTATGACGGAAAGTGAACGCCATCAAGCGATCTGTGTAGAATGAATGGTAGTGGGGGATACGCACGTTGTTCGTATGACGGAAAGTGAACGCCATCAAGCGATCTGTGTAGAATGAATGGTAGTGGGGGATACGCACGTTGTTCGTATGACGGAAAGTGAACGCCATCAAGCGATCTGTGTAGAATGAATGGTAGTGGGGGATACGCACGTTGTTCGTATGACGGAAAGTGAACGCCATCAAGCGATCTGTGTAGAATGAATGGTAGTGGGGGATGCGCACGTTGTTCGTATGTCGGAAAGTGAACGCCATCAAGCGATCTGTGTAGAATGAATGGTAGTGGGGGATACGCACGTTGTTCGTATGACGGAAAGTGAACGCCATCAAGCGATCTGTGTAGAATGAATGGTAGTGGGGGATACGCACGTTGTTCGTATGACGGAAAGTGAACGCCATCAAGTGATCTGTGTAGAATGAATGGTAGTGGGGGATACGCACGTTGTTTGTATGACGGAAAGTGAACGCCATCAAGCGATCTGTGTAGAATGAATGGTAGTGGGGGATACGCACGTTGTTCGTATGACGGAAAGTGAACGCCATCAAGCGATCTGTGTAGAATGAATGGTAGTGGGGGATGCGCACGTTGTTCGTATGACGGAAAGTGAACGCCATCAAGCGATCTGTGTAGAATGAATGGTAGTGGGGGATACGCACGTTGTTCGTATGTCGGAAAGTGAACGCCATCAAGCGATCTGTGTAGAATGAATGGTAGTGGGGGATGCGCACGTTGTTCGTATGTCGGAAAGTGAACGCCATCAAGCGATCTGTGTAGAATGAATGGTAGTGGGGGATACGCACGTTGTTCGTATGTCGGAAAGTGAACGCCATCAAGCGATCTGTGTAGAATGAATGGTAGTGGGGGATACGCACGTTGTTCGTATGTCGGAAAGTGAACGCCATCAAGCGATCTGTGTAGAATGAATGGTAGTGGGGGATACGCACGTTGTTCGTATGACGGAAAGTGAACGCCATCAAGCGATCTGTGTAGAATGAATGGTAGTGGGGGATACGCACGTTGTTCGTATGACGGAAAGTGAACGCCATCAAGCGATCTGTGTAGAATGAATGGTAGTGGGGGATACGCACGTTGTTCGTATGACGGAAAGTGAACGCCATCAAGCGATCTGTGTAGAATGAATGGTAGTGGGGGATACGCACGTTGTTCGTATGTCGGAAAGTGAACGCCATCAAGCGATCTGTGTAGAATGAATGGTAGTGGGGGATGCGCACGTTGTTCGTATGTCGGAAAGTGAACGCCATCAAGCGATCTGTGTAGAATGAATGGTAGTGGGGGATGCGCACGTTGTTCGTATGTCGGAAAGTGAACGCCATCAAGCGATCTGTGTAGAATGAATGGTAGTGGGGGATGCGCACGTTGTTCGTATGTCGGAAAGTGAACGCCATCAAGCGATCTGTGTAGAATGAATGGTAGTGGGGGATACGCACGTTGTTCGTATGTCGGAAAGTGAACGCCATCAAGCGATCTGTGTAGAATGAATGGTAGTGGGGGATGCGCACGTTGTTCGTATGTCGGAAAGTGAACGCCATCAAGCGATCTGTGTAGAATGAATGGTAGTGGGGGATACGCACGTTGTTCGTATGACGGAAAGTGAACGCCATCAAGCGATCTGTGTAGAATGAATGGTAGTGGGGGATACGCACGTTGTTCGTATGTCGGAAAGTGAACGCCATCAAGCGATCTGTGTAGAATGAATGGTAGTGGGGGATACGCACGTTGTTCGTATGACGGAAAGTGAACGCCATCAAGCGATCTGTGTAGAATGAATGGTAGTGGGGGATACGCACGTTGTTCGTATGTCGGAAAGTGAACGCCATCAAGCGATCTGTGTAGAATGAATGGTAGTGGGGGATACGCACGTTGTTCGTATGTCGGAAAGTGAACGCCATCAAGCGATCTGTGTAGAATGAATGGTAGTGGGGGATGCGCACGTTGTTCGTATGTCGGAAAGTGAGCGCCATCAAGCGATCTGTGTAGAATGAATGGTAGTGGGGGATACGCACGTTGTTCGTATGACGGAAAGTGAACGCCATCAAGCGATCTGTGTAGAATGAATGGTAGTGGGGGATGCGCACGTTGTTCGTATGACGGAAAGTGAACGCCATCAAGCGATCTGTGTAGAATGAATGGTAGTGGGGGATACGCACGTTGTTCGTATGTCGGAAAGTGAAAGCCATCAAGCGATCTGTGTAGAATGAATGGTAGTGGGGGATACGCACGTTGTTCGTATGTCGGAAAGTGAACGCCATCAAGCGATCTGTGTAGAATGAATGGTAGTGGGGGATGCGCACGTTGTTCGTATGTCGGAAAGTGAACGCCATCAAGCGATCTGTGTAGAATGAATGGTAGTGGGGGATACGCACGTTGTTCGTATGACGGAAAGTGAACGCCATCAAGCGATCTGTGTAGAATGAATGGTAGTGGGGGATACGCACGTTGTTCGTATGACGGAAAGTGAACGCCATCAAGCGATCTGTGTAGAATGAATGGTAGTGGGGGATACGCACGTTGTTCGTATGTCGGAAAGTGAACGCCATCAAGCGATCTGTGTAGAATGAATGGTAGTGGGGGATACGCACGTTGTTCGTATGACGGAAAGTGAACGCCATCAAGCGATCTGTGTAGAATGAATGGTAGTGGGGGATGCGCACGTTGTTCGTATGTCGGAAAGTGAACGCCATCAAGCGATCTGTGTAGAATGAATGGTAGTGGGGGATACGCACGTTGTTCGTATGACGGAAAGTGAACGCCATCAAGCGATCTGTGTAGAATGAATGGTAGTGGGGGATACGCACGTTGTTCGTATGACGGAAAGTGAACGCCATCAAGCGATCTGTGTAGAATGAATGGTAGTGGGGGATACGCACGTTGTTCGTATGACGGAAAGTGAACGCCATCAAGCGATCTGTGTAGAATGAATGGTAGTGGGGGATACGCACGTTGTTCGTATGACGGAAAGTGAACGCCATCAAGCGATCTGTGTAGAATGAATGGTAGTGGGGGATACGCACGTTGTTTGTATGACGGAAAGTGAACGCCATCAAGCGATCTGTGTAGAATGAATGGTAGTGGGGGATACGCACGTTGTTCGTATGACGGAAAGTGAACGCCATCAAGCGATCTGTGTAGAATGAATGGTAGTGGGGGATACGCACGTTGTTCGTATGACGGAAAGTGAACGCCATCAAGCGATCTGTGTAGAATGAATGGTAGTGGGGGATACGCACGTTGTTCGTATGACGGAAAGTGAACGCCATCAAGCGATCTGTGTAGAATGAATGGTAGTGGGGGATGCGCACGTTGTTCGTATGTCGGAAAGTGAACGCCATCAAGCGATCTGTGTAGAATGAATGGTAGTGGGGGATACGCACGTTGTTCGTATGACGGAAAGTGAACGCCATCAAGCGATCTGTGTAGAATGAATGGTAGTGGGGGATACGCACGTTGTTCGTATGACGGAAAGTGAACGCCATCAAGTGATCTGTGTAGAATGAATGGTAGTGGGGGATACGCACGTTGTTTGTATGACGGAAAGTGAACGCCATCAAGCGATCTGTGTAGAATGAATGGTAGTGGGGGATACGCACGTTGTTCGTATGACGGAAAGTGAACGCCATCAAGCGATCTGTGTAGAATGAATGGTAGTGGGGGATGCGCACGTTGTTCGTATGACGGAAAGTGAACGCCATCAAGCGATCTGTGTAGAATGAATGGTAGTGGGGGATACGCACGTTGTTCGTATGTCGGAAAGTGAACGCCATCAAGCGATCTGTGTAGAATGAATGGTAGTGGGGGATGCGCACGTTGTTCGTATGTCGGAAAGTGAACGCCATCAAGCGATCTGTGTAGAATGAATGGTAGTGGGGGATACGCACGTTGTTCGTATGTCGGAAAGTGAACGCCATCAAGCGATCTGTGTAGAATGAATGGTAGTGGGGGATACGCACGTTGTTCGTATGTCGGAAAGTGAACGCCATCAAGCGATCTGTGTAGAATGAATGGTAGTGGGGGATACGCACGTTGTTCGTATGACGGAAAGTGAACGCCATCAAGCGATCTGTGTAGAATGAATGGTAGTGGGGGATACGCACGTTGTTCGTATGACGGAAAGTGAACGCCATCAAGCGATCTGTGTAGAATGAATGGTAGTGGGGGATACGCACGTTGTTCGTATGACGGAAAGTGAACGCCATCAAGCGATCTGTGTAGAATGAATGGTAGTGGGGGATACGCACGTTGTTCGTATGTCGGAAAGTGAACGCCATCAAGCGATCTGTGTAGAATGAATGGTAGTGGGGGATGCGCACGTTGTTCGTATGTCGGAAAGTGAACGCCATCAAGCGATCTGTGTAGAATGAATGGTAGTGGGGGATGCGCACGTTGTTCGTATGTCGGAAAGTGAACGCCATCAAGCGATCTGTGTAGAATGAATGGTAGTGGGGGATGCGCACGTTGTTTGTATGTCGGAAAGTGAACGCCATCAAGCGATCTGTGTAGAATGAATGGTAGTGGGGGATACGCACGTTGTTCGTATGTCGGAAAGTGAACGCCATCAAGCGATCTGTGTAGAATGAATGGTAGTGGGGGATGCGCACGTTGTTCGTATGTCGGAAAGTGAACGCCATCAAGCGATCTGTGTAGAATGAATGGTAGTGGGGGATACGCACGTTGTTCGTATGACGGAAAGTGAACGCCATCAAGCGATCTGTGTAGAATGAATGGTAGTGGGGGATACGCACGTTGTTCGTATGTCGGAAAGTGAACGCCATCAAGCGATCTGTGTAGAATGAATGGTAGTGGGGGATACGCACGTTGTTCGTATGACGGAAAGTGAACGCCATCAAGCGATCTGTGTAGAATGAATGGTAGTGGGGGATACGCACGTTGTTCGTATGTCGGAAAGTGAACGCCATCAAGCGATCTGTGTAGAATGAATGGTAGTGGGGGATACGCACGTTGTTCGTATGTCGGAAAGTGAACGCCATCAAGCGATCTGTGTAGAATGAATGGTAGTGGGGGATGCGCACGTTGTTCGTATGTCGGAAAGTGAGCGCCATCAAGCGATCTGTGTAGAATGAATGGTAGTGGGGGATACGCACGTTGTTCGTATGACGGAAAGTGAACGCCATCAAGCGATCTGTGTAGAATGAATGGTAGTGGGGGATGCGCACGTTGTTCGTATGACGGAAAGTGAACGCCATCAAGCGATCTGTGTAGAATGAATGGTAGTGGGGGATACGCACGTTGTTCGTATGTCGGAAAGTGAAAGCCATCAAGCGATCTGTGTAGAATGAATGGTAGTGGGGGATACGCACGTTGTTCGTATGTCGGAAAGTGAACGCCATCAAGCGATCTGTGTAGAATGAATGGTAGTGGGGGATGCGCACGTTGTTCGTATGTCGGAAAGTGAACGCCATCAAGCGATCTGTGTAGAATGAATGGTAGTGGGGGATACGCACGTTGTTCGTATGACGGAAAGTGAACGCCATCAAGCGATCTGTGTAGAATGAATGGTAGTGGGGGATACGCACGTTGTTCGTATGACGGAAAGTGAACGCCATCAAGCGATCTGTGTAGAATGAATGGTAGTGGGGGATACGCACGTTGTTCGTATGTCGGAAAGTGAACGCCATCAAGCGATCTGTGTAGAATGAATGGTAGTGGGGGATACGCACGTTGTTCGTATGACGGAAAGTGAACGCCATCAAGCGATCTGTGTAGAATGAATGGTAGTGGGGGATGCGCACGTTGTTCGTATGTCGGAAAGTGAACGCCATCAAGCGATCTGTGTAGAATGAATGGTAGTGGGGGATACGCACGTTGTTCGTATGTCGGAAAGTGAACGCCATCAAGCGATCTGTGTAGAATGAATGGTAGTGGGGGATACGCACGTTGTTCGTATGACGGAAAGTGAACGCCATCAAGCGATCTGTGTAGAATGAATGGTAGTGGGGGATGCGCACGTTGTTCGTATGTCGGAAAGTGAACGCCATCAAGCGATCTGTGTAGAATGAATGGTAGTGGGGGATGCGCACGTTGTTCGTATGACGGAAAGTGAACGCCATCAAGCGATCTGTGTAGAATGAATGGTAGTGGGGGATACGCACGTTGTTCGTATGACGGAAAGTGAACGCCATCAAGCGATCTGTGTAGAATGAATGGTAGTGGGGGATGCGCACGTTGTTCGTATGACGGAAAGTGAACGCCATCAAGCGATCTGTGTAGAATGAATGGTAGTGGGGGATACGCACGTTGTTCGTATGTCGGAAAGTGAAAGCCATCAAGCGATCTGTGTAGAATGAATGGTAGTGGGGGATGCGCACGTTGTTCGTATGACGGAAAGTGAACGCCATCAAGCGATCTGTGTAGAATGAATGGTAGTGGGGGATACGCACGTTGTTCGTATGACGGAAAGTGAACGCCATCAAGCGATCTGTGTAGAATGAATGGTAGTGGGGGATGCGCACGTTGTTCGTATGACGGAAAGTGAACGCCATCAAGCGATCTGTGTAGAATGAATGGTAGTGGGGGATACGCACGTTGTTCGTATGTCGGAAAGTGAAAGCCATCAAGCGATCTGTGTAGAATGAATGGTAGTGGGGGATACGCACGTTGTTCGTATGTCGGAAAGTGAACGCCATCAAGCGATATGTGTAGAATGAATGGTAGTGGGGGATGCGCACGTTGTTCGTATGACGGAAAGTGAACGCCATCAAGCGATCTGTGTAGAATGAATGGTAGTGGGGGATACGCACGTTGTTCGTATGACGGAAAGTGAACGCCATCAAGCGATCTGTGTAGAATGAATGGTAGTGGGGGATACGCACGTTGTTCGTATGACGGAAAGTGAACGCCATCAAGCGATCTGTGTAGAATGAATGGTAGTGGGGGATACGCACGTTGTTCGTATGACGGAAAGTGAACGCCATCAAGCGATCTGTGTAGAATGAATGGTAGTGGGGGATACGCACGTTGTTCGTATGACGGAAAGTGAACGCCATCAAGCGATCTGTGTAGAATGAATGGTAGTGGGGGATACGCACGTTGTTCGTATGTCGGAAAGTGAACGCCATCAAGCGATCTGTGTAGAATGAATGGTAGTGGGGGATACGCACGTTGTTCGTATGTCGGAAAGTGAACGCCATCAAGCGATCTGTGTAGAATGAATGGTAGTGGGGGATACGCACGTTGTTCGTATGTCGGAAAGTGAACGCCATCAAGCGATCTGTGTAGAATGAATGGTAGTGGGGGATACGCACGTTGTTCGTATGTCGGAAAGTGAACGCCATCAAGCGATCTGTGTAGAATGAATGGTAGTGGGGGATGCGCACGTTGTTCGTATGTCGGAAAGTGAACGCCATCAAGCGATCTGTGTAGAATGAATGGTAGTGGGGGATACGCACGTTGTTCGTATGACGGAAAGTGAACGCCATCAAGCGATCTGTGTAGAATGAATGGTAGTGGGGGATACGCACGTTGTTCGTATGTCGGAAAGTGAACGCCATCAAGCGATCTGTGTAGAATGAATGGTAGTGGGGGATACGCACGTTGTTCGTATGTCGGAAAGTGAAAGCCATCAAGCGATCTGTGTAGAATGAATGGTAGTGGGGGATACGCACGTTGTTCGTATGACGGAAAGTGAACGCCATCAAGCGATCTGTGTAGAATGAATGGTAGTGGGGGATACGCACGTTGTTCGTATGACGGAAAGTGAACGCCATCAAGCGATCTGTGTAGAATGCATGGTAGTGGGGGATACGCACGTTGTTCGTATGTCGGAAAGTGAACGCCATCAAGCGATCTGTGTAGAATGAATGGTAGTGGGGGATGCGCACGTTGTTCGTATGTCGGAAAGTGAACGCCATCAAGCGATCTGTGTAGAATGAATGGTAGTGGGGGATACGCACGTTGTTCGTATGACGGAAAGTGAACGCCATCAAGCGATCTGTGTAGAATGAATGGTAGTGGGGGATACGCACGTTGTTCGTATGACGGAAAGTGAACGCCATCAAGCGATCTGTGTAGAATGAATGGTAGTGGGGGATACGCACGTTGTTCGTATGACGGAAAGTGAACGCCATCAAGCGATCTGTGTAGAATGAATGGTAGTGGGGGATACGCACGTTGTTCGTATGTCGGAAAGTGAACGCCATCAAGCGATCTGTGTAGAATGAATGGTAGTGGGGGATACGCACGTTGTTCGTATGTCGGAAAGTGAACGCCATCAAGCGATCTGTGTAGAATGAATGGTAGTGGGGGATACGCACGTTGTTCGTATGTCGGAAAGTGAACGCCATCAAGCGATCTGTGTAGAATGAATGGTAGTGGGGGATACGCACGTTGTTCGTATGTCGGAAAGTGAACGCCATCAAGCGATCTGTGTAGAATGAATGGTAGTGGGGGATACGCACGTTGTTCGTATGACGGAAAGTGAACGCCATCAAGCGATCTGTGTAGAATGAATGGTAGTGGGGGATACGCACGTTGTTCGTATGTCGGAAAGTGAACGCCATCAAGCGATCTGTGTAGAATGAATGGTAGTGGGGGATACGCACGTTGTTCGTATGACGGAAAGTGAACGCCATCAAGCGATCTGTGTAGAATGAATGGTAGTGGGGGATACGCACGTTGTTCGTATGACGGAAAGTGAACGCCATCAAGCGATCTGTGTAGAATGAATGGTAGTGGGGGATGCGCACGTTGTTCGTATGTCGGAAAGTGAACGCCATCAAGCGATCTGTGTAGAATGAATGGTAGTGGGGGATACGCACGTTGTTCGTATGACGGAAAGTGAACGCCATCAAGCGATCTGTGTAGAATGAATGGTAGTGGGGGATACGCACGTTGTTCGTATGACGGAAAGTGAACGCCATCAAGCGATCTGTGTAGAATGAATGGTAGTGGGGGATACGCACGTTGTTCGTATGACGGAAAGTGAGCGCCATCAAGCGATCTGTGTAGAATGAATGGTAGTGGGGGATGCGCACGTTGTTCGTATGTCGGAAAGTGAACGCCATCAAGCGATCTGTGTAGAATGAATGGTAGTGGGGGATGCGCACGTTGTTCGTATGTCGGAAAGTGAACGCCATCAAGCGATCTGTGTAGAATGAATGGTAGTGGGGGATACGCACGTTGTTCGTATGACGGAAAGTGAACGCCATCAAGCGATCTGTGTAGAATGAATGGTAGTGGGGGATACGCACGTTGTTCGTATGACGGAAAGTGAACGCCATCAAGCGATCTGTGTAGAATGAATGGTAGTGGGGGATACGCACGTTGTTCGTATGTCGGAAAGTGAACGCCATCAAGCGATCTGTGTAGAATGAATGGTAGTGGGGGATACGCACGTTGTTCGTATGTCGGAAAGTGAACGCCATCAAGCGATCTGTGTAGAATGAATGGTAGTGGGGGATACGTACGTTGTTCGTATGTCGGAAAGTGAACGCCATCAAGCGATCTGTGTAGAATGAATGGTAGTGGGGGATGCGCACGTTGTTCGTATGTCGGAAAGTGAACGCCATCAAGCGATCTGTGTAGAATGAATGGTAGTGGGGGATACGCACGTTGTTCGTATGACGGAAAGTGAACGCCATCAAGCGATCTGTGTAGAATGAATGGTAGTGGGGGATACGCACGTTGTTCGTATGACGGAAAGTGAACGCCATCAAGCGATCTGTGTAGAATGAATGGTAGTGGGGGATACGCACGTTGTTCGTATGACGGAAAGTGAACGCCATCAAGCGATCTGTGTAGAATGAATGGTAGTGGGGGATACGCACGTTGTTCGTATGACGGAAAGTGAACGCCATCAAGCGATCTGTGTAGAATGAATGGTAGTGGGGGATACGCACGTTGTTCGTATGACGGAAAGTGAACGCCATCAAGCGATCTGTGTGGAATGAATGGTAGTGGGGGATGCGCACGTTGTTCGTTTGTCGGAAAGTGAACGCCATCAAGCGATCTGTGTAGAATGAATGGTAGTGGGGGATACGCACGTTGTTCGTATGACGGAAAGTGAACGCCATCAAGCGATCTGTGTAGAATGAATGGTAGTGGGGGATACGCACGTTGTTCGTATGACGGAAAGTGAACGCCATCAAGCGATCTGTGTAGAATGAATGGTAGTGGGGGATACGCACGTTGTTCGTATGACGGAAAGTGAACGCCATCAAGCGATCTGTGTAGAATGAATGGTAGTGGGGGATACGCACGTTGTTCGTATGACGGAAAGTGAACGCCATCAAGCGATCTGTGTAGAATGAATGGTAGTGGGGGATACGCACGTTGTTCGTATGACGGAAAGTGAACGCCATCAAGCGATCTGTGTAGAATGAATGGTAGTGGGGGATACGCACGTTGTTCGTATGACGGAAAGTGAACGCCATCAAGCGATCTGTGTAGAATGAATGGTAGTGGGGGATACGCACGTTGTTCGTATGACGGAAAGTGAACGCCATCAAGCGATCTGTGTAGAATGAATGGTAGTGGGGGATACGCACGTTGTTCGTATGACGGAAAGTGAACGCCATCAAGCGATCTGTGTAGAATGAATGGTAGTGGGGGATACGCACGTTGTTCGTATGTCGGAAAGTGAACGCCATCAAGCGATCTGTGTAGAATGAATGGTAGTGGGGGATGCGCACGTTGTTCGTATGACGGAAAGTGAACGCCATCAAGCGATCTGTGTAGAATGAATGGTAGTGGGGGATACGCACGTTGTTCGTATGACGGAAAGTGAACGCCATCAAGCGATCTGTGTAGAATGAATGGTAGTGGGGGATGCGCACGTTGTTCGTATGACGGAAAGTGAACGCCATCAAGCGATCTGTGTAGAATGAATGGTAGTGGGGGATACGCACGTTGTTCGTATGTCGGAAAGTGAAAGCCATCAAGCGATCTGTGTAGAATGAATGGTAGTGGGGGATACGCACGTTGTTCGTATGTCGGAAAGTGAACGCCATCAAGCGATCTGTGTAGAATGAATGGTAGTGGGGGATACGCACGTTGTTCGTATGACGGAAAGTGAACGCCATCAAGCGATCTGTGTAGAATGAATGGTAGTGGGGGATACGCACGTTGTTCGTATGACGGAAAGTGAACGCCATCAAGCGATCTGTGTAGAATGAATGGTAGTGGGGGATACGCACGTTGTTCGTATGACGGAAAGTGAACGCCATCAAGCGATCTGTGTAGAATGAATGGTAGTGGGGGATGCGCACGTTGTTCGTATGACGGAAAGTGAACGCCATCAAGCGATCTGTGTAGAATGAATGGTAGTGGGGGATGCGCACGTTGTTCGTATGTCGGAAAGTGAACGCCATCAAGCGATCTGTGTAGAATGAATGGTAGTGGGGGATGCGCACGTTGTTCGTATGTCGGAAAGTGAACGCCATCAAGCGATCTGTGTAGAATGAATGGTAGTGGGGGATACGCACGTTGTTCGTATGTCGGAAAGTGAACGCCATCAAGCGATCTGTGTAGAATGAATGGTAGTGGGGGATGCGCACGTTGTTCGTATGTCGGAAAGTGAACGCCATCAAGCGATCTGTGTAGAATGAATGGTAGTGGGGGATACGCACGTTGTTCGTATGTCGGAAAGTGAACGCCATCAAGCGATCTGTGTAGAATGAATGGTAGTGGGGGATGCGCACGTTGTTCGTATGTCGGAAAGTGAACGCCATCAAGCGATCTGTGTAGAATGAATGGTAGTGGGGGATACGCACGTTGTTCGTATGACGGAAAGTGAACGCCATCAAGCGATCTGTGTAGAATGAATGGTAGTGGGGGATACGCACGTTGTTCGTATGACGGAAAGTGAACGCCATCAAGCGATCTGTGTAGAATGAATGGTAGTGGGGGATACGCACGTTGTTCGTATGACGGAAAGTGAACGCCATCAAGCGATCTGTGTAGAATGAATGGTAGTGGGGGATACGCACGTTGTTCGTATGTCGGAAAGTGAACGCCATCAAGCGATCTGTGTAGAATGAATGGTAGTGGGGGATGCGCACGTTGTTCGTATGTCGGAAAGTGAACGCCATCAAGCGATCTGTGTAGAATGAATGGTAGTGGGGGATGCGCACGTTGTTCGTATGTCGGAAAGTGAACGCCATCAAGCGATCTGTGTAGAATGAATGGTAGTGGGGGATACGCACGTTGTTCGTATGTCGGAAAGTGAACGCCATCAAGCGATCTGTGTAGAATGAATGGTAGTGGGGGATGCGCACGTTGTTCGTATGTCGGAAAGTGAACGCCATCAAGCGATCTGTGTAGAATGAATGGTAGTGGGGGATACGCACGTTGTTCGTATGTCGGAAAGTGAACGCCATCAAGCGATCTGTGTAGAATGAATGGTAGTGGGGGATGCGCACGTTGTTCGTATGTCGGAAAGTGAACGCCATCAAGCGATCTGTGTAGAATGAATGGTAGTGGGGGATACGCACGTTGTTCGTATGTCGGAAAGTGAACGCCATCAAGCGATCTGTGTAGAATGAATGGTAGTGGGGGATGCGCACGTTGTTCGTATGTCGGAAAGTGAACGCCATCAAGCGATCTGTGTAGAATGAATGGTAGTGGGGGATACGCACGTTGTTCGTATGTCGGAAAGTGAACGCCATCAAGCGATCTGTGTAGAATGAATGGTAGTGGGGGATACGCACGTTGTTCGTATGTCGGAAAGTGAACGCCATCAAGCGATCTGTGTAGAATGAATGGTAGTGGGGGATGCGCACGTTGTTCGTATGTCGGAAAGTGAACGCCATCAAGCGATCTGTGTAGAATGAATGGTAGTGGGGGATACGCACGTTGTTCGTATGTCGGAAAGTGAACGCCATCAAGCGATCTGTGTAGAATGAATGGTAGTGGGGGATGCGCACGTTGTTCGTATGACGGAAAGTGAACGCCATCAAGCGATCTGTGTAGAATGAATGGTAGTGGGGGATACGCACGTTGTTCGTATGTCGGAAAGTGAACGCCATCAAGCGATCTGTGTAGAATGAATGGTAGTGGGGGATACGCACGTTGTTCGTATGACGGAAAGTGAACGCCATCAAGCGATCTGTGTAGAATGAATGGTAGTGGGGGATACGCACGTTGTTCGTATGACGGAAAGTGAACGCCATCAAGCGATCTGTGTAGAATGAATGGTAGTGGGGGATACGCACGTTGTTCGTATGACGGAAAGTGAACGCCATCAAGCGATCTGTGTAGAATGAATGGTAGTGGGGGATACGCACGTTGTTCGTATGTCGGAAAGTGAACGCCATCAAGCGATCTGTGTAGAATGAATGGTAGTGGGGGATACGCACGTTGTTCGTATGTCGGAAAGTGAACGCCATCAAGCGATCTGTGTAGAATGAATGGTAGTGGGGGATGCGCACGTTGTTCGTATGTCGGAAAGTGAACGCCATCAAGCGATCTGTGTAGAATGAATGGTAGTGGGGGATACGCACGTTGTTCGTATGACGGAAAGTGAACGCCATCAAGCGATCTGTGTAGAATGAATGGTAGTGGGGGATACGCACGTTGTTCGTATGACGGAAAGTGAACGCCATCAAGCGATCTGTGTAGAATGAATGGTAGTGGGGGATACGCACGTTGTTCGTATGTCGGAAAGTGAACGCCATCAAGCGATCTGTGTAGAATGAATGGTAGTGGGGGATACGCACGTTGTTCGTATGTCGGAAAGTGAACGCCATCAAGCGATCTGTGTAGAATGAATGGTAGTGGGGGATACGCACGTTGTTCGTATGACGGAAAGTGAACGCCATCAAGCGATCTGTGTAGAATGAATGGTAGTGGGGGATACGCACGTTGTTCGTATGACGGAAAGTGAACGCCATCAAGCGATCTGTGTAGAATGAATGGTAGTGGGGGATACGCACGTTGTTCGTATGTCGGAAAGTGAACGCCAACACATGATTGGATACATTGTTGGCAACTCTGGCACTGCTTAAGGTGGGCTATGCAATACTTCCAGTTTTTGCGATCTAAGAGAGACTTTGTTATCATCTTGCGTTGTCACAGTATTTAGGTAGCCAAGTGAACAATATCCAGCGCAGTGGTTAACCCGCTCGCTTTACGGGCATATCGGACCCGGTTTGATCCCCGCTACCGACCATATTTACAGGAGTCTCTCGTGGTTTCACTCTGAAGTCTAGGCTAATGCTGGGATGGTTCCCACAATATAGGCCACGACCGCTTCCCACTATCCTTTCTATTACTCAAGAAACCTGTATCTCTCATTTCATGTCATTTCATTTCATGTATTTATTAGTCCAAATTGAACATTGCATAGAATTATGCGAGCAATATATGGCAAGTCATAGAAAATAAATCATGTGATAAAAAGTGGAGGAGTAAGTGTTATTTTTGGAAAAACACAACACATACAACTTTGTTCAGTAATAAAAATCACAATATAATGATAAATAATGAACTTTGGGCCTACATGAATATGAATATAAAATACTAGTGAAATATGAAATACTAGAGATCATCTCATCATCTCATTAAGCATTCATACAACGCCAATAAGTCTTAGTTATCATTATAGTGCGTCGTTAAACCCGATATAAGAAACCAATAGCCAATCAAGGTCTCTTGGAGCTAGCCAGCCAGGCCTGATGGGAGGCGTTACTCTAATAAGGACCCGGATTCAGGACATTGTACCGTCAACTACCGGGATAACCTACTATGCTGAAGACAGCCCCACGAGGGGTCGTAAAACCACTGGCATGAGACATGGGCCCCGGGGTTGGGGAATTACCCTTGCACTGGCAGCGTGGCGCTGGATATGATGCCACAAACCAGAATGTTTAGCCCAAGAGTAATTGCTTTTGTTATGATAATGAGGGGACAAATTTGCATGTTATATAAGCTATTTGGAAAAGCACATGAACCATAGTATTTCTTGTTGGAATGTTTTGATTTGATTTTTGAATCACTGAGACGTGTAGCCAAGTGGTTAATACATTGAACCGTCATTCAGGCGACCGGGGTTCGATTCCCGCCATGGTCGTCCATCCTGAAAGGGTTTTTTTGAAGTTTCCCTCTGTCGTTCAGGTCAATACTGGGATGGTTCCTCAACAACCGGCCACGACCGACTCCTTCCCACTATCCAAATGCACCTGATGAAATAACTTTTCATCTCATCATCCCATCATCTCATATATCATTCACCGATGCCAATAGATCTTAGTCATCAGTACAGTACGTCGTTGAACCCGATATATATTTTCAGAAAATCAGATTGAATAAATAAGGGCTTGTTGTATCAGTTTCGGGTTGGCCAAACTGCAGATGGAAGTGAACAATTAGCATGAGTGAAATGTGATTTCAAGTAAAACTATATATAATTATATTGACTGTCTTCTCACATGAACAACTGGCCTAATTCGGATCCAGACTGGCCTAAATAAGATGAATCAGTCTATATCTAGCCATACTGTTACACCAGAGTGGGATATATTGAAATATAATTTATTGTATTGATATAACATGATTTATAGATTATAATTTATATAAAATAATTGGATGATATAGTATTTTTCTATATATGCCATTAGGCCTATATTAAATTGGATTTCTCCTTCTTGGATTTCTCCTTCTTGGATTTCTCCTTCTTGGATTCTGTATATCTGATTTAGAATTCGTATGATTTCAAGTTCTACAATAATGTGCAACGTAACGCCTGACACATGATAAGAGAACAACACCAAGGTCGCCGACAGTGATGAGTGAAGAGAGAAGTGGAAAGGGTGTTGAATGAAGGAAAGTCAACAGCCAGGTGTTTTAAACTTCAAAAAACGGAAGATCATCGCGTTCTGAAACGCTTACAAATTGCTTGGATGTAGGCCTATTTATTCAACTAGGAAAACGCTATAAGTGTGAATCAAGTTGACAGATGAGCGTGTACGGACAAATCTAGTGTAGAATGCACCGACAAGCGCGAAGAAAACCATGTTGTTCTGCTCCAAAACGGCTCGGCTGATTTTCAATACAAAAGTGCAATATATGTGCATTGATTATGTAATCGAATCTCGATAAAATATAAATTTTGAAAACAAAAATCCCGTCGCGTTATTCCAACAGGTATTTTCACAATTTCAAAATATTCCAGACGGAAAATTGGCGTTGAAAAGTTTCCAATCAACCATTTAATTCTGAACTGGATGACATATGATATTTTTTTTAATTGTCAGGTATGATCAATGAGACAGAGTAACCTGTGTGACCCTGCAAGAGTGGCAAGGAGGTCTCAGCTGACGCTCATAGAAAATGAATGGATATTAATGGATACACATTAATAGATGAGCGAAGCGAAGACTTAATTTCACGGAATCGGGAAAAACGAGCATATCTTCCATCTTTTTTCTCTTGTTTACGTTCCACAAGACACACGGAAAAACATATTTGTTTGAACTTGGCATACGCATGTGTCGCTCATTTCGCTCATCTTTTTTTATATATATTGGGTTTTAACGACGCACTGTAATGATTACTAAGATCTATTGGCGTCGGATGAATGATCAATGAGATGATGGGATGATGAGATGAAGGTTTTTATGGGTAATGGGAAGGATAGTGGGGAGGAAGCGGTCGTGGCCTATATTGTGGGAACCATCCCGGCATTAGCCTAGACTACAGAGGGAAACCACGAAAAACCCCTGTAAAGATGGACGGTGGCGGGGATCGAACCGGGTCCGACATGTCCCTTCACCTCCCGGATCATACGAAGCAAGTACGCTAACCACTCAGCTAGTGTGCCGGTTCGCTCATCTTACAACTCATATGACTTAAACCGGGGTTCGATTTCCGCCATGGTCGACCATCCCGGAAGGTTTTTTTCGTGGTCACCCTCTTTCAGGTCAATATTGGGATGGATTGCCACAATCGACTCCTTCGCACTATCGAAAAACACATAACAAAAAATAGCCTTTAATCTCATATATCATTCACCGACGCCAATAGATCATAGGCATCAGAAAGCCTACAGTGTGTCGTTGAGCCCATATATAAATGAATGAAAATGTAATACAACGCATGTGTCAAGTTTTCCTAGTCACATAATCACACTTTCAGAAGTTATCAAATATTCCACACCAAACGAAGATGAGATGTAATTTCTTTGTTCAGCCCTGCACATCACTCGATTATTGGCAAGATCAATATTGACTTGTTACGTCACAGCAGCCTGGATGCACGACCTTCTCACAGGAATGTGAGCCGCGCATACCTTGCTAGTTGTTAAATCAATTCAAGTACAACAAGCGTGCTTAATAGGCGATTAGTTTGACAGTAACCACTTAGCAAGACCGCTAATACAGCTATACAGGAATACAACATGGAGATTATTTCTAAAGTGAATTATTGACGGTCAATATCGAAACCTTGTGGGATGTTCTGCTGGTTTTACATGGTCATGAGGTATTTAGTTGACTATAAAATGTCAAACAGGATACAAAAACCGATGGGTTAACAACTGAAATCTGGATGTATTCTTCCTGAAATTCATTCAAATCTTCCTGAAATCCCGTGAAATCTGAGATGCGGTGTAAACCAAATTTGCTGGTTGCTTACCTTTCGTAAAACTGAATAATAGTATACTTAGATGAATTATCAATATGCGATTTTATAACAGATATGAAATTGAACATTTGGTGAGTGTGTATGTGAGCTCAATTCCATTCCATATTGAAATGTCTCAACTGTGGAAGTCTGTCATAAACACCGGACAGAGAATATTGAAAACGCGATCACGTCTATGTATTTATGTCATGGTTTGTCAACCTAAGAAAATATGCAATCGGTGGAAATTGGAAAAGTGGAACTATGAACAGATGGATTAAATATCCATAATCATCAGAAAAAAATATCATCATTTATGACGAAATATAGGCCCATGAATAATACAGAGATAAAATATATTTTCAATCTTCATGAATTTGGATACCCCGTTTTATCGTTACGCGTTGTACGCGTGAACACGTGGGTGGAGGTGCCATGTTTTGAAGCAGCAACCAATTATGAAACCGTTTGTCAATTAGATACGTTTCTCAACTAATTCAAAAATCGCGTCCGGTAATTCATCACTGATTTTACCAAGTAGAACATTTGAGAGTTATTCAAATCGTGATCTATTTGTTCCAATGTCGGCCTTTTACTGGGTCTATATTCACAATAGTGTATAGTGATTCAATATAAAATAGCCAGAGAAGACAATAGATCCAAGAACATGAATCTGTATTCTTGAATGAAGCCTAAACTACCCTATGAACAGAGCTAGAGAAGGAATTAAGAGGCCGCAGGCGCTCGTATTTCACGCCGCAAACTCTCACAGCCGTAATTTTTGAGATATCAATATGATTGTTTTTGCATTCTGTTGATAATTGAAAGAGGGAGGTTATCGCATTTACAGAATTTTGAACAACAAATTTGTAATTTTTCAAATTCTGCAAATGGAAAATGAAAAAATTTCTAGTTTACGGAAACCTAGATATATATTTTTGAATACCGAAAAAAATATGGACTGTGAAATATATCAAAAGTGTGAGTAAGGGAATTAACGGCGTTTACGAGAATATGAGTTCGGCGGGCTAGTCTATGGGCTGCGCCCAGCACACGATGCATGTTAAACTCGAGTCTGAAGCGAGCGAACAACGAGCGCGTGTAGCGCGCCTGCGGCCTCTTAAGAATCTGTCGATCTTTTCGAAATTTCTGATCTTTCAGATTTATTCTTTGAGCTATTTGAGATCAGCAGACCATTGTGAAATGGGCCCACCTGTCAACCTGACAAGTAAATGAAAAGATGGAATCAGATGAAGACGAGATCACAACTAATTACGACTCAAATCAAACGATTTCATTGAATTTGAAACAAGTTTCATACAAACAGAACGAGCTTATGGAATTCACATCCTAATATCGAGGCCTATTTGTGAAAACCACCATTTGAACGTCCTGAAGCGAGTAAATCAGTAAATCATTGTCGAACGTAAACACACAGTGAGATCCGGTCACTCGAGTCAATCTACAACAATAGGCGTATTTCACATCAAAACAAAGCTTTTTACTAACAAAGAAACAACAACTGTTAAGGGGATGAATGCAAGGTGCTTATACAAACTGAGAAATCCATCTCATACATTTTAACTAACTAGAGTAACTGACTGAAAAGTATTTCAACCCCAAGATTTATGTTGAGCTCTTCAATTAATATGGCATTTTATTTTTGTGAATTCAATCAATTTTGAGATAATTAATACGTCAATAAATTCCATCGCATTCTTTATATTCATTGACGTACTATCTTAAAACTGTTTGAACTCATCGAAATAGAATGTCACATCAATCAGAGAGCATAACATTATCTTTGGGTTGACACAATTGACCAATATAGATGGGCGTGACTTATACGAAGCAGGGGAAATTTTAGATACCTTGATTGGTTATTTCCCTATTTTCCCCTGCTTCACTGTTCACTTGATTGGTTTTTATATTTTGTGACATCACGAGGACGGACGATCTACATCGGTCAATTATAATTTCCTAATCATCAATTGACCATTGTAGATCGTCCGTCCTCGTGATGTCACAAAATATAAAAACCAATCAAGTGGACAGTGTCGCAGGAGAAAATAGGGAAATAACCAATCAAGGTATCTAAAATTTCCCCTGCTTCGTATAAGTCACGCCCATCTGTATTGGTCAATTGAATGAATAATGGATGTATTCTCGGGTGTACCGCAATAGACTGTTAAATGAATCATCTTTACTGAAACATGTGGACCTAATTCTTCTTCAATTACACTGTTTCTTGAACATAGAAAAAATGGTAAGAATGAATCATATTTTTGCAAACACCTTGCATGCATGCACCTCTTGAATAATAAAAACAAAACAATAATAATATTGATTTCTACAAAGAGATACAAAATCTGGCTTCACGACATTAGACATGACTTTTGGAATTTTCTCTTTGATAACTAAAGTCACTGTCTTGATCACTAATGGGTACTATTAGACCACAACAGTCTAATTGAAGTAAACCTCAATAACATTCGGTTTCAACCATCCAAAATTTCCAACATAAATCATAATTTACTATCAAATCCATGACCTTTCTCTTTCTAAATGGATGAAATTCACCCAGCCTATAGACATCTATACGTACCAATATTATATTAAGAACCGTTCCCTCTTGGTATATATTTTATTCAAATGTGTTAACTTTTCCTCCTTTCCCACACACAGGCTTCGGCTTATGTGGGTTCTTTTTTTCAATAATTAGAAGTTATTAGATTATATTTATGTATCCATGTATCTTGAAAAACATTATATAATACAAAATCAAATGAAATGAAATGAAATACTAATTTGATAGAACCAAAACAAGACGCAGCTAGTGAACGAAACAATGTACCGTTTGATTAGGCTTTGCGGCGAAGCCTTGAAACATATGAGCATACAACATGCATTATGTGATATGCGTCTGAGACGGACCAGTTTTGAAACTTGTTTTCGTATCGCCTTGGACCTACGAGTATGATGGACATATTTCATATTCGGGAGCATTGGGTTTCAGACTCTCAGCATGGAGAGAAGAATACGCCACTGGGAGTATTTACCATCGGTTTAACGGCGGTACGATATAGAGGCGTAGAAGACTGAGTGGGAGAGTCTGTAGGGGGGAGACTAGACATCGAGAAAAACGAAATTGACAAATAAATCAAAAACAAGGGAGAAGAAAATACAAATATCAAAAACAAGAATATCAAAATTTGAGATGATGAAAAAATTGACAGAAAATGGCGCACCGACACATGCAGCGCAGTGGTTACCGCACTCGCTTCGAGTGATCCGGGAGGTGAAGGGGCATATCGGACCTGGGCCCTTATTCCTGAAAGATGTCACTTGGTGACGTGAGTCACTTTTCGTTTTATCTCACCAAGATGGCCGATTGCTATTCCCGATTTACTAATGTGAGTCACTTTCTCCAGATTTTAGTGTAGTGATAAAAGTGAGATAAGAAGAAAAGTGACTCATGTCACTAAGTGACATGAGTCACAAAAGTGACATCTTTCAGGAATAGGGCTCCTGGTTCGATCCCAGCCACCATCCATCTGTACAGGGGGTTTTCGAGGTTTCCCTCAGTAGTCTACGCTGATGTTGTGATGATTCCCTCTATAGGCCACGACCGATTCCTTCCCACTATCCTTTCCCAATACCTGAGAAACCTTCATCTCACCATCCCATCATCTCACCAATCATTCATCCGATGCCAATAGATCTTAGTTATCATCTTAGTGCGTCGTTCAACCCAATACAGAATATAAAATAAAATAAATGAAAACGAAAATGTCGAAAAAAATCTAATGAAACCCCACGACAGAAAATTGATGCAATTATTTTCCAAAGAATCAATAAGAATGACAGAGTTTCCAAAGATCACGGTGAGTAATTAATGGACGACAAGAATCAATCATTCAAGAACTCACTGCTCCATCAACTTTTGGGGACGCCGAAGAGCATATACTGGAATAAAGTCGACTTGATCGTGTGACATGGGCTTCGGGGTACTTTTCAATGATTGGTTGTAAAGTGTGGCTAGGGTTCAGATATGAGGCTGGACACCCAAACCCATGTCACTCTACAGAGCCGACTTTATTCCGTTATACGCTCTTCAGGCACCCGAACTTTTTAGTTGTTATAACCCGTATTATATTGTTTAATTTTGCCTGAAATGGAATGTATACGAGTACATTTTCAACATAACAAGAGGAAAAATGAGGAAAGTACCGCTCACAAAGCAGTGGCATTAATTGTTATAGTCTACATTTTTCAACATACGGTAATATCATCTTATCTGATCAGTTAAAAGGCTACGAGACAAAGTCAACTATTTTTTTCATCCATAGCCTTAATTGACCGATGTAGATCGTCCGCCCTCGTGATGTCACAAAATATAAAAACCAATCAAGTGGACAGTGAAGCAGAGGAAATAGGGAAATAACCAATCAAGGTATCTCAAATTTCCCCTGCTTCGTATAAGTCACGCCCATCTGCAATGGTCAATTGGGGAACAATGATTTTGTATCAAGTTTCGATTTATTAAAAAAAAAAAAAATTAAACATTTCCATTCGTCCTCATCACAATACTCGAGCTTCAAGTGACATATTTGAAGCCATGATATGGGAAGTAAAGATATCAATTCACACAAACAAATATTAATTTTAGGATATTTTGATACTCACAACAACTCAAATTTCACATGGCGATTGATCGTTACATCTAAAACTTTTACTCAGTTCAAAAGATCAAAGAACTAACTCATTTTATTATCATTATTACAACTTATTATTTTTCATTATTTCCACTCATTGTTCTTATTTCATTCGAGTGTCAATGTGATGATTGAAGAATTTTCCATGTTTAGTTTCAGATATTATTTGTGATTCTGATAATAACAAGTGTTTTGTCATAATGATAGATGTGCAATGGAATAGAAAAAATAATAAAATGAAAATGACTGCATTATTATATTTATTTGATGATGTATCGAGCTTACAATGTAGTTTCACTCGGCTGTCAATCTTGTTCTATTTCATGAGTACTGTCCTTGAACCTACCGATCGCTGCTCGATCTATAGTGTACAATATGAAACTATGTGCCGTCCCTTTCATATACCTCAAATATAAGCATCTCAGTGGACTGTTGATACAGCTGAGCCAACGTGAACGTAATTGTATTAATCAAGTCAGTTGCTTGTATTGCCACTAGATTACTCACGATCGGTAGGTTGATAGATTTTAGAGGAAAATTGATACATGTGTTAGATTTGATTCACTTTAACAGACCACCTATAACCAACGCAACCCTCAACACACCTCAGTTGAAATGTATTCAACTATTCATTTTATAAACATAAACATAAATAAAATCATTTGAATAATGATAATAATAATAATGATAATATCGTTAATTTGTGATTCGGATCCATTTAACATAATATTGAAATATTTTGTTGGGATGTAGGGCTACAGACATTTTGTTTCTTAAATATGATAAAATAACATTCAGATTTGTGGTATTGAAGAAAGGTGTATAATAAATATGTGAATTTTATTTATATTCATGTTTATTTTATGTTTATAAGGTTTTAATAAACCAGCAAATATAATTCAATATGGGGGATAATATTACGGAAGTGACTATTCACACAATAATACTTTGCAAAAAAGAACCTAAAACGCTATATTCTCAAAATAGAAAATGGCCTAGAAATGGCAAAACAGCCTGAAACTCGCGAGTAATGTGGACATGCCAGGTTGCGGACAATGGGTCAGGTTTTTGAGGTTAGGTTAGTGTCCAAACCTCGCGTATTCCGCCGGCACAGGCGAAACGGAACCGCGGGTGCTTGTCGCACAATTTACTTTGCGAATAGCTTTTTCGGTCCTTATAAGCACAATTTACTTTGCGAATAGCTTTTTTGGTCCTTCTTTGCACAATTTATTTCGCGAATAGCTTTTTCGGTCCTTTTTAGCACAATTTACTTTGCGAATAGCTTTTTCGGTCCTTCTTAGCACAATTTACTTTGCGAATAGCTTTTTCGGTCCTTCTTAGCACAATTTACTTTGAGAATAGCTTTTTCAGTCCTTCTTAGCACAATTTACTTTGCGAATAACTTTTTCGGTCCTTCTTAGAACAATTTACTTTGAGAATAGAGCCGGCCTAATATTATTCTCGAACTCTTTATGCAATGCTCAATAAGTCTGATATGTGATTACAGGCAATAAAACTTGTCCAGCTAATGCCAAGGTCACATGCTAATATAATCTACACTAATGATAGAGTGGAGTGCATATAGTGGAATGTGGATGTATACACAACGAAGATCAAGGATGTTCGCACTATTACACGTGTTCATACTATTTACACACACACATGAATCGTGCGGCGAGTTTTAAAGATGTTTTTTTTTCGATTTCGAATCTCGATAGATCGAAGGTAAAACCACGAGGAATAAATCACGGTACACGGTCGATCTACACGATGTATCGACGTTTAAGGTAATGCAATAGGATATATCTGTGTACATGTAAATAATGCATACAACACATGTGCTATAATTATGTGGAGAAAAAAGTTGACTTGTATTTGTAATTGTTACTTTCAAGGGCATACAAAAGTGACTGTATATAATGTGTTTCGTATATATACATATATATATATATATATATATATATATATATATATATATATATATATATATATATATATATATATATATATATATATATATATATATATATATATATATATATATATATATGTATATATATATATATATATATATATATATATATATATATATATATATATATATATATATATATATATATATAAATATATATATATATATATATATATAGAGAGAGAGAGAGAGAGAGAGAGAGAGAGAGAGAGAGAGAGATATACTGCCATCTCTTAAGAACTATAGGAAAACGCGACAGATGGGTTGTGGGATGAGCGAGATGTGCATATGAAATGTGATGGAAATTTACGCATCTTGATTTTAAAAATAATTCATTGAATTTTTCAAAATTGTATGTTATTGTTGTGTTAATAACCACTCGAAAATATTGGTTATCTCGGATGAGGATATTTTCACTCTTTCGTCTTGTAATATCATATATCAAATATGTAATCAATATCAATATGTAATTGGAATATCAAAGGGGTGTAACAGACGTTTCAGCACGCGTATGTATATAGGCCTATATAAAGTGAGAGAACTTGATAAAACCCAGAGTATTCAAGAGCTCGCGGTTATATCTTCCAATGGTAACAGTTTTGACACCTGAAGTGAAGAAAAAACACAATACAACTGTCATGAATATATTTCCAAACAGCTTGAATCGTTACGTGTACGAAGAGGTGACAGAGATGGCATGAGGCACGATCCATGAGACGCCAAGGTCGATCGATCGATCGAGAGAGAGAGAGAGAGAGAGAGAGAGAGAGAGAGAGAGAGAGAGAGAGAGAGAGTGAAGAAGAGTAATAAATACAAACTAGATAACGAGAGAAATCACGACCAATGCGAGTAGTGAGTCGGCACCCCCACCCATTGGCTAGCGTCCCTACTAGAAGAAAACACGGCCCTTCCACCGATAATATTCGAAGTGGCTTCTAGTCGTACCAGAAGTAGATTTTGAATAGGTTTTAATTTATATTGAATTAATTCAGGATATTTGTTTGATTAGGTCAATCAGTTCAGGTTGATCTCGATAGGTTGGGTTCATTCAATTAGTCAGATTTTGTTATTTAGGTTAGTTTATAGGCTGCGCACAATAATAACAACAACAACAACGACGACAACAATGTCCGCATGTGGTGACATGGACCGATGATAGCAGCTGCCAATAATATAACGACTTGGAAATGAGCAGTTTAACAATAAGATAAGACTTGAATTTACAATAATCATGATTTTCTGGTTGCAGTATAATTATTGTGGTTGTTATAATTATAAATTGAAAGTATTTAGGTTTTTGTTCATGAACAACAAATATAATGTTATAATTATGATGACGTATCTAGTATGCTGTGCTTCAAACTACTCTATGAGTATGTCTGAAAATAAGTCGAAATATTGAAATGAAAAAAATGAATTACTACTGTATTGCCACATAAATATTGACACGATTTTTTTTCATAGTTTAGCGGGCTCTTGATGAAGTGCGTTTATATTCCGTAGATTACCGATCCCACGCACAGTTACGATATCTGGGGTCGGGCCTAGGTCTTTCAAACTTACGTATATTTCAGAGTGGTTTTTGTTTAGATCATTCACTAATGTAGAATGATCCTCTGAAAATGTTCAGCTTGAATTGGATCAACCTCGATTAACGCCCGAAATGAGATCCTTGGTTGACAATGAGTTAAATGATAATTAAAGACTGTTAGTTTCAAGTATAATGTTGAAACATGATAAAAATGAATAATTTAACACAATATTGAATTGATTCATAAACAAGATCATTAATAATAGAGCTATTGCTATTAAATCAAACCACGAGAGAGCATAAAGGTCAACTCGAAACTCGCGTTTATTAATTGTTCCAGTTTTTCTTGTTGATAATTTGATGTACATTTATATCTCATCCTTCCTTGTTTATATACTCAACCCAGACTTAATAAACTCAGCGAAGATCTTCTAGACCTAAAACCCGGCCTTATGAGACCTTCTAGGATCTTAAACCCGCCCTGAGACCTTCTGAGGTCTACAACCCGCCCTGAATGATGGTCAATTCTTGTACGTCAACAAAAGACACCGAGGCTGGTGGGCCTATAGTCTCAACGGTAGATATAGGACGATAGTGTGCTATAATGCGAATGCAAATTACGGCTTTATGTTATAAGATGAGCGCCCGGAAGCGAGATTTTTTTAACAAATAGCCAGAAAAAAATCATGTGAAATATAGTCTGTATCATTTTCTGAAAATGTCGAAGACGTATCAGTCCCTCAACCGGTTAATCTATAGGCCTACATATCGTTCAATTCCTGTAGTATGAGATGTAAAAAATCATGACTCGCCATAACCATATACGCTCACATTCAAATAATTCCTCCGTTAGGCCTACTACTTCTGTTTTCAGCATATAGTTGGCTGAAACAAACAGTATTCGCCCCCTGAAACTTCTATATGTGGATATATATTCACGTCAATGTACAAGAAAAGTGTTCAACTCTAATCTATATTAAATGATAAATTTATATTCATAAACATATATATATATATATATATATATATATATATATATATATATATATATATATATATATATATATATATATATATATATATATATATATATATATATAAATTCATTGATAAATGATCGAATGATCACTGTGAACTTTACTGATCAGTAAGATTTATTGGCGTCGGTGCATGATGAATAAGATAATGAGAAATGATGTGAGAGAATGAGTGGAAAGGTTACCTTGGATAGTGGGAAGGTAACAGTCGTGGCCTGATGTTGAAGTAGCTATCCCAACATCCATGAAAATGAGGGAGAAATCACGAAAAACCTGACAAGATACGAACCTGAGAACCTGACAACATTTCTAGCGCTAACACAATATGGGGGTACGAATAAGTAGGTGATAATGAAACATCCAAGTAATAATAAATGGGAGAAAAACGCATGCTTTATGCGGGACTCGGACCCACGCCCAATACAACTTCAGTTTCCAAAGCAGTGTCTTGGCTGACTGAGCCACAGAGGGCAGCAAACCTTCGAATTCAAATTTTAAACGAACATCATTTACCAACTCATTAAATTGAAAACAAATAACCTTCTATTTTCAGAATAAGGACGAGTTAATGTCAGTACGAGTAAAAATGTGGTCCAAGCAATACGACCAAAACTTGACCACTGACATTTGACCTCGCCATATAGTCTTAAACGATCAGGAAACAAGAGTTGAAAGGTCACATGCTAATTCTAGACTGGCGGCTAGTTTCTACAACTATCAATTGAAGTAATAATGGTTTTATTATACAATTAGTCTATATGGGTATCCATCATGCCCTGGGGAAAGAATATCCCACCCGAGGGATTTTACAGATGAAAGAGGTGATGAAGGTTAGTAGGCCTAGTGGAAAAGCAGGATCACATGGTCTATAAACTATAAAACAGCAGCATGGATCGACATAAAAATGTTGAACAATTATACGTTTGGTAGCACAATAAGTATCGGGATAGCAGTGCTGAACCGGCGCATGTAACTGAGTGGTTAGCTCACTTGCTTCGTATGATCCGGAAGGTGAAGAGGCATATCGGACCTGGTTCGATCCCCGCCACCATCCATCTTACAGGGGTTTTTCGTGGTTCCCCTCTGTAGTCTAAGCTAATGCCGGGATAGTTTCTACAATATGGGCCACGACCACTTCCTTCCCACTATCCTTCCCAATACCTAAGAAACCTTCATCTCATCATCCCATCATCTCATCAATCATTTGATCAACGCCAATAAATCTTGGTTATCATTATAGTGCGTCGATAGAACCAAATATATATATATATCTATATATATATATATATATATATATATATATATATATATATATATATATATATATATATATATATATATATATATATATATATATATATATATATATGTATATATATATATATATATATATATATATATATATATATATATATATATATATATATATATATATATATATATATATATACCCAAACAAACAGTTTATGAGTGAATGACACATGACCTTTTCCGTCAACACATGTCGTGTGACATTCTGTCACAGATGACTGAATTCCGGTCGACACCCAGTGCTAGTGAGAGTATTTCGTCACCAAGTGAATTACGCACTAAGCGCCAAGCCTCGGTGTCGACTTACTACTGGCCACGGGCAGATAGCTGAGTCCACAGCTTCCTAGATGATGCAACCGCCCGGCGGCAAGGACGCAAACAGAGATCTGATACTGGACCACTGGGCCCTTACCTTTTACATCCCGTGCTAGTGCTAGCTAGCTCCAAGAGGCTAGGACTTTGATTGGTTAATGTTTACTAAAAAGGCTACCAACAATGACATTATTTGATGAGCGTAGCGAAGTCTCCATTCCACTCTTATAGGGCTTTGTCTGTGTGTGTTTTTTTATTGTTTTTTTTATTATTGGGTTTTAACGACGCACTGTAATGATTACTAAGATCTATTGGCATCGGATGAATGATTAATGAGATGATGGGACTTTTTTTGTACACGCAAACTCATTCAACTTAGAGCTGTATAGTTTTTGGGATGAATCGGTCGGACCGATTTTGAGAATCATCATCTCAAAGTTTCTAAAAACCCCATAAGATTTGGCTGAGCGGAAAATGTTGAAAAATAAAATCTCTCCAAATGGAATGAAATTCTCTCTAAATGTGTATACATGGATTTTACACATTATTACGATTTTTTAAGCAATTCTGATCAGTCGTTTTGAAGAAAAAAAAAAAAATGACTGATGATATTCATAAAATATATCATAAAAATTGTTACAGAATTAAGTTGTCGAGATTCACTGCTTTCTAGATTCAAGAGTTGACCAACAATGAAGTATTTTCTATATGCGTCAAGGTGTGTAGAATACCAGAGTCAATGAAGTGGCAAGAGTAGAACTACTTTAACGACTTCAATAGCTTATTCAGATATCATGGTGTGTAGAATACCAGAGTCGATAAAGTAGCAAGGGTAGAACTACTTCAAGGACTTTTATACCTTATTCAGATATCTCGCTCATCTCACAACGCATATTTCGCGTTTGACTAGTAGTATGATAACAAATGCACGGTCTCTTGGACTGAATAATTCATCACATTTCGAAGCCCACCTCAAGAGCAGGACTAGTATTATGTGCTAACAACAATGTAAATGCACAGAGACCAGACATGTTGCCATGACAGGTAGCTGTACTAGTAAACATTAACCAAAGTCCCAGCCTCTTGGAGCTAGCTAGCACTAGCACGACATTTATTAGGTAAGGGTCCTGATCTACAGAGCGTTAAGGCCTCCCCAGACTCCATTAGGGCCAAAAGCTACCACCAGAGGTATTATTTGTGAACATAGTGTGAATGTTGATCATGGATCGACAATATTTCAGACGGTACTACTCTGCCAGGTGTGGAGTATAGTCTCACAATAATTCATACGGAAAGGAAATACGGTTGTGTATACTCTGTAGTTGGCACTGACATGGTCACAAAACATGCATCTCACGTTACAAATACAATTGATTACTTCCTGAGATTTGGTATCGCATGGTATCGATGTGTTCATAAAACTAGTCAAACGCGAAATATGCGTTGTAAGATGAGCGAGATATCTGAATAAGGTATAAAAGTCCTTGAAGTAGTTTTACCCTTGCTACTTTATCGACTCTGGTATTCTACACACCTTGATATCTGAATAAGCTATATTAGTCGTTAAAGTAGTTCTACTCTTGCCACTTCATTGACTCTGGTATTCTACACACCTTGACGCATATAAAAAATACTTCATTGTTGTTCAACTCTTGAATCTAGAAAGCAGTGAATCTCGACAACTTAATTCTGTCACAATTTTTATGTTATATTTTATGAATATTATCAGTCATTTTATTTGTTTTCTTCAAAACGACTGATCAGAATTGCTTACAAAATCGTAATAATGTTTGAAATCCATGTATACACATTTAGAGAGAATTTCGTTCCATTTGGAGAGATTTTATTTTTCAACATTTTCCGCCCAGCCAAATCTTATAGGGTTTTTAGAAACTTTGAGATGATGATTCTCGAAATCAGTCCGACCGATTCATCCCAAAAACTATACAGTTCTAAGTTGGATGAGTTTGCGTGTACAAAAAAAAAATCATGTTGATCAGTCAACCCTTGCGACCTGTGGAGTGCTTACAAACAAAAAAAAAACACAGACAAAGCCCTATTAAAGTGGGATGGAGACTTCGCTACGCTCATCAACAACTGCCTTCGGGCTAAAAATGAACTGTTCAACCATATGCATTTGGCATACAAGACCAGGAAAAGTAACACCATTGTTTGTTGTTTGTGGTTCACTCAATCCACGCAACTTATTATCATATTCAACCTAATTATTTACTGCTATTGTTGTATGCAACGGTGTAGCGTATTTTTCAACTAGTTTTTCGAAAACGTGTTTGGAATTTTCTACTATTTTTGTATTTCCGATAAACTATTTCAACATTGATGCATCGATGAATAACGACAGATTTGATACATTTTTGTGGGTGGGTTCTCCTAACCACTATCAGCCATTGTTGCCTATTTACCAATATTAGGTTCAACGACACACTATGCGATCTATTGTCTTCGGTGAATCATATATGAGATAATGGAAAGATGAGATTATTTGATGTGTTTTTGGATAGTGGGAAGGAGTCGGTCGTGTTCTATTGTTAAGGAGCCATCCCAGTATTGACCTTAACAACAGAGGAAAGCTACGAAATCCCCTGTCAGGATGGTCGACCATTGCGAATAGAACCCTGATCTCCTGAACGACGGTTCAGTATGCTAGCCATGCATTTCAGTTATTTTATGACGTTACGTATCAAAGCAACAACAATTTTTTTCAATTTATGATGTGAATCTAAATGACACATTGAAATCATAGCCCGTTTCCAGGCATTTTCTTGTCCGAAATGGCTTTTAAATAGATTTTGTGGTTGGTCACTGGGGCTATAGCGAACAGCACAGTAGCAAAAGATCGACTATATTAATTTTCGTCCCGAAATCTGTATATCTCCTATAATGGCGACGATTTCAACACATAGCCCCTACATCCAACCAGACGTAATTGGTCACCACAGGAGTGCCTTTAATAACATCTCAACTAGAATGATTACCTCGCACCGAACTCACTAATGTAATCACCATGAAGGTACGGCTTCCTGGATGCTGTGAAAATCAGCCTGTAGCAAGGCCGTACATCTCTCTTTGATTGGCCTATCAATCCCACGATAAGGTTACACACTTCAATTCATCAATATGCAGCATCCACGAGACATGAAGGTTCCGAGCGACCGTCTCCCCTATCCAATACAACTAGCGCACAGGTGTTTATATACCTTTTGTCATATCGTGGATTAATGTTATATATAGGCCTATGTATATCCTGAGAAATGAAGGTTCCGAGCGACCGTCTCCCCTATCCAATACAACTAGCGCACAGGTGTTTATACCTTCTCATGTCGTGGATTAATGTTATATATATATATTTATACCCATGAGAAATGAAAGTTCCGAGCGACCGTTCCCCCTATCCGACATCACTAACGCACTGGTGGTTCGCACCTTCATCTCAAGTGCATACAGGACTGGAGTAATGAAATAGAAACATGTAATCACTGTACATTGTAAGTCAATACCAACACCACAAGATGTGCCGGTCACGACGGCTCAGGTATATCTGCATTGACAGGTCTCGATCGCTTGTCTGTGAGACGATAGCCTGCAGCGGCATGCGAGCTTGGGAACAAGTGGACAAGTACATCGGATTGCATTTAAAGGAGAAATAAAAATGAGGAAAATGGAAATGTAGATAAAGGTAGGATAGGAACTGCACGATAATGCAATTATTTATTTATAGAAATCTATTCATTGATTATAATTTGGTATCGTTTAAGAGGTATAATTATCTGAAATTAACCGATATAATTGGATGATGCAGGATATAATATATAGGCCTATATATATATATATATATATATATATATATATATATATATATATATATATATATATATATATATATATATATATATATATATATATATTCGATTCATCCGATTGAATTATTGCTTTTTCATGTTAACTTTTGAAATCGCTGATATTGTTAAAGAGCCTACCTTAGGTTTATTTCTATGAAATATTAAAAACAGTATAGATGGACTTCATATAATTAGCTTGTGTACAGAACTACTTTTTTTAATGGTTTGAAACAAAACCACGAGGTGCCGCTCAGAAACGGTGTTAAATATTATTATATGGAAATATATGTAAATGGATAGATTAAATAAATGAATAAATTATGGTTAAATTATAATTATGGATATTAATCAATTATTATTTTAGGAAAATGTGTCTTTTAGCTGTCGACGCTTCACAGTTATGCGACATGACTTGAATAGTTTTAACTCATATTATCTTGAAGCTATTATAATTATCTGTGTTTCTCGCGTATCAGAATTTTGATATCTCACACCGTTCAAAAGTTATCACCAAGAGATTGATATTTCGATACATCGACTTCCATGGACTCTTCAAGTTGTGTCATAGTTGACTGAGCCACGGAGAGCGGCGGTAACCATGGTGATAACTATACATTCAACTACCAGTTAGAGCTACCCGATGGTGGTAATTAAGACGAACAATGACTCAGATACTTTAATTAAAACACTATTTCTAACCAACTACATGTAAGGATTGAAATATAGGCGTGTTGAAGTAACTGTATGATTGTATACAATTAGCTGTGAGCCCCCTTCTGAAGACAATCAACCTGTCATTGTGCTTTAGACAGGTTTGGTCATCTCCTAGTCTTGCCCGAGTAGCTGACTGGATCTCTGTGCAGACTCTCATACGCTGCATCTCACAACTTTTTCATTCACTACTTAGAGATTGGAATGAAGAAATATATATATATATATATATATATATATATATATATATATATATATATATATATATATATATATATATATATATATATATATATATATATATATATACTTGTATTCACGAAAGAAGGTCGACCACAAACATAAAAAACACAAACATCAACGGTATATTTGTATAACTGTGATATTTTCGGTGTGTAATTATTTTTTGTGACGAGATTCACGATAAGAAACGCTACTACATCTTTCAAACGCATTGAATCTATAAAGTTGCAGTGATATTTAATGTATATAGTTACAAGTTTTCACACTATTCAGTTGGTAGACGGTCTTCTTCTTTCGTGGATACAAGTAGGCCTATACGAAGAATTCTTCGAGAAAAGGGAATATCTAAAAGGAGGCTCACATCAAGAAACACTTGGCAGGTTTCATTCGACAGATTATCTGCATCATCATACATTTTAGGCAGACTTGGGCCATATTCTTTCCTTCTACTTGATCACATACAATTGTAAGATGTTTTTTAGTTCACTCGAGTTCACGATAGAAAGCTGTATGCCAATAAAATTGTGAAATAATGGAAAATTTTTGAATAATAATCGAATAAAATAAAAAAAAATGTATTGAACTGTAGAGCATTTTTTTCGCTAGATGAAGACGATTGTTATTATATTGTATTATGAAACTTGAACCATTCGACGCTTCCAAAAGACGCTGTTGTGTATCCAATTGTAATTCTCGTACTTGAAAATACACAGCTCTATATATAAGCATACAGATCGGAATTTGATATAAAGTCGTTGCTCCCAATTATAAAATCACTGATGAAACTTAATGTACAACTTGGGGTGGTGAGATTCAACTTGGGGGAGGGGGGGGGGGGCGGGGGTGCCCTCAAACGATCCTGAATTTTCGTCGTCCACCTTAATCCGAATACAATTACTAATTTCCGATGTATATGCCTATAAAAAAAAGTGACTGAACTGTAGTTTAGGTTTGTGCCTCGATTACACCAAAGTTGGATATCTTCACTCCACTATGAATGTAATTGTATTCATTTATATCGGGTTTAACGACGCACTGTACTGATGACTACGATCTATTGGCGTCGCTGAATGATATATTAGATGACGAGTTATTTTATTTTGTGTTTTTGGTTAGTGGGAAGGAGTCAGTCGTGGCCTGTTGTTAAGGAACCATCCCAGTATTGATCTGAACGACAGAAGAAAACCACGAAAAAAAACCTATCAGGATGGTCGACCATGGCAGGAATCGAACCTCGGTCTCTTGAATGACGGTTCAGTGTATATTAACCACTCGGCCACTCGTCTCACTGACTATGAATGTAATAATTATACCGAGATAACTGTGATGTATGTGATAGTAATGTTGCCTCGAACAGTTTTTTGAAATAATTGCTAAGCTCAATTCCAAACACCGTGTACAACACTATATCCATTCCTTTATGACGTATCTATCACTCATTATTTGCACCATCACTCTTTTACTCAGAAGTTCAGAAGGACATCTTAAATAAATCAATTAAAAGTGAGCACTTTATGAATTCTGAAAGAGAAAAAAATACATTGAATAACTTCTGTGTCGTTTTTGTACGATCATTAAAAGTGAATATATATTCTATTAATAACCCTGATTTTCTAGCCGCTATGAGTAAGCTCCGATCGACCGTTCCTACTATCTCAACACTATTAACGCGCGGGTGGTTCGGGCCTTCACCTTCAAAGGAAACACGTATAAATACTAAAATATTAATTTTGTCTTGTCATCTAATGTAACACTTCGGATGGATGTAAGAACCTCTACACACTCACACATGGACATGAGACATGGACATGAGACATGGACATGAGACATGGACATGAGACATGGACATGAGACATGGACATGAGGCATAGACATGAGGCATGGACATGAGACATGGACATGAGACATGGACATGAGACATGGACATGAGACATGGACATGAGGCATAGACATGAGGCATGGACATGAGACATGGACATGAGACATGGACATGAGACATGGACATGAGACATGGACATGAGACATGGACATGAGACATGGACATGAGACATGGACATGAGACATGGACATGAGGCATAGACATGAGACATGGACATGAGACATGGACATGAGACATGGACATGAGGCATGGACATGAGACATGGACATGAGACATGGACATGAGACATGGACATGAGACATGGACATGAGACATGGACATGAGACATGGACATGAGACATGGACATAAGACATGGACATGAGACATGGACATGAGACATGGACATGAGACATGGACATGAGACATGGACATGAGACATGGACATGAGACATGGGCATGAGACATGGACATGAGACATGGACATGAGACATGGACATGAGACATGGACATGAGACATGGACATGAGACATGGACATGAGACATGGACATGAGACATGGACATGAGACATGGACATGAGACATGGACATGAGACATGGACATGAGACATGGACATGAGACATGGACATGAGACATGGACATGAGACATGGACATGAGACATGGACATGAGACATGGACATGAGACATGGACATGAGACATGGACATGAGACATGGACATGAGACATGGACATGAGACATGGACATGAGACATGGACATGAGACATGGACATGAGACATGGACATGAGACATGGACATGAGACATGGACATGAGACATGGACATGAGACATGGACATGAGACATGGATATGAGGCATGGACATGAGACATGGACATGAGACATGGATATGAGACATGGATTGTGAGATGTGGATGAATCAAGCGAGCGACTGTCTTTGTCACACCTCCACAGGGCTTAGAATGCATGTACTTATATACAATACACTCACGCTTACTGCATGTTAACATGCAATGTCAGATCACGCTATAGGAAACAGATCCGTGTCCCACACACACTTGACTAGCAAATAAAGCCGAATAACACCAACATTTCGATCTCATTTCCGACAAACTCTTCATTCTTTATAACTCTTTACTTGTTAAATTGAGAACCGATATTTTTGTACGTACTTATTGTAGACAACTAGAGGATTATCTCTTAATCAGATATTTGAAACTTTACAAATGTTGGATTATATGGATTATAGGCATTTATATGTCATATTTGATCATTTTGATTTCAATTCAGTTCTCTATTATGAATTATTGTACTGATATAGTTCATACTATTATGCAGGTAGTATAAGGTACATGTTGTTATGGGGCTTCTGCTCTATTCTAACTACACATGCATGTAAGCAGTGTATTCCCCAATGTATAAGAATTCCAATAAGGAATAAACAATACATTTATAGAATGCGATTCTATAGAATGTATTGGAGAGATGCATTTTGGAGGAATTTGAATCCTATTTAAAAAAGCTCCTAATGTTGATTTCATTAGTTGTGGTTTTCTTTGGGCTATAATTAGATGAGCGTATTGAAGATTCCATTTCACATACCGAAAAAAATGGGGTTGTTTTCTATGTTTTTCTTGTTTTTTTTTTTGTAATTTTTTACGCGGCATAGACCTACAGGTCAGAAAAAAATACCTATCGACTTGAAACTTTTTCTACATATTTCTGTCAAACCAGAATAAGCTGGAATTGTTATTCAGAGAAATCGGTCGGAAGGTTTTTCCGGAAAATAATCGGAAAGTTTGAAAAATTCTGATAAGAATAACACGGCGGAAAAATACTTACAAACAAGAATTTTTCAAAAGCTCCCAAATTCTCACCGAATATGAACAATACTATTGTACACCTTTTCAGAAATTTTTGCAACAATCGAATGAGAAATAATGAAGAAAACGCAATAAAAGTGTACATTTTATTGATTATTTGGATCAATTGGTTTTGGAAAGTATATATGCGACAGGTTGCAGGTTACTATAAATATCAACAAGTTGCAGGTGAGGTTTTTGAACGTTTGAATTAATCTCATGTTTGTAGATGTAAATTGAGCTGACAAGTTATTTGTCATTCTAGATTTCCATACTTCTAAGCTCATCTCACAACGCGCATCCCGCGTTTTCCTAGTTATCCTAATGCATCGCATGGCAGTGGATTGTGATCATTAGTATGAATAATGAACTGGGAAATCGCAGTAGATGAGTATTTTAACTCAGGTATTTGATTCAGGTATTTAATTCGAGTATTTCAATGATTAATTCATCTGTTTTTCTTCATTCAGAATGTGCAGTAGTTATGCTCACTCAATCGGCTTATTGGGCATTTTTCTGTGCAGTTTTCAACATCACCGGTGTATGAAATAAATAATATAATAAATATAATTGTAACAGAGTGACTATATGTCAAGTCACCGATGTTAGCACACACAAACATGACTATAGCACGACGAACTGAACCTTATCTTCGTGTACAGGAGTATCTTGAAGTGAATCTGACTCAGTCACAAATGATGAATAAAGATAATTATAATATTCAAGTGGTTGAAAACGTAAAGCCGGGAATGCACGAATGTTAGCCGAGATCGGTCACGCAATCAACGAGATGCCGTGATCACAAGTACCACATATTTTACCAGTGAGTTGTTTGTCCAAATAGTCCGATCGTGTCGTTAAACCGTGTTCAACTGGCGGAACCGGATGTGATGGGGATCCGACTATTGTTTGATCAACGACCCCAACAACAGCTAGGTGATTGGGGGATACGAATGAGCGCGTGCTAATGTTTCAACACCGAGCTGTTCGTCCAAATAGTCCGGTCGTGTCGTTTAACCGTGTTCAACTGGCGGAACCGGATGTGATGGGGATCCGACTATTGTTTGATCAACGACCCCAACAACAGCTAGGTGGTTGGGGAAGACGAATGAGCACGTGATAATGAACCACCTTGACTTTAAGCCTTACATCTACATTACCTTTTTGATTAGGTTTTGAAATGTTTAGATGAGTGAAAGGACATGTACAAATACCCTTCTCACAATACGAGACTATGTGGGCCCGATATTTGAGAGATGGCGACATGGGATGAGTCAAAAGTGTCCTAAAAATCAACTAATCAACTGACCTAAAAGGATAGAGAGAGAGAGAGAGAGAGAGAGAGAGAGAGAGAGAGAGAGAGAGAGAGAGAGAGAACGCTATTCGCGACCACCAACCAAATATCGCCGCGTTTGGGCAGCCCCAAGAGTTGTTGTTTTTTGAGAATAGAAACCAACCAATTTGTCCAGTATCTTGTATTCTTTGCTCAACGCCCCCAGCAACAGTTAGATTGTAAGGGGGTACGAATGAGCAGGTGATTATGAAACTATGAAGTGATGATAAATGAAAGGACGTTACTAAAACCCATGCCTTATGCGGGAAGCGGTGCCTCAGCTGACTGAGCTACAGAGGGCGGCTTTTTTCCAGTATCATATATTCACACACATTGCCATCTGAAAGTCACTGTATTGAAACATCATCTTGGTAACGAAGACATCTCAACATCTCAAGACTCGATACTATCTACAACCACGTGTATAGCATTGTGCGAATCGCCCCCTACTGGTAGCCACGAGATAAGAAGGCTCGAACCATCCGCGCGCTAGTGGTGTGTGATAGAGAGGACGGTCGAATGGGAACTCCATCTCTCGTGGATACAAGTTTAACATAACATGCACCACGCTGTGTATATGTGTATATGTATACTGTTGAAAAAAATCTGCATACTGATGCTAAAATAGATCTACACAGTATGAGCAAGGCGTGAAATTTGAATGTATTTTTCTGAACAATCGTCTACCTTTTTGATTTTTTTTTTCATTTATATTGGGTTTGACGACGCACTGTACTGATGACTACGATCCATTGGCGTCGGTGAATGATATATGAGATGATGAGATGGTGAGATGAGAGGTTATTTCATCAGGTGTTTTTTGGATAGTATAGGGAAGGAGTCGGTGGGGGCCTGTTGTTAAGGAACCATCCCAGTATTGACCTGGACGACAGAGGGAAACTACGAAAACTACTGTCAGGATGATCGACCATGGCGGGAATCGAACCCCGATCTCCTGAATGACGGTCACTGTACTAACCACTCGGCCACACGTATCAGTAGTCGTCTACCTTTACACCTGCATTAAATCTACAACATTTTAAATGTATTCTAATCAATTCACTCGAACTTTTCCTTATTGAAAATGAACTTACAACATCGATGAAGATTTCATTGCCTGCAAAAACACGTGTGATTGTACGTAAACTGACCGCCTTTTCATTACACTATGTTGACTTTTCTCATCTTCTGCTATCTTATATATTATATATTTGTGTTATGTTAGTTTGTTTGCCTTGCATGGCATTGAGATATAATTATTGTATATATTTCACACATTTTATTTTGTATTTTATACTTTGACTCTCCATTTATATTTCATTTTATACATTGTTCTTAAGGCTATTCATCTCTCTGAGAATGAGAGAAACTTATTCTGTTGAATAACCTTATTTCGGATCTGCTATAATGCAGAACTATTGGAGAGAATTGATATTCAACACATGAAAAAATAATTCAGATATTGTGTACCGTTTTTTCCGTGTACGGTACCGGCAAGATGAATGAGAATACTCGTTAAATGAGAGAATTCCACAGCAATACTTGTAACCACTTGAAACTTACCAAAGTTGTTGTTCAAACTTATATGAACATGATCATATTATATATATAATATATATAATCAATATAATTATATATAATATATATATATATATATTATATATATTATATATATTATTATATTATTATATATTATATATTATATATATATTATATATATATATATATATTATATATTAGTTTTTCCATCCTGACGTGGTTTTTCGTGGTTTCCCACAGTCCTCGAAGCAAATGCTTGGATGAAGTACTAATTGGCCACGACCATTAATTAGTAGAGCGATAGGCCTAATTATAACATTATAGGCCTATCACTAATTTAATTTGTGCTTTTTGTATAATGATCAATTTTACATCTGCTGTCAAGGGAAAGAAGTAATTAATCATTGCCCAAGAGACTTAGTTCAAAGTGGAAGATATCAACATTCGTGTGTTTATACTGAAAGACTTTTATCTACTGCGAAAAATTATGGTCACAGACAGCGCAGTCCTGGTGTTGAAGACCATTAGTTTTAAATAATCAAAATGGGGTGGTAAGATCGCCCTTGTGGTGCCCCGTCCAAACGATCCTATCTTTCATCCATAGCCTTAATTGGGGAACAATGATTTTGTATCAAGTTTCGATGTTATTAAAAAAAAATATATATTATATATATTATATATTATTATTATATTATCAGAGAGATCCAATTTCCGTCAGTTTTGCCGTTTGATTATTATTGACGTTCCAATAGGCAAGAAATGTTTACTGGTACAAAATCTCATGGGCTATTTAATAGATCTGTATCAATGGAACAGCAAGACTGAAAGAAATTATAATTATCTGATGACGCCCTTTAGTGTGAACATCAACTTCGGCAAGTTTCAAAACGTCACAATCATTTTCGTGGGATTCCCGCATGTCATGAGCGTTTCTAAATATTTTACCGGTACACGGAAAGAATCGGGACAAAATATTTTGAATTATTTTTCATCAGTTCAATATCAATTCACATCGGCGACGTCCATAAATCACGTCACAGCTTAGGGGGGGAGGGGGGTGTCTAGATTTGTGACAAGGTGTTACATGGGGGAAGGGGGGGGGGAGGCAACTGTGTGACGTACCATTTTCATGTTCCATGTATTTGGAACCATTCTTATAGATTCTTATATTTATTTCCAACCCCTAGAAACAGCAGATGCATATCAAATAATTATTAAGTTTGACTACTCAAAAAGCAAACATGAAGAAATGAATATTTTGATTTCATTACTTCTAATTGTATCTTTGTCACTTGTTAATTTCAATTTTTTGTTAGAGAGGGTTATGAGAATTTGTGACGTATTTAAAGGGGAGGGGGGAGTGATAGGTTTTGTGACCAACTTTGACATGGAAGGAAGGGGGGGGGGGGTTCGATGTGGCCTAAAAAAGTGTGTCATAATTTATATATATATATATATATAATTTATATATTTATCTGAGGTAGATTTTTTCAATTTGTATATGCCTATAGATGAATGGCCTCAACATGTTTTATAATATCTCATTCGGAAGAAAATAGATGAAATGAGATAATAGTGATATCATGCCGAGTAGATTATATGTAATTATCATCACGCTACCGTCGTTACTCTTAGATCCGCTTCATCTGCATGTCAGTTACCATGGCAACCCGACCACGTGGCCATGCACCTCGTGGTGTCATTACCACGGTTCTTAGATCCGCTTCATCTGCATGCCAGTTACCATGGCAACCCGACCACGTGGCCATGCACCTCGTGGTGTCATTACCACGGTTCTTAGATCCGCTTCATCTGCATGTCAGTTACCATGGCAACCCGACCACGTGGCCATGCACCTCGTGGTGCCATTACCACGGTTCTTAGATCCGCTTCATCTGCATGCCAGTTACCATGGCAACCCGACCACGTGGCCATGCACCTCGTGGTGTCATTACCACGGTTCTTAGATCCGCTTCATCTGCATGTCAGTTACCATGGCAACCCGACCGCGTGGCCATGCACCTCGTGGTGTCATTACCACGGTTCTTAGATCCGCTTCATTTGCATGCCAGTTACCATGGCAACCCGACCACGTGGCCATGCACCTCGTGGTGTCATTACCACGGTTCTTAGATCCGCTTCATCTGCATGTCAGTTACCATGGCAACCCGACCACGTGGCCATGCACCTCGTGGTGTCATTACCACGGTTCTTAGATCCGCTTCATCTGCATGCCAGTTACCATGGCAACCCGACCACGTGGCCATGCACCTCGTGGTGCCATTACCACGGTTCTTAGATCCGCTTCATCTGCATGCCAGTTACCATGGCAACCCGACCACGTGGCCATGCACCTCGTGGTGTCATTACCACGGTTCTTAGATCCGCTTCATCTGCATGCCAGTTACCATGGCAACCCGACCACGTGGCCATGCACCTCGTGGTGTCATTACCACGGTTCTTAGATCCGCTTCATCTGCATGCCAGTTACCATGGCAACCCGACCACGTGGCCATGCACCTCGTGGTGTCATTACCACGGTTCTTAGATCCGCTTCATCTGCATGTCAGTTACCATGGCAACCCGACCGCGTGGCCATGCACCTCGTGGTGTCATTACCACGGTTCTTAGATCCGCTTCATTTGCATGCCAGTTACCATGGCAACCCGACCACGTGGCCATGCACCTCGTGGTGTCATTACCACGGTTCTTAGATCCGCTTCATCTGCATGTCAGTTACCATGGCAACCCGACCACGTGGCCATGCACCTCGTGGTGTCATTACCACGGTTCTTAGATCCGCTTCATCTGCATGTCAGTTACCATGGCAACCCGACCACGTGGCCATGCACCTCGTGGTGTCATTACCACGGTTCTTAGATCCGCTTCATCTGCATGCCAGTTACCATGGCAACCCGACCACGTGGCCATGCACCTCGTGGTGTCATTACCACGGTTCTTAGATCCGCTTCATCTGCATGCCAGTTACCATGGCAACCCGACCACGTGGCCATGCACCTCGTGGTGTCATTACCACGGTTCTTAGATCCGCTTCATCTGCATGCCAGTTACCATGGCAACCCGACCACGTGGCCATGCACCTCGTGGTGTCATTACCACGGTTCTTAGATCCGCTTCATCTGCATGTCAGTTACCATGGCAACCCGACCACGTGGCCATGCACCTCGTGGTGTCATTACCACGGTTCTTAGATCCGCTTCATCTGCATGCCAGTTACCATGGCAACCCGACCACGTGGCCATGCACCTCGTGGTGTCATTACCACGGTTCTTAGATCCGCTTCATCTGCATGCCAGTTACCATGGCAACCCGACCACGTGGCCATGCACCTCGTGGTGTCATTACCACGGTTCTTAGATCCGCTTCATCTGCATGCCAGTTACCATGGCAACCCGACCACGTGGCCATGCACCTCGTGGTGTCATTACCACGGTTCTTAGATCCGCTTCATCTGCATGCCAGTTACCATGGCAACCCGACCACGTGGCCATGCACCTCGTGGTGTCATTACCACGGTTCTTAGATCCGCTTCATCTGCATGCCAGTTACCATGGCAACCCGACCACGTGGCCATGCACCTCGTGGTGTCATTACCACGGTTCTTACATCCGCGACAGGAGGCGCTTACGAGCGGTCGTCCCCCTATCTCGCACCACTAGCGCGCGGGTGGTTCGAACCTTCATCTCTCGCGGATGTACAGAGTAAACTGATTGGAAGTTGAAGCGAGGAATGTCGAGTACGCATCCTAGCCCATTGGCAATGACACTCGTGATCACTTTACTAGAGTACTATTATCTAACATATGTTTAGTCGTAAGTGTAGGGTAATCTTCAACTCATTTAGCGATATTTAGTTGGTCACTTTGATCAGAGAAGGATGTGAAATAATCAAGGTGAGAGGTCGAAACATAAATGTATCGTCTAATTTCAGAGAGAAAAAAAAATCATCAACAAAACAGAAGTGAAAATTGAAAAGTGATGAGAATATTTTTTTTCACAAGATCAACAAATCGTCTGACCAAGTCAAGTAGCATAATTCGAAATATAACTCGATATTTGATATGTTTTAGACAGAATACTTCAATGTATAGAAGAAATGATGGTCAAAAAGAGGCTGTGCACACGTATTTTGATGAACGAAAAGGTTATGGCAGACTTATGACGTCTCTAATTGAAAGTCAACGTTAGACGCGTATAGTACAGCATGAACAAAGTAGAATTTGTACCACATTAACAGCACACTTTTGGTTGTGAAATATATAACTGGTTACACAGCTCTGGAACGCTGTTGCCTATCCATCCATCGGTACGACAGCCATAATCCACGATTCAACCAATTAGCCCTACACTGGTATTTGTAAATTGAATTCAATGAAAAAAAGTAGGCCTACATTTATCAAAGATTCGCGTGGAGTACATAAAGTTATGTACTGTACATAATGTAATGACAGCAACATACTATTATTTTATGAGATAATCAGAAATGCTGAGGAAAATGAATATAATTGCATGTATCGTACAGGGAAAAGTAATGGAATTTTAACTGCATATCAGCTGGCATATTATGGAACTCGTTAAAAGATAAATTGTTACCATATGATATGCACTTAAAACAATCTAAAAAATTAAACTCATAAACGAAAGGATAATTACAGTGTATTGCTCATTTACATATTTTTTGTTCATTCATCTAATTAATGTTGTTATACACTAATCAGCTATAGGCCTACAAGGTAGATTATGATAATTATTCACTGTTTGATGGAAAAACTGGCATAAATTACTTTCAGACAAGAAATAAACCGTTTTCAAACCACTGAATGAAATAGTAGAATATATATAATTATTGTCAACGTGGGATTGTGGTTAGCCGCGAATACAGGGGTAAAAAAACACTGGTATTTTAATGCGATTTCTATATGCACTCCAGATACCTGTGCCAAGCCCTTCCAGACACCTTGTACCGGTGAAAAAGACGGTTCAACGTGCTAGCTACTGGTCCACCCATCTCGGTGTCACAATATTTGACTATAGCTTGGATGTGTTTGAAGGAACTACGGAATTTCAGTATGAGGACTGCATGGCAACGTATACAACAACAAAAGTTGAACATTTTATATAAAATGATAATAAAATCTTGTAGCCCAATTACCGATGTTTTATGAACATGTTCTGTTGCTAAATTACAACAATGTTGAAAATATTTGATTGGATAATTTGTCTATATAGGCCTAGTACTTGAAGTCTGTTATACTGACTCTCAGAGCCAGTTTTACCATCTGATGATTATAGTGAATCTAACAATCATTAACGATTTTTTTTTTTTTAATAACATCGAAACTTGATTAGACGAGCTTTGGCGAGGATTCAATTTGACATACTGAAAAATATAGGTGTTCGTTTTTATGTTTTTTTTTTTTTTTTATGTTTTTTTGTCGGTTCTCCACAGGTCAAACGGCTACAGCTATCAACTGCAAACATTTCAACGTCATGATTCCTCATCTAACTTAGATCTGTATAGTTTTGTGGCATTATCGGATGATAACTTTTTTTAATGAATTTTAGAAATTTTAAAAATACCCATTATAATAACACGTCGGAAAAAAAGGAAATATATTTTTTTTCAAAAAAAATGAAATTCTGCGTGAAGTTGAGTTACATCATGATACACATTTATGAAAACTTGCAGCTTGATCGGGTGAGCCATTTCGAAGAAAAACTATAAAATGTGCTCAATTGGTACCACTCGAAGCAGTTTTCACACATTTATAACTTGAATGTCACGTACCCAATTGGCAAATGTAGGCAAAAATTTGGCAGAAAAATCGACATATCATTACTATCCGCTCGTCTTACAACGCATATATGGCGTTTTCCTAGTATAAAAAATCATTGTTCCCCAATTAAGGCTATGGATGAAAGATAGGATAGTTTGGACGGGGCACCACGAGGGCGATCTTACCACCCCATTTTAATTATTTAAAACTAATGAACTTCAACACCAGGACTGCGCTGTCTGTGACCATAATTTTTCGCCGTAGATTAAAAGTCTTTCAGTAAAAACACACGAATGTTGATATCTTTCACTTTGAACTAAGTCTCTTGGGCAATGATCACTTCTTTCCATTAACAAAAGATGTAAAGTTTTATTTCAAGAATTAATTAGCCGATTAGCAAAGTCAATTGGTTGTTTACGTATTTGTCATTTCAATACCTTGATCAATAATTGACTAATTATCACTCAACTGTCAGTTAGTATAGGCTCTTGATCAAGTATTAATTAACCAACTATTACTTGAGATACGGAAATAACATTCATACCCAAGGGTGATAACAATTTCTCCAGTCCTTTATAATAATCGTTTAATCCATCAACTATTATAACGTGCAGGCCCACATATTATAGCGTATTATAACGTAACGTATACCGTAAGTGACTATAGTTCACTTTGTCTTCAAGTAGGCCTATGTTAATATTGTCCGGTGTTGAGTATTAGTCTATCTAGGAAAACGCTATATACGCGTTGTCGGACGAGCGGAATGTAATATAGTATGTCGACTTCTTTGCCAAATTTTTGCCTAAATTCGCCAATTGGGTGACATTTAAGTTATAAATGGGTAAAAACTGCTTCGAGTGGTACTAATTTAGCACATTTCATGTTTTTTCTTCAAAATGGCTGACCCGATCAAGCTGAGAATTTCCAGAGATGTGTATCAAGATGTAATTCAACTTCACACAAAATTTCATTTTTTTTTTAAATAAATTTTTTTTTTCCCGCCGTGTTATTCTAATGGGTATTTTTGAAATTTCTAAAATTCATAAAAATAAAAGTTATCACCCGATAATGCCACAAAACTATACAGATCCGAGTTAGATGAAGAACTATAACGAAAAGAAGTTTGAAGTTGATAGCTGTAGCCGTTTGACCTGTGGAGAACCGACAAAAAAACATAAAAAAACATAAAAACGAAACCAATTTTTTTTAGTAACTTATGTCAAATTGAATCCTCGCTAAAGCTCGTCTAATCATTGATGCACCATTTTATTGTTTAGTCCAAAAAATCGCGATTGGTCTATTGTAATTTTGAGAAACCACCCGTACACACACTCATCATTGTCATTTACATTATTTTCATACCACTGTTTATACTAATACTTTCTCATTATTTTTTACCACCATTTGTACACTAATCATTCTCGTTGGAATTATTATTATTATTATTATTGTGATATTTTGAAAGAGGAATAGTCGAAAGAAAGAAGAAACGAGGAAGACCAAGAATAAGATGAGAAGAAGTAATAAGGTGGGAAAGGCATGTAATTTTCCCACAATTTTGGTTTAATTGTTGAACCTTCTAACCCGGCTTCTGTTGGATATAGGGTAGGATCTCATTTTATTGTAATATTCTTTACTCAATTCATTATCATCAATGATTGTGTGTTTTTCTCTTAATTAATTTATATGTGATTATTATAATAAGTTATGAGAATTTGGCCACCAACCATGGCATAGTCTTTATTTGATAAATAGTTAGATATACCTATAAAATAAATCCAGTTCTAAGACAGACTCGACTGAACCTCTCTCTAGTCGACAAGATTGGGACATCACGGCGCGCTCACAAAGGACATGTCCTAGGTTCGACACTCGTCTAGGACAGTGTTGTTAGCGAAACTCTATTGTATCTAGCATATCTCTAAGTCATTCACCTTGACACAACACAATGGTGTTATTGTCATCGTGCTTACAAGTTAATTAGATGAGCTGAGATCGAGTGAAGGTTTCGCATGGGAAACGCGGTTCGACCCTCCGAATGTTTTTAGACGACATGTTGTATCGGCCGAGACGCAGAACCCGGCTCGAAAACCATTGCCCAATAACCACTCACCTTGCAGGTGGGATTGCGTACGACAATAACCGAATCGTATTTATTTCGAATGTATATACAACAATTGTAGAATCTTTGTGAAAATACAATGAGAGAATATTTTTATTGACTTATCAACGAATTATCAATTTTAACTCATGAATAGTGTATGTGAGAACAAAATTATTTTGATAAAACATATATAACTACCGGTATTGTGTTACTTACTAGAGCGATTACAATATCGTGTGAATAAATCCACAGCTGGGAATCGTCTATTTGGGACCATCGAAATATATACACCGTTTGGAAGGTAGGCCTACTGAAAGATATATTTCTTGAAAATTAGAATATACATCCCATTCTTCGAAAGATAACACCAGTCAAGTAGAAAGCATTCACTAAATAGGCCCGTATGTGTTGAGAAGTCATTAGTATAAGTGAGACAGAGTCAGTCGAGGACGATTGCAAGCAGAGAACTGAAGTCAAGCCGGGCATGGGTTCGAGTCCCGCATGAAGCATTCATCAACCATCCGCTCATTCGTACCCCCAAAAATATATCTGTTGGTGAGGTCTTGAACGAACAATAGTTACCAATCCTTAGATGGTCGATTTGGATTATATATACTGGATAGCTGTAAATATCAATATTCAACAAATGGGAACACGCAATAAAATAACCTTTCATCTCATTTTACCATCGTCTCGTCGAGACGCCAACGTCATTAAAACTCAATATATAAACAAACAAAAAAAACTTGCTAACATCCTGGTATACAGGCACTATCATGCCAATATTTTATTGTATTATTATTAATCCTATTATCTCTAGACCCAAGTGCTGAGGGCATTTCGCTATACTAGAGCAGGATCAACTCAGGTAGACAGACAAAAGTGTCTGCAGATGGTGATCTCACTGCTACAGATGTACTTGTTTTATTCCTTAGTGTTAATGCCCCGATTTAATTACTATATATGCAGATAGTAAGATGAGCTGCGGCCACGGGTTATTGTATTATACATTCTTTGGTGGGTTTGTATACCGGCATATATCCTAGACCTGGGGCAAGCATTACATCACTAGCAGACCATTTACATACTGTTTAGAACACTCCTTTCAATTACAACTATTGGGACGGTATATATCTATCTAGCTCTGTGGTGGGATATACTCTTACATCGAGATCGAGTTGGCCTTGGCTGCACATCAATAGAACAAGATCGAAAAAATAATATTCAAATTAAACAATGTTTATATTAACTAGGAAAACGCGGGATGCGCGTTGTTAGACGAGCTTAGGGGTATAAATCTAGAATGAAAAATAATTTGTCAACCCAATCTACATCTACAGACCTTGGATCACTCCAAACGTTCAAAAACCTTACGAGAATCAGTTATGTCACGGCATTCCTCTTCATTCATTTCAATCGTTTTGAATTAATTGTTGACACTTGTTGCTATAGATTTAATTGGTTCCCGTAATAGCCTAAATTGATGGGAAAATGCTTTATAAATGCGTTTTCTTCGTTATTTCTCATCCGATTGATGCGAAAAATCTCTCAAAATGTGCTTAATACTTTCCTTTATATTCGGCGGAAATTTGAGAGGTCTTGAAAAATTTTGATTTTTCAAGTATTTTCCTCCGGGTTATTCTAATGGGGATTTTTGAAATTTCTAAAATTCATAAAAAAAAAGTTACCACCCGATAATGCCACAAAACTATACAGATCTAAGTTAGATGAGGAACCATGACGAAAAAAATTTTGAAGTTGATAGCTGTAGCCGTTTGACCTGTGGAGAACCGACAAAAAAAAAAAAAAAAAAAAAAAAAAAAAAAAAAAAAACATAAAAACGAACACCAATTTTTTTCAGTTTGTCAAATTGAATCCTCGCTAAAGCTCGTCTAAATATGCACGTTTATAAATTGATGCTGCATTTTGTTATCGAGAAGAATGTATCATTTCGTTAGGCATTGAGTTAGTTTACGAGTCAACATTTCCAGAATGTGGAACAAAAATTCATTAATTTGAAATGTAGAATTATTATGTTTGGTTCAATTGTTGAGAGAGGTATACAAAATTTCAATTCGGAACGTAATTTCACTCTGAAACTAGTTTTGTGTTACACATCACGACTGATGGTGAATATCCAGCCTTGATGGAATGATTTTGATTACACCTTCAGGTAATATCTTGAGAGCTGTCAGGCGTTGAAGGCGAACTCAAACGATCGCATAATCAATCAGGCGCCGAGTTCAGGACGTGTGTTTAATCAAAGATGCATTGAGGGTTGCGTTGATTTGCCGGTTAGAGATGGTGACTTCACTAATTCGAAAACACGTTCCATTTCCTGAGTACTTTACTGAGAACTATTGATAGCTGCTCTATCTAGGGTTGTTTTGTAGAAACGGCTGACAGACTGACAAGCTTGATGACAGTTGTTATTAGCTGAGACGACGCGAACGTAAAACTTGATGACAGCTATTATTAGCTGAGGCGACGTGACTGTAAAACTGGTTCCTGTTATCACTACTACCTACGCACGATCGATATTTCTCAATATGTGGCTTGTGAATTGGAACATATTTTCAGCATGGGAGGGATAGAGAGTGAGGGCACCACCTCAAACCGGCAAACCAACGCAGCCCTCGATGCATCTTGGTTTTACAGTAATTCTGTGTTTGCGTAATCCTATTATTTATGCAGTAACAAAATAATACCAGACCCAATTTGATATTTTCAAGAGTCGGGGTGAAAGCTCACTCGCCTAGCAGATGCATCGACCCTATAAGGTGTAATCCTATTAGTTGATTGAGTTGAATTATGACATATGATTCTGTATTGGGTCTCGATTTGTATCAAGTAGAAGTGAAATGGATACAAGTAGGCAGACAAGAGACAATCGAACGTGAAAATAAAACCAAGATGCCGCCCTCGGTAGCTCAGTCAGCTGAGGCACCACTTCAGAAACTGAAGTCATCATTGGAATGGGTTCGTGTCCCGCATAAGCCATGGGTTTTGTAAACGTCCTTTCACTTATCATCACTTTATAGTTTCATAATCACCTGCTCATTCGTACCCCCGTGTAACCTAGCTGTTGGAGGGGTCGCTAAGCAAACAATAATCGATCTAATCCAAGATATGTGATGGACGAAGGAAAACAAACGTGATTCGGCGGATGAAAAGAACGATTTTGTAGTTAATTGGGGTTTTGCAGGATTATATGGTGATTATATTCGAAAGAAGAGGAACTAAGGTATCACAGTAATTTACAGAATTATATATGGTATAATTTATAACGAGTAATTAGGTGATTATAAAAGTAACAAAAAGGTAATTATTCGTAATTATTATTATTAATAATTATGATTATTCGGTGAGTATTCGTGAAATTTACAACCAAAAGCGAAGAACCAAATGAAAATACATTTCAAACAGAAAGAATAAAAATGAAGATCTTCTATAAATAAAGCTTGACATTGAAACATACAGCTATACCTTCAATCTCACGTTATCAATTATCATATATAATTGAATGTTGCAATCACCAAGTAATAAATCCAACAAAACGTCTGATTTCATCAAATCCCGCATCCCATTAAAACCTATGACGTCACCGTGCCTAGCAACCACCGCGTCGCGCTCTCATTGCTCGCTCATTAGCAGCGCTCTCCGTGTATAGCGGCTGGGCGTAGGCACAGGTGCACGGGTTCGAGCACCGCCCGGGGCACTATCACCACGCGGCCGTTGCAAGGTCAGCGGTGCGAGTGCCGCGTGACGTCACGTAGAGCACTGGAGGCTAGATCGGTCACAGATTACAATTATTATAATCATACTTGGAGACAAAAAAAATAGTGAAAAAAAAGTATTTCTAGAAATTATAATTGATTTTAATTACAACTCGGGAATGAAAAACTGGTTGCATTGCCCGTTATTGAAGCGTTTACATGTTTATAAATATTGTATTTAACGATGGACTGTGGAGAAAAGCAGTTACATTGGTATCGGCGGATGATTGATGAGCGTAGCGAAGTCTCCATCCCACTCTTATAGGGCTTTGTCTGTGTGTTTTTTTTTTTTTTTTTTTTTTTTTTGTAAGCACTCCACAGGTCGCAAGGGTTGACTGATGAACATGAAACTTTTTTTGTAAACGCAAACTCATCCAACTTAGAACTGTATAGTTTTTGGAATGAATCGGTCGGACCGATTCTGAGAAAAATCATCTCAAAGTTTCTAAAAACCCCATAAGATTTGGCTGGGCGGAAAATGTTGAAAAATAAAATCTCTCCAAATGAGATGAAATTTTCTCTAAATGTGTATACATAGATTTTACACATTTTCACGTTTTAGTATGCAATTCTGATCAGTCGTTTTGAAGAAAAAAAATAAAATGACTGATATTATTCATAAAATATATCATAAAAGTTGTGACAGAATTAAGTTGTCGAGATTCACTGCTTTCTAGATTCAAGAGTTGACCAACAATGAAGTATTTTTTATATGCGTCAAGGTGTGTAGAACACCAGAGTCAATGAAGTGGCAAGAGTAGAACTACTTTAACGACTTTAATAGCTTATTCAGATATCAAGGTGTGTAGAATACCAGAGTCGATAAAGTAGCAAGGGTAGAACTACTTTAAGGACTTTTATACCTTATTGAGATATCTCGCTCATCTTACAACGCATATTTCGCGTTTGACTAGTATAGGCCTATGGCATCAAATTGGTTGCCTCATGTAGGGTCTACATGATGAACATAAATTATTCTTACATTCAATCTTTTTTTCATCTTTATAGAATTACGCTTATTGTCATTTTCATTTTCATGTGCATTATCATTTTAACCTATCGAATTGAATTATATGTAAATAATGCAAGTTCATTATCAGTAAACTAGCAATCACAGTGAATGTAAATGTTTTTGTTTTCATCGTTTAAACCACAGATAAGCCAGATATGGCTTAGTGGACGAGAGTTCAAATTGTATTACATTGTATTATATAAACTGATTTGTGACAGTGAAAAAAAAAATTGTTCAATTCCAATAGAAATGACGACTCCAAATAGGCGTGACTTCACCAGTAGGCCAGTTGGATCATATCATTTGTGGTCATTTGAAGATACCCCGATTGGATATTGAATTTCATCACAGTTCTAACCGCCCTGTTGATTGGACGGTATGATTTGTGACGTCAAGGGGGCGGAGACTGCGAGTCATCAATTGACTTGGTATTTTCTTTGGCTGCTGAGGGATTCTTTCATCATCACTCGCTCATTCGTACCCCCGTGTGACCTAGCTGTTGTTGGGGTTATCAAGCAAAATTAAAATAAATAGCAACCAATTTCTAAATAAAATCTCTTCGAGCTAGCTTCTTTATGTGGGCATGCTTTCAAGATATAGGCCTACGACTCAAGTATGTCCCATGATGTGGAAATGGAATAAAAATTCGACCGCAGTCAGATTTGAGCTGGCGACCTCCGGGTTCGAAATAGAACGTGCTACCGCAGCGCCACGGCGACCACATATAAACATTCGCTGTTCGCTATATCAGCCGATTGAGCAAGAAATGAGAGAAAACGAGCAGTGTGGTGGGAGGAGTGTGGTGGACCAGTATAGAGACGCTCGCTCAATCGTTCCCATACGAACACTATCATGACAATTCGATACGAATTAATCAATTGATACATGTATCTTTATTAGAGATTATGCAATTCACACAAAATGGCTTCCAAAATTGACATAGAATAATGTCGTTGGATAGGTAGAATAATTAAAAGAATGATAATAGATCAAGAAGAAGTTATTAATTCTAAAATAAGAAAAAAATTCAAAACCTAAAGCTATACAAGGAACTGAAATAAGAAATGTGGTATGAACTATATAATAGGTCATGTCGAGGTGTGGATAAAAAGAATAGAAAATATCATATATATAAAAAAGGGGGAGTGGGTGAGGGGGGAAATGGAAATTGATTAATTCAATATAAATAATTTTTTGTTTGCTCTAGGACCCCACTAACTACTAGGGTACAGGGAGTACGGACAATCACGTGGCAGTGTAACTATCAGTGAAAGAACGATCAGAAAAAACAAATGTTTGAGTTTTCGGTGGAGGCGCCGGATATCTTACACAAGGACTTTGTTACTCACTTATAGTGGAGGAGCCGGGTTTCTCACGCAAGGACTTTGTTATACTCACTTATAGTGGAGGAGCCGGGTTTCTTACGCAAGGACTTTGTCACTCACTTCTGGTGGATGAGCCGGGTTTCTTACGCAAGGACTTTGTTACTCACTTATAGTGGAGGAGCCGGGTTTCTTACACAAGGACTTTGTTATAATCACTTATAGTGGAGGAGCCGGGTTTCTTACGCAAGGACTTTGTTATACTCACTTATAGTGGAGGAGCCGGGTTTCTTACACAAGGACTTTGTCACTCACTTCTGGTGGAGGAGCCGGGTTTCTCACACAAAGACTTTGATACTCGCCAATATGAATATTGCTAATATAGTTATAACAAGACATGATTGCGATTTCAAAACATGTTTTCATAATTTGTATGATTATACAAGAGAAATTACCTAGTTTCTATCATTTAAATGAGTTAATTGATCGTGACCTTGGTTTTATATTGGTGACACGTTATATCAGTTCTGTGAATACGGCATTGTAACTCGGCCAGAAATATCGGGTAATTAATAGTCATAAATATATAGAAGTGGGTTTAATAATGTAGGCAAATGTGGACGAATTACACAACAAGAATGTTGAGAAGTAGAAACATTAGGGAGGAGTTGACAGGGTTGACGAGTGCGCAGTAACGAGTGCGCAGTAAAGGTGCGCAGAAGACGATATAAGGAATGAATGAGGAACGAGTAACAAATTTTACTAACGACTGAGTGAATGAATGGTAGAATGAATAAATGGAAGAATGAACGAATCGAGTAAAAAATGAATGGATGAATCAATCAATGAATGAATGGAAAAAGAATTAATGAAAGAATGGAAGAAAGGATGGATGAATGAATGGTTGAAAGAATGGATGAATGGATGAATGAATGGTTGAAAGAATGGAAGAAAGAATGGATGAAAGAATGGTTGAAAGAATGGTAGAAAAAATGGATGAAAGAATGGAATAATTAATCAATGGATTGATTAATGGGGTTAATGGATGATTAGATGAAAGAGTGAATGAACAAATTATCCAACTGTTATTCATGAATGAAAGATTGAATGGATGAATGATTGGAAGAGTGAATGAAACAATGAATGAAAGAATCATACAATTATTATCTACCGAAAGAGCGAACGAATAAATGAATGGAAAAAAGGAAATGAAAGAATAGAAGAATGAATTAATGGGAAAAATGGATGGCAGAATGGAAGAATAGATGAATGAATGGATGAAAGAATGGATGAATGGATGAATATCTGGGCCCTACGATGCGTGGAAGACTTGAACTGTATTGAAGGAAAAGTCCAAGTTTGTTGAATCCACTCATTTGATGGATGCATTCAATGAGTAGTATGTAAAGAAATATGAAGTCAATCGGGCGTATAACGTGTTCATGATTATTCTTTTTATTTCTGATTATTTTTATCCAGGAATAAAAAAACTTGGACCTGTGTTTAGTCATTCTGAATTTCTGGAAGGAGTTCAGCTTGAATGGAGAAGTTGAAAACTCATCCAAATATAATAAGTAATTGAAGTGAATAAGAGTCCACGGGAGTCGATTTAGCGAAATATCAATTCTTTGGTGATAACTTTTGAATGGTATAAGATATCAAAATTCTAGCACGGAGGAAAAACAGCTATTCTCAAATACTTTCAAGATGTATGAAATCTGACTATATACTCATGTCGCATAACTGTCAAGCGTATATACGGCTAAGACTAACTGAATACGCTTGGCAATCTTGGGATGTCAGTTGAATAGGTATAAGTTATAAGTACCATATTGAAGGTATCAAAAGTACCGGAACTGTGTTTCTCTGTATTAGTATTGTTACCGCCGATCTTAGAGATGGCGATGAAAGACCAGTGGACTGTATATTGAGGGTGCCGACTTGGCATTAATAATCAGGCGAGCATAATCCAAACTCGGATTATGCCTCACCCCAAAACGATACGTATTTGGTCTACGTCGACTTGACGTTGTTATTGACCAAATCAAAGAATAAATAGAAAGCGAAACAAAATAGATCAAACCTGAGTGGTGTCCCCGCACACCATTCGAAAAAACAAGAAACAAAGGCTTGAGAGAAAACAAAACAACCAACTTCGTAAATGATAAAGACCAAAACAAATGTGAAGAATTAGAAACAAGAAAGTATGGAAAGAGGTCCTATTAACGACTCAAGAAGAACGAAAAATAGAAAAGAAACAACTGCGTACATGCGAAATAATGTACAGTACGTCCGAACTCTAACAAAGTAGAGAAGGACGGGAGATGCTCACACAACAAGAGCTGGTCGAGAATATGAGCGAATTCACCCACTTGACGAGCGACTAAGAGACGTCCGAACTGAATCGAGTATGGACAAGAACTGAATACTCGACGAGAGCCGTTTCGAAACGTCCGGTCTGGATCGAGTATAGCAGAGAACTGAGCTGCGAGGCCTAGCTTAGTCAGGCAACGCGAGAATGGCGAGCTGTGATTGGACGCACACATGGCGTGACAACCCACCAGCCAACCAGCAATGAGAAAGGAAGGTCGACTAGAAACACGGTTTGCAGTGTACAAACAACATTCCATGACGTGAACGAATGATTTCATGTTCAATTGACAAACTAGGGAAAACGAGCTAGCTGGTCTCAAAAGACCGGCGTTAACATACCGCCCACCAAAATGAACATTTTAAAGCTGAGGTAAATGATACGGAAAATTTGGAACATGAAATTAGTACAACAAACTGTTCGTAAGAAGCCTTGTAACTTCATAGGCAACGTGAGCAAAAAGATTTTCACCGAGTAATTGGATTGCCTCCCAATTGGATCGGAGAACAGCAAAGAAATCGCACATGATCCGAGCGATTCATTGAGGAGAAAACGCAACCATTTTATTCAATGGTCGCTGACTTTTCAAAAAAAATGAAAAAAAAGAGAACAACAAGAAAGTTAACATGAAGAAATGATCAAAGCACCAATGCGTGCTTTGAACAGAAAAAATACACGAATGAATGCAAATCTGCCATTGGAGGCTGCATAGGCTTTGCGCGAAACTTGTGGCAAGTAATGCACTGGTGTATACGCTGTCGCAACAAACCGCGCAGAGAAACGATCCAGTAACGCTGCTGTATCAGCGCCTGTACCGTTCTCGGGCCGGAATGTAGCGATGTTCGGTGGAAGGCATCGCAAATGAGAGATGCGAGGTGAGCTTCTTTGGGGAGTAGGATTGGGTACCGAGCCTCTTCAGGAAGAGAAGAGTGACGCAATCTTCCGCCCACCTTGAGTAAGCCCGAGGGTTCGAGAAAAGGTTTCAGCGAAGCGATCCGGGATGAAACCTGTCCCTGTTTGGCAAGTTGGCTGATCTCGGTTGCATAAAAGTGGTTTTGAGTGACTCTTATGATCAGTTCAAGAGCGTCTTGCAACTCCACAGGTTTTAAAGAACCCGTAGGAGGGAGAATCTTGGATCGTTTCGCCAATAAGAGACGGGCAAATCGAACTACATACCCAAAGACCCGTTGTGCTTTGAGAAGTGTGGAAAACTTTCGAAAATTCACCAGGAGAGGATCTACTTTGACCGTTGTGGCCAAAGTGACCATGGAAGGCTTAATGTCTGGCAATTCAGACAATAAATCAGTGGAAGGCACAGAGATAGGCCACAGAGCATGGGGACTCCTGAGAAAAGAAGGACCCGAGAGGTACAACGGGTATTCCATGAGCTGAGAAGGCAGTATTCCACGAGAAGCGCAGTCAGCGGGATTTTCTTCGGAATCCACGAGTGCCCAATTGGTAGGAGTGGAGTTGTCGAGTATCTCCACTACTCGGTTGGCGACGAATGTCTTCAGTCGATGTGGAGGGGTGGCAAGCCACGCGAGCACAATAGTCGAATCAGTGTAGAGGGTTACTGACTCCACGACAAGAGTGCTGAGTGAGGGAAGAGTATCTTTCAGCACACGCGTTAGAAGCAAAGCAGCAGAGAGTTCAAGCTTAGGGATGGTCAAGGGTTTGACCGGGGATACTTTACTCCTTGCTCGCAACAAACTAATATGCGAAGTTGCATGATTCGTTGTGTGAAGGTAAAGTATCGCAGCGTAGGCCTTCTCGGAGGCATCACAAAAGCCTACAAGTCGATGTATGCCTTGTGAAGCAGGAAATGCGCGTGGAACTCGGAAGTTCGAGAGAAGACAGATCTCGGCTACCGCGTCCAACCACCTTTGAGCAAGAAGCGGTGGTAAAACGTCGTCCCACTGCACCCGCGATAACCAAAGTTGCTGAAGAAAAATCTTCATCCAGCATACGAGCGGGGTGAGGAATCCCAAAGGATCAAAAATGCGCGCAATGTACGACAAGACCGTGCGCTTCGTTACCACGCCTTCGAATGGTAAGGTGTGGAATGAGAAATCATCCGATCGGGGATCCCAGAACAGACCAAGGATCTTGATGCCCTGATCGTCATCCGAAAACACGACTGGAGTCTCTAGATGATCCTCCGGAAGTGCACTCAATGCTTCTGGGAGGTTACTGGCCCACTTTCGGAGTTCGAAACCTCCACTAGCTAGAAGAGCCTGTAATTCCGATTGAAGAATGCGAGCTTGAGCGACGTCTGCTGCGCCAGACACGATGTCATCCACGTAGATGTGAGATATTAAAGCACGCGAAGCATTTGGGAAAGGAGCCCCTTCGTCGTGCACGAGCTGCTTCAGCACTCGTTGCGCAAGAAAAGCTGACGGTACGAGCCCATACGTGACCGTGTTGAGCTCATATTCTTTTACTGGAGAGTATGCATTGGGTCGCCAAAATATGTGCTGATATTTGCGGTCAGATGGTTGGACCAAAATCTGACGATACATCTGACGAATGTCAGCACAAATTGCGATGGGATGAGAACGAAATCGGGTTAAAACGCCCGGGAGTTCGCTCTGAAGCTTGGGACCACTGAGTAACAGCTGATTCAAAGAGGCGCCTCTCTCATCTGGAGAAGAGGCGTTAAATACCACTCTCAGCTTCGTGCTGGAGCTGGTAATCTTGTGCACACAATGATGCGGAATCATGTAGTTCGAAGAGGTGCTTGCAAGTTGCATGTGGTTCGATTGAATATAGTCTTGCATGAATGCTTGATACGCAGCATCATGCTCAGGATTGCGTTTCAGTCGCCGCTCCATACTCAAATAATTCTGGAGGGCGGCCTCACGATTATATCCGAGAGGAGAGGATGTGTTCTTGAAAGGGAGTGCTACCGAATAGCGTCCGGAAGGGTTCCGTGAGTGCGTAGAAAGAAAATGCTCCTCACAAGGTTCATCGTCCGGATCAACTTGAAGAGGACGTGAAACTTCTTCCGATTCCCAAAACAATCGAAGAGTACGATCCAATGGAGAACCAGTGCAAGCAAGCAGAGAGAGTGGAGGCTGGAACTCGGCATCCAAACACCGAATAGGACCCAAAACCACCCAGCCGAAGACCGTGTTTATGGCAGATGGACTGCCACTCATCACAATATCACCTGACTTTTCAAGAATATCAGGGTATAAATCGGCGCCGATCAAAAAGTCGATCTGATCGGGCACATGAAAGCGGTCGTCGGCAAGAGAGAGACAGCGATAACGTTCAAACACCTCAAGCGGAACGGTGGTGGTTGGAAGTTGACTCGCTATCGCAGGCATAACGTAGGCTTGTACGCTGAGAGAGGTTGCAGGGGTGAACCGGGAAGCGATGCTGCATTGAACAGTCCCGATTACCCGAGCACTAACGTGACCAATACCAGAGAGTTCGGAATGACAAGGATTGATTTTCAATCCTAGCTTCTGAAGGAACGAGTGAGTGAGAACAGAGATTTGTGAACCACAGTCGATAACCGCACGGATAGGTTGCAGTTGACCGTGAGAGTCGCGGATCAAGGCGCGAACAGTGCCCAATAGAGCTGTGGGTAGCACTGGCTTGCTTGTCTTGACTTGACAAGCGAGAGTTTGAGGATGAGGCGAGGTGGTCTCCGGAGGAGAAGAGACTTCGGTTGCTGTTGTGCCACGAGTCAAGGGGTTGATTCGTGCAGTGTGTAACAGCGAATGATGTTTGTTACTTTGGCAAGTAACGCAAACACTCTTAGAGGTGCATTGCGGTCTGAGGTGAGCGCCCATGCAGTTGAAGCAGCGTTGTAGGCGACGTAACGTGTTGTATTTGTCGTCAACGGACTGTTGCCGAAATACGGAACACGAGTATAGAGTATGCTCCCCTTCGCAGACTGGACACGAAGATTGTTTCGTGGTCGATCTTGCTGATTTACTCTGCTCGCGAGATTTAAAGCTGACGGGCGGAGGATTCGCAACTAACAACGAATTGATTCGCTTTGTGGAAGGAGGAATAGCTTTTGAAGAGCTAGCTGCTTGTTTGTCGAGACCACACAATTCCATCGTCCTGGACTGCTCTTCAATGAATTTTATCAATGACGCGTAGCTAGGAGTGCTGTGCGAAGAATGTTTCTGTTCGAAAGCCTTGCGCGTTGATGTGTCGAGATTTGTCAGTGCTAACGAGAAAAGCAGAAAATCTGACAAATCTTCGATATTCAGAGCTTTCAACGCTTCAATCGAAGTTTTGTGAACTTTCAGAAATGATTGCAGCCCAGAATGTGAATTGGTTTTGAGAGGCGTAAATTCTAAAACCTGTTGAACATACGTGGTGGCTAACAACCGAGGGTTATGATACCGACTGACAAGAGCATCCAATGCCACAGAATAATTGGCTTCCGTAATCGGAAACCCGGAGACGACAGACAAGGCGTTGTCTTTGAGGGTGGTCCTCAAATAGTGGAATTTCTGAACTTGATTCAGGTCGTTGCTCTCGTCGACGAGAGATTTAAATAGCGAATAGTATTCCGTCCATCGAGTAATATCACCAGAGAATGCCGGCAACGCAATTGTCGGCAATGAGATGGCTCGAAAACCATTTTGATTTGGCGGCGGAGGCGGCTTGGGCGTCGCCGCGGCAACGGCGTCGAGATACAGCTTACGAGTCGCATACAGCATTTCCTCAAAGCTTGCTTCAACAGCGTCGACCGGTAATGCATCGTCACTGTTGTCAAGTTGAGCATTCAATGCCATTATTTCGTTTTGAATGCCTTCAAAGTTGGCTTCCAAAACGTCAAGCTTGTCGAAACGAGATTTGTAAGACGAAGCATCGTCACTCTCAAGCATTTTGAAAGCATCATACGAGCGTTGTAGCGCTGTGAATATTCGCTCACGTTTGGCTTTAAACAATGAATGTTGTTTCTCCATCTTTGAAGCCATTGTTGTGGATGAATATTCACAAAGCAAAACCAAGAAGCCAGCACAAGTATCGAAGACTTGTGAAATGAATTACTCACGGAAAAAATACGGCCGAAATGCACAAAAAAAGAACAACGCAAAATAATTCAAGAAATGAATGTCTATAAAACAAGTTAAAACAATTGTTGATAATAACTCGCAAACACAAACAGAATAAATTATTGCGCCGTGGAAACCCAATTATGTGGAAGCCGATTCAGTGCGGAGGACAAAGAAGTCACCCATGCGATGCCTGATCGCGGGTGCTGCCACGAATGACTGTGGAATCCGGAGGTGGACTCCGCGATGCAAAGAAAGGAATCCACAAATGGATTCCAACAAGTAAAAGCAATTGGAATCCGGAGATGGACTCCGCGTGGTGAAAAGAATGGAATTCACAAATGGATTCCAACAAGAGAACGAAATAAGAATCCGGAGATGGATTCCGCCTCACGAATGACGAGAAATTGGAACCAAAAATAATCTTTGGCTCACAGGGACCAAAATGTTACCGCCGATCTTAGAGATGGCGATGAAAGACCAGTGGACTGTATATTGAGGGTGCCGACTTGGCATTAATAATCAGGCGAGCATAATCCAAACTCGGATTATGCCTCACCCCAAAACGATACGTATTTGGTCTACGTCGACTTGACGTTGTTATTGACCAAATCAAAGAATAAATAGAAAGCGAAACAAAATAGATCAAACCTGAGTGGTGTCCCCGCACACCATTCGAAAAAACAAGAAACAAAGGCTTGAGAGAAAACAAAACAACCAACTTCGTAAATGATAAAGACCAAAACAAATGTGAAGAATTAGAAACAAGAAAGTATGGAAAGAGGTCCTATTAACGACTCAAGAAGAACGAAAAATAGAAAAGAAACAACTGCGTACATGCGAAATAATGTACAGTACGTCCGAACTCTAACAAAGTAGAGAAGGACGGGAGATGCTCACACAACAAGAGCTGGTCGAGAATATGAGCGAATTCACCCACTTGACGAGCGACTAAGAGACGTCCGAACTGAATCGAGTATGGACAAGAACTGAATACTCGACGAGAGCCGTTTCGAAACGTCCGGTCTGGATCGAGTATAGCAGAGAACTGAGCTGCGAGGCCTAGCTTAGTCAGGCAACGCGAGAATGGCGAGCTGTGATTGGACGCACACATGGCGTGACAACCCACCAGCCAACCAGCAATGAGAAAGGAAGGTCGACTAGAAACACGGTTTGCAGTGTACAAACAACATTCCATGACGTGAACGAATGATTTCATGTTCAATTGACAAACTAGGGAAAACGAGCTAGCTGGTCTCAAAAGACCGGCGTTAACAAGTATGTTCATCTCATACCGTTCAAAAGTTATCACCAAAAAAATGATATTTAGCCAAGTCGACTCCCATGAACTGTCAAACAAAAAAAAGTAAAAAAATATAAAAAAATATATATAAGTATAGTTTGAATGAGTAATTTTGAAATAAAAAGAAGTGTCTATCCACGTGTAAGTCCCTCTGTTTAACCCACGCTTCAGCCCCCTACCATCATGCTAGCGTGGTTCTAACAGACTGCAATGCCCCTCTAGCCCACGCATCAGCCCCCTACCATCATGCTAGCGTGGTTCTAACAGACTGCAATGCCCCTCTAGCCCCCTACCATCATGCTAGCGTGGTTCTAACGGACTGCAATGCCCCTCTAGCCCACGCATCAGCCCCCTACCATCATGCTAGCGTGGTTCTAACAGACTGCAATGCCCCTCTAGCCCACGCATCAGCCCCCTACCATCATGCTAGCGTGGTTCTAACAGACTGCAATGCCCCTCTAGCCCACGCATCAGCCCCCTACCATCATGCTAGCGTGGTTCTAACAGACTGCAATGCCCCTCTAGCCCACGCATCAGCCCCCTACCATCATGCTAGCGTGGTTCTAACAGACTGCAATGCCCCTCTAGCCCACGCATCAGCCCCCTACCATCATGCTAGCGTGGTTCTAACAGACTGCAATGCCCCTCTAGCCCACGCATCAGCCCCCTACCATCATGCTAGCGTGGTTCTAACAGACTGCAATGCCCCTCTAGCCCACGCATCAGCCCCCTACCATCATGCTAGCGTGGTTCTAACAGACTGCAATGCCCCTCTAGCCCACGCTTCAGCCCCCTACCATCATGCTAGCGTGGTTCTAACAGACTGCAATGCCCCTCTAGCCCACGCATCGGCCCCCTACCATCATGCTAGCGTGGTTCTAACAGACTGCAATGCCCCTCTAGCCCACGCATCGGCCCCCTACCATCATGCTAGCGTGGTTCTAACAGACTGCAATGCCCCTCTAGCCCACGCATCGGCCCCCTACCATCATGCTAGCGTGGTTCTAACAGACTGCAATGCCCCTCTAGCCCACGCATCGGCCCCCTACCATCATGCTAGCGTGGTTCTAACAGACTGCAATGCCCCTCTAGCCCACGCATCAGCCCCCTACCATCATGCTAGCGTGGTTCTAACAGACTGCAATGCCCCTCTAGCCCACGCATCAGCCCCCTACCATCATGCTAGCGTGGTTCTAACAGACTGCAATGCCCCTCTAGCCCACGCATCAGCCCCCTACCATCATGCTAGCGTGGTTCTAACAGACTGCAATGCCCCTCTAGCCCACGCATCAGCCCCCTACCATCATGCTAGCGTGGTTCTAACAGACTGCAATGCCCCTCTAGCCCACGCTTCAGCCCCCTACCATCATGCTAGCGTGGTTCTAACAGACTGCAATGCCCCTCTAGCCCACGCATCGGCCCCCTACCATCATGCTAGCGTGGTTCTAACAGACTGCAATGCCCCTCTAGCCCACGCATCGGCCCCCTACCATCATGCTAGCGTGGTTCTAACAGACTGCAATGCCCCTCTAGCCCACGCATCACGCATCAGCCTCCCACAACCAAGGAAGTTTATCACAGCCCATCACGGCTCATCGTATTCTGCACAAACTGCATGGTATTCGTCAGTGCGCTGTGCTTGGGTTTATCCTGTCATTGGGGCCTGTGGGACGAGGCTAGCAACAACAGCTGTTTCACCAGTCCTGCTATATAGTGTTATCTTCCGAGGGCATAGACGCATATTCAGACCGAGGGGTTAACAACTTCTGAAACCTGGTGTACAGTTGTCATAAAATCTTCTTGAAATCCCCGTGAAATCCCATGAAATCTTAGATCAGGTGTACACCAAATTTACTGGTTGTTCATCCCTCGATTTAGACTCTATGCATTAATATGATCGATGCTTGAATTGAATTGAGAAATTCAAAAATGGGGGAGTGTTTGGGGGTCGTTTTGGCGAAATACCAGTTTTTTGATGATAACTTTCAGACGGTATGATATAAAAAATTTTCAGTACGGAGGAAATAATGATATTTGTGATTTTTGGAAGATGGTGAAGATGGTAAGATTTTAAAGATGGTATAAGAGAAGATCACTAATTCCATATCGCGAAATCACCTATAGACCCTACAGCTGAGAAATGTATTTATTTTTCAGCTTCACACGCTTGACAATTGAGCAATGTGACTTGAATAGTTTCAACTTGGGCTATACCACCTTGAAGGTATTGAAAATAGCTGCGTTTAGAAAGCAAAAAGTCCCCGTCAGAAGGATTCCAATGTTGAAAATGAGCATAGAATAGTAACAGTGCACGATACGAAATTTAAAAAATACATCATAAAATGGATATATGACAATATCTGTCGAGAATAAAATTGAACAAAATTTGACAAAATAAGACCGAGGAGTGGTTCCCGCTAGCGTTGACAATCCTGACCGAGGTTTACGTATGATCCCCTCAGTCGTTCATGTGAATGTTGGGTTGGCCTAATATCAGGGCACGACCGCCTCCTTCGTAAGATCACTACAGACTAAGGAGAGCTACCCCAAACTCTACAATAGAAAGAATTGATTTCGAGAAAAATCAGCTCTTTTGTCGATCCGAAAAAACACATAACACATAAAATCTCAAACAATAATTCATAAGATGAAATCTCAAAAATTCTAAAAATAACACAATCATATTTATGAATATTCATTCCGAAACTATTCGCTTTTTCCAAGATCAAAAAACTTTTTGCAATAAGAGAAACAAATTACGAAAAACCATCTGAATCATCAACCAAGGATCAAGGCGTACTTTTTGGAATCACTCCTCGATCCACCACGCTTCCCTCGAACATCCGCTACCGCGTCGATCAACCAAAGCACATAGGGTTTATCCGCATTGCTGTACAAGGTTATGACCAAGCGAACAGCTGATCGCGGTGTAAACGGCTACTTGAACCGCTTGCTCAGCTGTACCGGCTTCAGTCTCTAGTCACCAGCCGGCTAGGCAGGTTGGTTGGGCGAGAGAGACACCGCAGTCGACGTCTTAGTTCCACGCGCGACCTTCAACTTGGACACCGTGACCGACCGAGAAGAAGAGAGTGAAAGTGGAAGAAGATCGAACAAGTGTGGGCGACCCGTTATTATTGACATTGATTTCATTAGAAAGAGAGAAATTATTCAACGCGTTAGATAATAGTAATATTGTCGTGAGAATTATTATTTATAAAGAAAACACACGTGAAAAGTGATAGAGAACATTTTTTGAATTTAGAACGAGTTTGATTTTTCAATTCGGAATTAGAACGTGGAGTATATTATTCGAATTTCGAACGCGATTGTGGTGGACATTTTGTGAAGTAAGAGCGATTTATTTTTACAAAAATAGGCCGTATAATTTGAAGTAAAAGTAGAGATAGGTTCACTTTTTGTGATTTATTAATAATCATTATCAGTGGGTTTATGCATTAAACGAAACCACGTTACGAAGAAAAACAAACCAGCAATATAAGTTGTGGTTTTTAGATATTTTCACATCATTCCACAGCGCTCATGCTCAAGTGTTAACTAACAGTAATCAAATCGAAAGTGAACTATTTTTATAAAAACCTACAGTTCCTGTATAATATCTCTCATACGCTAATACAATACATCCACCATGAGAAACTCATATTATTAAAACATATGAATATTCTACAAAACGTGTGCATCAAGAAAGTGGTAATAAACGAAATTTAATAATTAGTCTAATTACCCGTGGCACGGCGTCGATCAGAGTAATTACATAATTAATCGAGACATCGCAGAAGCAACATGCGGAAGAGCTCGTCAGGAAGGAGTAGTCAAGTCATGGAGGATCCGATAGAAATTGTCGTAAGTAGATGAGAACTTGAAAACGTATTGATAAATTCTCACAAGATTACGAGTTGTATAACGTTATTCATCAATTGAAAGCAGATACTATACCTAATAACGGTCGGAATAGTAGAGCTATTGGCGAATAATGGAAATGATAAGTACTTTTAGGCCTGGTATTACCAACGTGGGAGTAGCTCCAACTGGCAGATAAAAGTTGTTATCACCATGGTTACCTGTGTTATTTGTTTTCACCAACTCTCAGATAAGTGCTAACTGGACTTAGTAATACCGGACCTAAATCACATAGGGGTATTTAGAGGTAATTAGTAGGGGGTCTACTATTATAATAATAGAAGCTTACAGTTCGGAAAATTTGAAAAAAATCATCAGTTTCAACATCACACTAAAGAGAGCAAATTTTTCTTTCGACTTTTTTATTTTTAATATTTTTGACATCGGAATCTCAAGACACTGTTTTCTCAATTATGGCGTTTCTATTACATTGGTTTGTATTACAAGGTACCGGTAGTACAGTTCGTATACAATCGTTTACACATGGAAATGTTTTCTCGAATTGTCTTTCTTTAGAAATAGAATACCGGTGCATATATATCTATACTCGCTTTCCAATGTTGATTGTTATGGCAAACTTATTCCCCCAAAAAAATTAATAACTATAATTCATGTTGGGAAGTTTGTCACGACAATGCTTCAGCTTATATTAAATAACCTCTAAATTGAAAGTACATATAAACTTGGGTAAAAATTAAATGCATATTCAATTCATAATTGAATCGAATATTACTTGTGAAATAACTTCCAATTGATATCGTTAGTAGGCCTACTAATTGGTAATATAATAGGGGTACCAGTACCGGTAAATCTATTGTAAGATATTATGTAAAATGAGAGAAATCTTGGAAATACAATATCATTACATTGGAAGTATCAACATATTTATATATTATGGAAAATAAGAATTAATTAGGATGTCCGAAAAGAATGAGACTGAGATTAAACAACAATGAACTGTTGAAAAATTCCACATAGCTATTAAAATAAATCGAGATCAAATCATTTTGAATATCCCTACTAGCATTATTTTCCACAATCTGAAAATTTTTATTAAAGTAATAATTCTGAGAATACCGATATCTGAGTATTCATAACTTAACACTTGAATGAAAACATTTTAAACTATGCTGAATAAAAACGCAAGGTCTTCATTGTATACTCAGTAGGTGTGAATTGGCGTACAGAACAAATCCAGGATATAGTAAAGAATCGAGTAACAATGGACCATCTTTCACGTGTAGCTGTCAAATATGGTCCAAAGCCATAGCTATTAACTAGCATTTGGGCAACGCCCACCTAACCTGCCAATACCGTGCTGCATTCTTGGAGAGTCAGGGTTATCGTGCATCTAACCATATGAATAACTCGACTATAGGTGTTATGCTATCGCCAACACCCGGCCAAATGTCACCGCTTTCAGCCCAAGGCGGTACACAAATAGATTGATAGCAAAAACTAGGTCTATAAACTCTCGACTGTAAGGATACACGAGGGTGTCAGAGTTTTCATTGTTTCAACTTTTAGAAGATGAAAACACCTGTAAATCACCTGTTGGAATTGAATTTTCCACATATAGACTTTCAAGAGAAAAAAACATTTGTGAATATCTACCGTAATCGGTTGAACTTTTTACAGACACACTCGATTATAATGCATTTAACTTTTGAAAAAAGAAATCGAAAAGGTGAAAAATAATAACTTGAAAACATTTGCTCAGTTCTATGGCTGAAAATTTCAGTTCAATGGAGTTCATGGTGTCTTAGCTTATTTTTAGTTTATTCCGATTAAATTTTTCATTTATTCAATAGAACAGTTGAAACATCATCTCACTTCTCCAACGCCGTGAGTATAGGCTACCCTGAGTGCATCAGAATGTCCACACCAGAACCAATGATGGAGAATGATTAGATGATTGTGGTCCATACACAGGCTCCAACAATAATTATCCAAACACAATCGTACACCGGAGAAAATAAATAATATCTACGATTAAATTATCTGCAAAAAGCACAACTACTCGCAGTGCCCTACGGCCGCAACTATTCAATAAGTGATAGTTTAAACTTGAAACAAAAACTTGGCGTAGTTCCACTGGGCGGCTGGAAACGATCACATAAAAAGTTAAAACTCTGTACTTTTCTAGCGAAAACAATGTAATATAAACTAGACGTGATGACGTGTGAGTGGGAAAGGGGTTTGGCCCCCTTTCTACGCGGCCCTATATGAACGCGAGGCGTAGCGAATAATGCCTCCATAATGTCCGATTCCTATCTGATATAAACAACAATAGTAATAAAGAATACCTTTTAAAATCAAATCAGCATTGTTAGACGTGGTTACGAAATATATTTAATATATAAAGAAAAACTGGTCTGTCAAGTTTTTTATATATATATATATATATATATATATATATATATATATATATACATATATATATATATATATATATATATATATATATATATATATATATATATATATATATATATTTACTCAGATACAAATACTAGATTTGTAACGGGTCTACATACAGACTTGAATTAAAGTGACATGTTTTTCGCTCTGTCAAAACAAATACTAACTATATTATAATGTAATTATAAATACATTATGAAAATTCAAAATTGCAATACAAAAATATTATATATTTCATAAAATATTTCACAATCACCGAATCAAAAGATAAAACGATAACGAATCACAATTCCCATAATTACAGTAATTTGTTTTGTTCGCAAATTATGCAAAAAGAAAAAAATAATAGTAAACTGACAAAAGATTCTTCACGCCAAGTTGATAATTGAGTGCACTCAATTAGGGCGGGAATTTTAGGCGACACACACAATGACAATGCACAGCAGTTTCCCGACCTAGATATACGAGTGTGCTATCACCATGGTAACCCAGTGGACTGGTTCCCGACCTAGGTAAACACACGCCGGGGCCGTAGCCACGGGGACAGCCCTGCGCGCGGTGGCCGGTCGTGATTACAGTTAATGCAATATCAGATGTGAAACATTTGGTAATGACATTGCGGAATAGTGATGCTTTGTCTAATGCACAATTACACATTCGCTGCATGATGGTTAGATTAGAAAACGGTACTATTTTATTTTTAAAAAGATGATAAAATAATTACCAAGTTAATTAGGTATGGCCGAATAGTAATGGTAATTACCTCAAAATAAATATGAATTTCAAAAAAATGTATAATAATTAAGGTAATTATCTACGGTAAAGCATCGATTACAGATTTTTATTTTTTTTATTTTCACTACTTTTTTTTAATTCATCGTAGTTTGAGAGTTAAATGCTCGGAAAATGATGATGAGATGGGCACTAATCATGATTATATTTATAGACCCTCATTGACTGACATAAAAAAGTACAGCCGTTCTTATAGTTCGACCTTGCTGCTGTTTATTAATAATCAACTCATTTGATCAACTCTTCGACTGGCTCGAGTAGTCAAGGCGTGTCTAGAAAAGTGATGGCAAAAAGTTTTCGCCAGCGGGATTTAAACAATATACAACCAAGATCTCAACAATGCAAGCCAGAGACATCAAGAATTGCACATCAAAACTGATGAATAATCTTAAGGTGCACGCAAATAATTGTACAAAGTGGCCCATTAACAAGTCAGAATTCATGAATACACGCGTGTGGAAAGTAGTAAAAATAAATAATTTGGGTCATATATTTTTAGCTCTCCACGGACCGTTCCACACAAATAACCTTCGACCTAATGTGAATGTTCAATACGTATCGACATTATTTCAGAAGATGCTTTTGGTAAGAAGCAGTTTTACCACATTTAACTCGAACGGAGTCACTGGAATATATATATATATATATATATATATATATATATATATATATATATATATATATATATATATATATATATATATATATATATATACTGGCGCTGCAAATGTGACGCTCAACCTAGAATCCCCTTGGGCATTTGAAATTTTCTTCAATTTTTTATGTTCCTCTACTTTTAGTATGATCATTGAACCGTGGGAATACGTTCTTTTCTTCTGTCATTTACAATAATTCATTAATATTTCAAGAAAACAAATTATGCTTCTGTATCCACTTATAGCTCACAAGCACACAAGTAGGGCAGCATAAAACTAATGCTATAACCAATACATTATACCATGTTAAACAGGAAAAGGGCAAATAATCGCTTTGCAATTAAGGCAAGCGGCTTGATAGAGTAGCAATGGTGAGATGTGGGAAGCAAGCTTCCAATGCACTCTCGACTCCAATGATCACGCCTTGGGCTATGCTGTGTAGCTGATATAATAATATCGACCTTAATCTGAATCCAGCGTTATCGGAAACAGCAATCAATCAATCGATAGAACGACCTTAAGTTGAACACAATTTCTGTGATTAATATAGCTTGAACATCGACATTATAGCTATTCGTTAGAGAGCCTGGTGGGAAATAATGCGACTAACAAAGAGGTGAACAGAAATAAAAATATGTGGTTTCATAGTTGAACTAAAATCACCAATATTTCAGAATTGGATTTGAATTTGATTGAATATGAAACAAATGTATAAATCCAACTTACGAGGTTTGATAGAATATTCTGAAACGAAATTGGGAGGTTCAAATATATAGTGATAATAGGGCTATATACACTATTACATACAATTAGCGACAGTAAGAAATGTAATAGAAGACTTTCAAGTTTTTCAATTTTCAAATAATTTGAATGAAAATATGGACTGATATTAACTTGGCAATCGAGGAAAGAATATTTCGTCGGACGAAAGAAAATATATATTACAGAAAAATACGGAAATTCCAACAAATCGTCGTCTTGCCCAGCATTGACATCACCGGCTCGATCTCGAGCATCTGAACGTAGCTCCGCGACGGGAATGAAGAATGAAAACAACAAATTTACAAATGAACGAGAAAAAACCATAATAGTGCCTTACGGAGGGGTTGCTTTGATTGGAGAATAAATCCTGAACATCACTAGTGAATATGATGCAACAATTATAGTGATTATGTTTATATGCAAATCCCACCATTCAAACAGCCACAATATGATCGGTATGTTTTCTCCAACTATAAATATAATATATTAACAAAACAATAATAAGTCGAAGGTCCACCAATTAAACCGTTATTCAAGAGATATATTATATCACCGGCTTCCTCACGTCTTGATACGTTGATGATTATTTATTTGTATATTCAAGAGTCCATGGGAATCGGTTCAGAAAATAACATTTTTTGTGTGATGACTTTGAGCGGTATTAGATATCAACATTCCAATACGAGAAAAACTTGGATATTTGTAATAACTCCTGGATGGTGTGAGTAAAAATTAATTAAATCACATAATTTCCACAGATATACAGCAAGAAAAACATTTCATAGCTGCATGTATAGACTATCTGTGAAAATATTAGGATTCGGGGTGAATAATTGTATATGTAATATTATTTTTTAGGTTTTCCAAATTTATGTTTTTGATTCTGATTTTGATATATCATACCGTTCAAAAGTTATCATCAAAAAACTGATGATTCGTCGAGTCAACTCCCATACACTTTAAACGACCCAACCAACAGCTAGGTTATAATATGGGAGTACGAATAAAAGGTGGTAATGAAACGAAAAAGTGATGTGAATGAATTGCAGTGCCTGTATACTGCGTTAGCCTATAACATACGTGTTTACAACTCCACACTCCAGTAGTAATCGATAACATCGATGATGATGAAACACTTTTATATCTGCTCATAAACAATACAATATCTGACAATAATATCAACAGCTATCAAATTGATCAATTCTCAGAAAAATGATTCATCGCGGGAATCTAGAAGACTCCAAGTTGAACGATTTGACAAAAACAATTGCTTGAATGAATTATTCGGTAATCATCGAACTGACCATCAGGGCAATAACAAGCGTTGATTGGACGATAATAACACTGTAAATAAGCTAGATGCATGCGTAACGTGTTGTCAAGCATTGTAATGAGACCAGTAATTAGGGTAGGCCTACTTGCGGTTTTTGAGTGATTGTGAAAGGCAATCATATTCATCAAAACGATTTGCAGGTATATCAAAACAATGACTTCTGAAATAACATTCTTCAAAACATTTACAAACACATGATATACGAAAATATGAGAAAAATTGTGAATTTCAGACAGTTGAATGTCATCATGGATCAAAATTTGCCGCGATCCGTTTGCGCGTTACCGCTTTGAAAAGCACCGTCGGGCGTGAGTTCGACTCCATCATCAGGGATTGTTTTGTATCATCACTTGATAGTTGCATTACCACTTCATTCGTACCCTAAATATTCTACCTGTTAGTGGGAACGTCAAGCAAACAATAATAATGATGATAATGAATTATATAAGAATGAGTTGTTTCATTTTCGGCAATATACGAACAATAAAACAGGATCATTTGCGTCTGTTCCATTGTCAATCATTGTCCTATGCGATATTTAACCCCGACAAAACAGTTACCCAAGCCAGTGTAATAATGGCAGACAAATAATTGCCAGTACCTGTGAGGTGTACAGCCGATCTGAGATAACACAAGTCGGGTATACACACACCTGAATGAGATACGTAAACCGAACGATCTAATATGGGGTATTAACTGAGGTGGGGCTGCCAAATGATCAAATAGGAAGACGTGTATAATGAGAGGTTTCTCTGCATATATATTCAATACCGAATTATCAACATTTAATACGTATATATATATATATATATATATATAGGCCTATATACACACATATATATATAATTGTCTAGTGACGCGCGTGCGCGCGCATAGCCTCAGTGTATTTAGCATTAATTCACTTCGCAGTGTTGAGAATGCAGCCAACCACCCAGACAAAGCAATTCCTATACTTTTTGCGCTCCGTCGAAGGTTACTACTTAATACCATTAACTTTCATTATGAGTAAGGTTATAAATAGAAAACGGATACATTGAATTCTCCTTCCGGTAATCCGTAGTTAGGATATTTGCATTTTTTTAAGTCATCAATAGAAAAAAGTGTCATAGAGAACGAGAGAAATAGTACTTAAATTGCCAACGTGGGGGTAAGTCTAATTGGCAGTTAAGGTTGTTATCACCATGGTTACCGATTCTATTTGTTTTCACTAACTCTTAGATAAAGGCTAACTGGACTTTGTGATGCCGTGCACAAGTGATACACTCCTTGTCCTCCGAGTTATCTGTTAGTTAGAGATAGTGTCCGAGTAGCAAAAAGACATGACTAGTACGTGTGAAATAATTGGGTGGTGACCTTAGGTGGACGGTATGTGAAACCTTGCCATTGAGGTGGGTGTGGCGGATTATGAAATATGCCTACTTTTTACTGGACTCGAGAAAACATGAGCTAACGAGTTATTGGTGCGTGAACAAACAAAAAACGAGAGATATCTCAATTGGAAAACGTTTCAGTATAGGCCTGTCCTTTGTTTATATCTATTTGTGTCTATGTTGACGTTTATCATAGTCATAGGGACCAATTGAATAAACTCATTTGTATAGTCAACTAATAATTTCAAATTTTGAAAACCAAGCTTCCACTCATATAGTCAAATGGGCCTAATGATGATGTGGAAGTGGGCAAACAATAATATTTGATGAAATTCTGAGATTTTGGGTTATATGAAAAAAAAAATAATAATAAAAGGTGAAGATTAATTGGTTCATTTCTATTCGAATTCAGAAATCATCTAATGAGAATCAGAGTAAGGTACAAGAAGAATAATGATGAACAATATAGATACTGCATGCGTCCTGTAAAAAAATTGGTGGTCATTCAACTTATTTCAAATAACAATAAATAAATAAATAAATCACATTACCCAACAGCTGGGATAGCTGGGAGATGTCGATCAGGCAGTACAATTTCCTGTCAATTTGGGGTGTGATCCACAAGTCTAGAAATGTGTGACTGTACGAAAGATATCAACAAATAAAACTGTTCAAGAAGATCTTCCTCTCTGGCGTAATGGGTAGCGCGTCAGACCGGCAATCTGGAGATCCGGATTCAAGTCCCGGGGGAGGTCGCAATTTTTAAAACAGTTTTAAAATTCAAATAAATATATATATATATATATATATATATATATATATATATATATATATATATATATATATACTGGTATAGCGATGTAAATAGCCATTGACTTATATCAAGTGCGTGAATCAAATTCAAATTTTGTATTCAGTATTCAGTGCAGAAAATGCTGAGCAACGTCAACCCGTCCGTCGTCTTGACGACAGTTGAATGTTAATAAACAAGAGATGGCCAATCAGGATCACGCATTGCACAACCTTGCCATGGTTTCAGGGGCACAAAGCGGCCATAAATTATCAAATACGCGACTCTAGAAAACCAAAATATCATAAAAACACATCAGGACAACGTGACTGAACCAACTTATGTACGAGAGCAATATGAAGACAATACTGTTTTCAAAGTGTAAGACAGTGAAAACAGTGAGGAAACAGAAAAATACATATTAATCTATTGGAAACATTAATAACATTATGGGAAACTATACCGTTATATCAAATAATATCATTGCGGTTTTTTAATCGATGTACAAAAATATTATGAGGCTTTCAATTCGTTTTTCAAATCTGTATGAGCGTTTTTTCTCTGTCATTGTGTATATATAGAAGTATCGGTACAGTTTTTAATTTCTTTGTGTAATTATCACATTACGTTTTTAAGAATGTATTTTTTAAATAAACCTGAATTACTGACAAATATAACAAAGAATAATTGAATTCAAGAACAAACTTGATCAATATTACTTGGGCCAATATATATATATATATATATATATATATATATATATATATATATATATATATATATAGATAGATATATATATATATATATATATATATATATATATATATATATGGACAATCTTTAAACATGTATTATTGAATGATTTGGGTGGGATATTTCAATTGCTTGGTTCGACCGTATTACAAAAAGATAGATCAGAACGGAATATTGTTTATTCCAACTACCAGTAGCTTATTTATCTGTATTAGCATACATCATTAAAAGATGAAATGAATGAAAAATGATATTGAAACAAAAGTAGAGAAACTCCCGAAAGGCTGTCGAAATATGTTTTATATTTCTATATGAACATTAATTAATTCGGTTAATTAACATGAAAATCTTGATTACGCATAACTTGTAATTAACTCATGTTCGTTGAGATTTAACTGCTCCAATTATTTAACCAGAGAATGTTATAGAATACAACCATGGGAAAATAGAGCAACGAAAAACAAAAGAATGTCGAATTCAAGACCCATTTATCAAAATGAAAACAATTCAAATTAAATCAAATTTTAGTGCAGAGAAAAACGCTACACAATGTAACTTGAGTATGAGTTCACGGATGAGTAAAAAAGTGAATAGAAAAATAAAATGGTAAATTTGTGGGACGAGAAATAAAATATCCAACATGTTCGCTTACTCTAATGTATGATAATGTTAATATATTCAAACTCATTAATGATTGTAAATTGCACTTGTAAATATAAATTTGAAATTCGCTTGAAACTAGTTTATAGGCCTTCATACAATAAAACTTCAGATTTTGTTCAAGGTTTAATACATGTCAGTCTCAACAAGTGCAGATATTATTTTGCGGACTACCATAATAAACTATAGAGCAATTATCATAATTATAATACTTACAATTGTATACAATTGCAGTGTGTACATGTAATTGTGAGAGTAAAATGAGATCAGAAAAAAAACACAAATATAAATATTCAAATGTGAACAATTTGAACGCATAGGCCTACCTGTTATCAAAACAATGTGGCACTGAATTCAACATTTCCACGTTTTACGTTCATTAACCAATTTCTCGAATCAATCAAATCAAATCTCCCATTAAAAACGATATTATTAAGTACGATTCATGATAACACAAACGGTTGCACGGTATTTTCCGTCCCGATAACTAGCGTGAACTAATCAAACACATTCTGGCCGGCTCACGTGAATTACCGGGAAAAATTGATTATAATTATGAACCATTTTGAGATTTTTTTTGCTCAAAATAAATTCCCCTAGTCGGTAAATTCGACGGATCCTCCCTAAAAGTGATACTACACTGTGACAGATAGTTGGCGGTTCTCCATCGCCAACACTACACGCCAATTCGATGTCTTCATTTCATTGCCCACTCCAAGTCTCTCTAATAATGTCTTGTTTTAAAAACAGACCAACATTACACATTGGATTACTTCACCAACTGACTAGATTAGCTCCGAGTCAAAATCTCATCACAAGAAGCGTTACCAACTCCCGTATGGACGACTGACAATGCTTGTAATTTACATCCGACCAACAAACAAAAACCACGAAAACCTTTTCTATTATTATATATTATTATAATCGTACACTGCACAGTGAGGTTGTTTGGGTTTAATGAATGTTCGAAATTGATGTCGCAATTAGCATTTCGCCTTGGGTTCGTTAGTAAGACAGGCAGACTCGGATCAACAGTGGCGGTGAAGACTCTGAGGATATGGTTTGATTCCCACACCCACGCCGATCTACTATAGCTATCCGCCGGTACGCTGTTAGTGGAAACAGTGTAACTAGAGAAAAGTCACAAAATGAAGCGCGCGCATATTTTCAAGAATGAGATTGATTGGAATATCACATTGTTGACTGAACTTTTGTAACCACTTGTCGGCCATATTGAGATTCAGAAGCACATTCTGTTGTGACTTCTCGTGTCGAATGGCTAATCTCCACACGAGGTACGCGAGATATTCGAGCGGCAATTGTCATTGGATAAATCTAGAAATAAAATATTGAGAGATGAAATGAAATGCAGTATTGTAAATGTTATCGAATTTCTCAACTTGATCGAATTTTTTGATAAAATATATAATTATTAAATACTTCGAAAAAAAATATGCAGAAATGAAGATGATGAATGGTGTTATTCAAAATTGAAAACAATACATGTCGACTTCAATTGCAGTGTGCTTGGAAGAAGTATAACTAGATTAGAAAGAGACAGAGGAAGGGGAGTTAAACCGCGTGACCTACGTAGATTCATAGTTGATATTTACACATGTTACTCCATTCACATCCCAAACGGATCTATCACTAATCTACATTGTTGTCATCATTCTAACTCGTTATACAGTTGAAAATTTGAACATTTGGTTTAGGGATGCAGAGAATAGCAGTTTTTTGGTTAAGTCTGTTTGAATTTAAAAAAAAAAAATGTCAAATATGCAAATAGTAATTTTGTTATACGTCTATATTGAAAATTATAATATTTCATGATGAATGGGACAGACATAGACCTATATGATCAGGAAATAAAGTGCAATTATACAAAATCTTGATTGACTCACTCATGGGCTCCGAATTATTACTGATCTGCTTTCGGATACCAATTTGTAATTCAATTCCTATTCCAATTGAAGAATCAAAATAAACCATCTCATCAAAAACATTGAAACTTCTATCAAGATTCTCGTGAGTGTCTCGACCAGCCTAACGCGGCGCAAGATCAACGCGCCCATCAATCCCCACGCTACCCTGCCCTCGGTGGGGTCGCCCGACGCGTATCCTGGTGCAGGTCTTGAACCAGTGACCCGCGCTGACCTCTCGGGCAAACCGGTGTGTCAAACGGGTCCGCTTATAGACAAGTCGAGAGACGCCTAGAACTGCACCTTGGGGAAACCCGGGCTCTACGAGACAATATTTATGACTGCTTTACGACCTGGCTTTATAGGTTCAGGAATGCGTTGTGGCTTATGAGTGCGAGGGCGTCAGCCCCGATTACAACATTTGACGTGATAATTCGAAACTACTCTGTATCTCTGAGGGGAAACGTTCACATCAGGGTGTAAATTTCACTGGTATAAAATCATAAAAGCATTTCAACATATATTATAGTCGATGTTATTATAGCCTTAATTGGGGAACAATGATTTCAAGTTTCGATGTTATTAAAGAAATGAAAAAAAAAAGATGTATACTTACTCAAAATCATAAAGTTTGAAGAACTTCTCAGAGCTTCATTAACTCATCATTAATTCACTAGGCCTACCACAACTAGAACACACACACACACACACACATATATATATATATATATATATATATATATATATATATATATATATATATATATATATATATATATATATATATATATATATATATATATTTATATATATATATATATATATATATATGTATATATATATATATATATATATATATTATAGGTATATATATATATATATATATATATATATATATATATATATATATATATATATATATATATATATATATATATATGTATGTATATATATATATATATATATATTTTTATATATATATATATATATATATATATATATATATATATATATATATATATATATATATATATATATACATGAACGACAAAAATTATATTGGTGAATTACTGTTTTACGGATCAACGGCGAGGCTATATCATACAGATGCATTTCGATACGCTGTACGCTGATGCACGCGAATAATCATTCATTTTTATGCAGTTCATATTAATATACAAAGCGATTTCATTTTATTGCGAATAAATATCATAATCGTCATATTTCCGACCACAATAACTTGTATAGGCCTACACAGGAAAGCGTGACACATGCATCGAGTTTCACACAAACGTTTTCGAATTGTTGAGAAACAAAATGGACAACGACAATGAAACTGTTAAATATATTTTCATTATATCCGATAAATAAATCGTGTATTTTGTCCAACTTATATAGGCCTACCTGTATCTATGACGGTAGAAGGTCGTTCACCAACAAAACAAACATAAATATCACCCTAATATTTGAATATTTGAATATATAAATATTTGTACATATGTAGGCATAATTTTTAAGGGTTCGCAGTTTGTTTCGTAACGATATTCACAATTGGAAACACAATTACATCTTTCTAAAGCGCTGAATATACAAAACGGCAGCAGAATTCTATAGTTATATATATTTTTTCAGAACTATTCAGTTGTTATGCGACTTCTTGTTTCTGAGAAACAAGTAGTATATATAGTGATTCGTGGTTCTACATTGACCACAGATTCTGGTCAGGTGGCGACCAGACCATCAAATGAAAAAAGTTGTTCTTCTCTGAGGTTTATTGCTGGCAAGATGAGCCAAAAACATCATCAAAAGCCACACAATTTATCGCCATCTTTATGCACGTCACAACGTATACGTGGAAGTTGGGGTCAGTTTAGAATGTCCGGTTTAATGTACTCCAATATTAGTTTGTTTTCGAAAGTTCGACAATTCATATTTTAATATAATTCACAGCGTGTTTAGAAGTTATTGTACCTAATCGTCAGTTACGCCCATTATTGATTTGTTAACAACCACGACGAATAAAAATTGTTGACGAAATTTACGTTTCCATTTATTATACTGAAACAATTGGAGTTCTTCAATGAAATACCTTGAGCCTACAAAATAGATATTCATTGTTTAATTAATTAAATCAGATTGTCAGTGACCATAGTGATCCATGTTATTCGTCCTCAACAATACACATAACTTCACTTCTTATCAAAACTTCACAAAACATACTGTCGACTCATACTCATAATACGAGCATCCAGAGATCGTAGAATTATACGTAAATTTCAATACGTCTTCACATTTATATCACTGTCTGTACACACCTCTACACATTTATTCATACTCTTCAGATATTATTGATCGAATTAAGGAATATGAAATAATTATATTCAGGCCAGTTATATCAATGAAGTATACTTGACTTGAGCGGTATTACGAAGTAGTCAGCCCCTTATTCTGAGAGATAGTGAAACAATATAAAGATAGCTACACATGAATGCTTGTTGGTGTTAATCCCAAGTTGGTAATTCCGGCTCTTATACGCACAAATATTAAAATGCATGTGTACTGGATAATTTGATATATTTCATCTTTTTTTGAAATGTATAGGCCTAATTTAAAAATTGAGAAAAAATTGTTATAAAATCTCTTCAGCTTCTCTCAAAGCTGCATGCAACACCAATAACACACCAGCCAACCATTTATTATGGGCAGTAAAAACATTTATAAAACGTTTGAAGTGCGGATAAAAAGACAACGACTGCCATCGATAGTTAATTACATCGTCACGGTATTGGCCAATCACAAGGTTCGACATCCACTCTCGGTTGGAGACGAGTACAAAATAAACTAATGAAAAAATCAAACGTTTTTTGTTTTGTATTGATTGTTGTCTCTAAAAAGCGAGAAGCCGTGACCCGATCTAGCCAATGATCCTGAACATGAGAGGTTACTAGCATGGTTGAGGTTATGTGGAATACAAGACGAGCCATGAGAGTCGATTTAGCGGAATATCAGTATGTTGGTGATAACTTTTGAATGGTGTATACGGTATATCAAAAATATAATATATAATACATGACGAACGCAGATCTCTTCCAGATGATGGGAAATAAAATTATAAATTTCAGATCACAGCATTTTCACAGGTATAGAGCTAAACAAAACAGGAACGCTGAAGAACGTAACCCGTAATAGAGTCGACTCGATCGAACAGTATATATTTATATATATATATTTATATATATATATATATATATATATATATATATATATATATATATATATATATATATATATATATATAGATACTATTCAAAAAACACCATAAAAAACTGATATTTCACTGAATCAACTCTTGGAAAGATTGGATTGTTTGAAAAGCCGTGACCCGGTCGCCCCAATGCTCCTGATCACGAGAGGTTAGCAGCACACAGCAGAGGCTGCCTCATGAAGAGATGTAATTGCTTCAAACAGCCGTGACCTGACCTTTCGACAAGTTCAGCCGAACAATACAAGCGATCAACACGACGAACCATGTGGCCGTGATGCGTACTGGTGTCGATCATCTCTGCAAACACTAACCTCTTTGCTTTGGTTGTGTGATCGACCATAGAGAGACATTACCGTGACCATCACTTCATTTCTATTCATTTTCTTCGCTTATATGGGTTCAACGACGCACTGAACTGTATACGAAGATCTATTGGCGTCTGTGAGATGATGGAATGGTGAAATGGAAGGTTATTTGTGCTAACAACAATGGAAATACACTGATAATGGACATATTGCTATAGAATTTAGTTCTACTAGTAAACATTCACCATACGCAACCCAAGTCCTCGCCTTTTGAAGCTATAGCTTAAGATAAAGTTAGAAATGATATCGTTTGACCTTTTACAGTTTCAACGACCCCAAATATATATGCATACAAAATAACAAATTTCGAATTAATCACGGTTCATCCACTCAAGTAAATGACAATTGTAAACTTTATGGACGATTTGCGCAGTGTACGTAATATATATATATATATATATATATATATATATATATATATATATATATATATATATATATATATATATATATATATACGTCATCAATTGGATAGTTTGTCGATAATTCATATATATATAATACAAAAATAAGTATATGTATTATATAAATTTCATGTTGGCCAATTCCCTGAGTAGGCCCATCTCCTTATCTTCACGGATCTAAGCAGAGACCTACAACACTATAGGTTTATACATCTGATATTCATTAATGTGAGCGATCGGTAATTCACCAACCGTATTATAAAGCAATCCATATAACAATTATAGAAACATTCATGCGATCGAGAAAATATTTAAATTGCTCAATTAATAATTCTATCGATCAATTCTGAGAAATCTCAAGGGAATTCCCGGTAATTTAGTAAGTCAATACTAACTCACATATAGGGTATATTAATCAATCTTTAAATTACACTGCATCCTGAAGTAGAAATATATGTATAACGGTATATATATACATGTCATAAACCTTGTAAATATGTGTATACACTTAATGGATGAAAAAACATGATACAGAATAATTTAAAAAACTCGACAATAAAATAACCTTTCGTCGTCTCATTGATCATCCACCGACACCAATAGATCTTGACCATACGTGCATTGCATCGTTAAGACCAATATAAATACAATTAAAAATAATCATTACATTATGAATAAAACAAACATTTTCCAGATATAGCTAATAAGTAGGCCTACATCTGATATTCTAACAAGATTCATTATTCGGAATTATTATTTACGAAAAAGTGAAAATAATTGCTCTATAAATAAAACTATTTGGATGAGTGTATATACGGTAATAACTCGACACGGTCATTCGTCTCGAATGAATCCTGATCGACCGTACGTCTCGGCTAGATTATGATCTATAGCGTAAGACGCCTAGCGGATATGCTTTAGATTGGCCAGCCGGGTGAACAGTGAGATGGCAAGGCCAAGACCTTGATACATATATGCAGCAAGCACTATAACACCTCTCGCCAGGAGAGAGAGAGAGAGAGAGAGAGAGGTCCGGTGATCTGATAATCTGCAGTGTCTGTCAGATATTACAAACCTGCTCAAAACGCATTCCTGAAGTCAACCTAGCAAGATATTAGTTTTTTGTAGATAACTTTTGAAAGGTATGAGATATCAAAATTCGAATGATAAAGAAAGACAGATAGCCTATATCTTCAAAATGAAGTGAAATAGAATTATCAACTTTGGATTCCAACATTTTCACATATTCACAGCTAATAAATGTGTATTTATCGTGCGATATAAATTGAAAATATCTATGTTGTTAGAGCTTTGATATCTAATCCCATTCAAAAGTGATCAACAAAGAACTGATATTTCGATATTTCGCACAAACATCTTTGTTTTACTGTGGAATTTCTGAGATATCATGATTTTCAGGACGAGATTCACGTTTGTTTAGAAACGGAACACCATCTTTCAAACAGTGATAAATCACAATGGTAGCAGCGAGATTATAAAGTCAAATTTTTACGGTCTAAGAGACCGTGATTTTGTTTTTATGTTTTCAGTTTGCCACACAGTATATATATTTGTATTGTTTTTATTTATTTATTGCATTCTGTGTCTATTATTCTTTGCCACAGTCGTTATCAGTACAATCGTCTATCTCGAGTACAAGAGAATGTCTCACAATATATCCACAGCGTAACAGGGAACTGCATGATTTACTCACACTAGCAGCACTGGTCGAGTCGAGAGGACAGGATAATTGCATTAGGAGGGTCCATGGATGTGACAATCACGAAGTGTGGACTTGAAAAGCTCCAGTAATTGTTTATCCCGTTATTATCACGTCGATCTCACCTTGAAGACATATCAATCAATCTATCAAGCCGTGATGGAATAATTACAATCGATTGAGATTCGTGCTACTGTCGCCCCGATATAACGCCATTATCAACCGTTCAATACAAATTCAAATATTCGAGAACTCTCTTCTTTTATCAACATCGAAATTAGATATACATTTTTGTTTCTCAATTAAGGCTGAAGATGAAAGATAGGATCGTTCGGACGGGTGCCAGAGGCGATCTTACAACCTTCAGAAAAATAATGTTGAATCAACTCATATTAGCAAACAATACATCCTAATTAAGGTGATAATTTCAGGGCTCAAACATTTGCATTAGAGAAAAAAAATAGAAAAAATATATAGCTTGAATGCGCGATAAGCAAGAGAGTTGAATGCGCGACGAGCAGGAGACTTGAATGCGCGACAATGAATAGTTGAATGTGCGATGATCAAGAGAGTTGAATGCGCGACGAGCAGGAGACTTGAATGCGCGACAATGAAGAGTTGAATGTGCGATGATCAAGAGAGTTGAATGCGCGACGAGCAGGAGACTTGAATGCGCGGCAATGAAGAGTTGAATGTGCGATGATAAAGAGAGTTGAATGCGCGACGAGCAGGAGACTTGAATGCGCGGCAATGAAGAGTTGAATGTGCGATGATAAAGAGAGTTGAATGCGCGACGAGTAGGAGACTTGAATGCGCGGCAATGAAGAGTTGAATGTGCGACGAGTAGGAGACTTGAATGCGCGGCAATGAAGAGTTGACTGCGCGACGAGTAGGAGACTTGAATGCGCGGCAATGAAGAGTTGAATGTGCGATGATCAAGAGAGTTGAATGCGCGATGATCAAGAGAGTTGAATGCGCGATGATCAAGAGAGTTGAATGCGCGACGAGCAAGAGACTTGAATGCGCGGCAATGAAGAGTTGAATGTGCGATGATCAAGAGAGTTGAATGCGCGGCAATGAAGAGTTGAATGCGCGACGAGCAGGAGAATTGAATGCGCGACGAGCAGGAGACTTGAATGCGCGGCAATGAAGAGTTGAATGCGCGAAGAGCAACAGAGATGAATGCCCAATAAAAAAGAGATTTGAATGCGCGATGAGCCACACATATCACTAGTAACGCACGCCACACTTCCCCCTCATACCGCTCCACGCACCGCTCGCCGTCCTCCTTGGAAGCTCGCAGCGCGATCGTATGACGTCACGACGCGTAGGCGTCCAAACACCCGAGCGTCACATTAGAACATCACTCACGACAAGACACTGGATCACGACTTGAGATCGCCACTGAGACGTGTGGCCGAGTGGCTAGCACACTGAACCGTCATTCAGGAGACTTCTCCGCCATGATTGACCATCCTGACAGGGGTTTTCGTGGTCTCGCTCTGTCTTTTATCAATACTGGGATGGTTCCTTAATAAAAGGCCACTATTAATCACTTTCCACTATCCAAAAAACACCTAATGAATAAACTTTCAACTCATCATCCCATCATCTCGTATCATCATTCACTGACGCCAATAGATCGTAGCCATCAGTGCGTCGTTAAACCCAATATAAATTTTTAAAAATTGAGGGAGCATGGGGGGTTGATTCAGCGAAATATCTGTTGCTATGATAACTCTCGAACGGTATGAGTTACTAAGACACAACGCCTATGGCAGAGCCTGTGGTATATCATCCCATTGTGTTAGCTATTGTTCGATTTAACCAAACTTCAACTTGAATCAATTATATCAAACTTATAAGTATAACTGTGGTCTACAATATAATATAATTCGAATACATTCAAAATTTTCTCTTCATTTCTCTATTATAGGCTATCAAAACAGAACAAAGAAACCGTTTCACAAGTGTTCAGATACGTATAAATAGGATAATGTTCCAATCTAGATTTCACCACGAAATTGAATTGATTCTGCATCTTTATAACTTTTGTGCCAATTAACGGAGTTATTTCAAGGTTTAATTTTATTAAATTGACTTTTTAAATTTTCTTCACCCACTTTGCGGTTTGCAACCGAAGATGGAATGAATGTAGCAGTATAATTATATTTATATCTCGACATCGATCTATAGTTGTGTTCACGAAAGAAGGTCGTCTAAGAACTGAATAATTGTTGAAACTGCGACAATTCTAGATCAACCATGGCTGTACATTTATTGCACGCATTCAACACTTTTGGAAGATGTGGTTGTGTTTGTAAACGTAAATCTCGTCCGGAAAGCAAACAATCATCTTCCAAATACAGCACACAGCTCTAATATAGCGCTGACATTCGTGTTTTTGTCAAGTTGACAGATAGGCATATTCCTTCTAATAAACATTTATTTATTTATATAGTGTTCAACGACGCACTGTACTGATGAGTACGATCTATTGGCGTCGGTGAATGATTCATGATTTTTTATTAGGTGTTTTTGGATAGTGGGAAGGAGTCAGTCGTGGCCTGTTGTTAAGGAACCATCCCAGTATTGACCTAAATCACAGAAGGTATTCACGAAAAAACCTTGTCAGGATGATCGACCATGGCGGGAATCGAACCCCGGTCTTCTGAATGACGGTTCAGTGTGTTACCACCCGGTCACATGTCCGAGTATATATATTTATGTATGTATATATATATATATATATATATATATATATATATATATATATATATATATATATATATATATATATATATCCGTATAAGTCTTAACAATACAATCTCCACATCCAGACAATAACCGTTGAGGCAATCAGAATCTAATCATTACAGTCATCTCATTGACTACCTCAGATCTTCCCGCCATCACCTAAACTCTGCGCTCGAGCGTGACGCCCCCCTAGCCGCCCGCGTCCAGGTCAATGAGACGTGTCCAGACTCCAGTGACGTCACTGGGCCGGGTCTCGCGAGGCGGATGTGGACCAGAATCGCGGCGAGATCTCGCATTTCGCCGCGGATAAATCTCGTGCACATGTCAAGTAGAGAGCAGTGCAAGGCCGCGCATTCTTCTCGGCAATAAACCGGGGGATAAAGGAACTATATGTGACTAATGAAGAAATAAAGAATATATAAAATAATGTAATAAAGGAATAAAATGAAGAAATAATGAAGTAACTGATGGAGAGCTGAGACGTTTTTATTTTTATGTTAAAACCGCGCGCAACTAATTCATTATATAAAGAAATATCCAATGAAACCGGATACTATGTAAGAGAGGGTAAATTACATAGGTTGTAATGGAATTGTTAATTGGAATTTCAATTAGTTTATACAACAGTGAGCTCGTTATTTATCCGTGAATTTACAATGTAGCTGGAAATTTGAATACATATAATGAATTGAAAATGTTGAATTTGAATGCAAGCTAAAAATTTATGAGGTGAGCTGCTAGCTTTACACATTTATTTAAATATGGAAATCTTGAAACAGAATATGTAATGGTACTTTTTTTACGAACATCGAAACTTGATACAGAATCTCTGTTCCCCAATTAGGGCTATGGATGAAAGGTAGGATCGTTTTGACGGGGCACCACAAGTGGGATCTTACCACCCCATTTTAATCATTTAGAACCAATGAAGGACTGGAAACACAACACAAGGACTGCGCTGTATGCGACCATAATTTTCCACTGCAGATAAAAGTATTTTAGTTTCCAAAAGTCCGGAAAGTCGGAATAGAACTAGCATACTTTTTGTAATATCAAGTATTAGCGTATGAGTAGGCCTACTAGGAAATATTGGAAATATTTTTTGAATCAAATGGTGTATATAAACCAGAAGTTATACAGAATGCGAAAGTTGTTCTAATGGATGACCAGATTGCTTGCAATCAGATCATCCCTTACAAGTAATACTGATTTCAGGTCCAGAATTGAAACTATATCAAGTGATTACAGCATCCAGCTTCCATAATAATCATAATGATAATCGGATGCATTCCGGGGTTTCCAACACTCAAATTATATACTCAAAAAATGGAAAATCCAAAACTAATTTTTCTCGTGAATGATTTTATCCCTTTTAATTGTAATACATGTTATTAAATTGAAGTTCACAATGGAATAGATCATGAAGTAAATTACATATCAGTAGCTCAGTTCTGTTCCAACTTCCAACCGTCTCCCGACGCCTGTTTTACACCCGAATAAATAACAGATAAATTACAGTGCATTATCGTAAACCAGGCTATCTGATTTCCCTAGAGTTCGTTCATCTTCATGATACGTGTATCCACGAGAGATGAAGGTTCCGATTGACCGTCTCCCCTTTTCCACAACACTAGCACTCGGGTGGTTCGAGCATTCATCTCTCGTGACAGACTTATCCACGAGAGATGGAGGTTCCGATTGACCGTCTCCCCTATCGCACAACACTAGCACACGGGTGGTTCGAGCTTTCATCTCTCGTGACAGACTTATCCACGAGAGCTGAAGGTTACGATTGACCGTCTCCCCTATTTCACAACACCAACACTCGGGTGGTTCGAACATTCATCTCTTGTTGATACCCACGTTATTATATTTTCAAAGACCTTCAGATAGTATTACCTCATTTCGTCAGTTTTTTTTTCAAATCTCCAAGACGAAGAGGTTATAATCGAGAAGCACGATTCCTCGAACACAATAAATCGAAAACAATTACCAACTTGTTAACGTGTACACTGGTCAAGCGAACGAGCAACTAAAACACGTAATAATTGACAAGAGAAAAATTACATCATCCTACGAACTCTGAAGCGTAACTAATTCGTCAGATTTTTCAAAGGGAATAATCATTGACAAAGAATATGTTGTTGGTACAGCTAGACCTGATATAGAATAGAATAGAATAGTTCGTTTATTACTCACTTAGATAATAACAAATTATCAGAGATATTGCTCTCCCATGCTCGAAAAACATCACTTCAACGTTGTGGCACATGCCTTTGTCTGAAACTATCGATTTTAACTTTTGTCGAAATCGGAAAAAGTGGTGTGAAGATGGATACAAAATGAATTTTTCAATGATTTGAAAATGATATATAGTTATCGTACCGATAGATGGACAACAGCATTCCAGTGCTGTACAACCGGTCACATATCTTCCAGGAAGAATAGTGCTGAACACTTTTTTCCTAACACGACTTTAGATTTGTTCTTCATTAATTAGGCCTAACGTATCGCTATCTTTCGTTCAATGTGTTGAATGGGCTGTATTATATTCAACTATTTCCTTGTGGTGGTCAGATCGCCCTTGTGGTGCCCCGTTCAAACGATCCTGAACTTTCACCCTTTACCTTCATAGGAAAAAAATGGCTTTTTGTCAAGTTTTCGATTTTAATGGAAAAAATGTCCTTATATATTGCACTACGCATTTAGTGTTCGTTGAAATTATATATTTTTTATTTATATCACCATTAAATAATTAAAATGGGGTGGTAAGATCGCTCTTGTGGTGCCCGGTCCAAACGATCCTACCTTTCATCCATAGCCTTATTGTGGCTATTGTATCAAGTTTCGATGTTATTAAAGAAAAAAAAAATTGCATGCCAAAACGAGAAAGGCAAATAAAGGCTTACGCATGTTCGGGTAATTTTTTCAAGCAGCATTTCTTCTATGCATATTAAAGGCGTCTTTGTAGAAGCAAGCGTCGAGAATCACACAATAACCCCATTCACAATATAATGTCAACTTCAATCACCCCGCAGAACTAGAAGATGCTACAGTTCACCCTCGTGCCTCTCAGCTCTGGAGAGAGTCTACATCAGAAATAGCGCGAGTTGCTCATCTATATAAGTATAATCCAAGGCATAAGCTCGAATCTCAGCTATCGTTAAAGCTATTATAAAATGTAGTATTTAATGTCATTCTACTGCTCAAACATGCAACTCTCATCAAAAAAAATATATTGTATATTATATCTCCCGGGCCTCTACTTTTGATCCCCACGCGGGGGCACCCTTTCCTCCCAGTCCGCCCCAGTGTCGGCATGTGGTGCCGGATGCGGTGCCGGCACGTCACGAACACGCGTGTGTTATACTAGACCCTCACGCGTGAGATCATCCTACGGAGCTGATGATGCCATATAAGGGCATTGGTTTTATTGCAGCTGAGATGAGTGCACCACGTTTACATGACTTACTCCAATCAATTAACAGATATATGTTCTCAGGAATAAGTCATAAATATGAGGAGACATTTAGTGTTGTGTAACGTTTATTTCAGCTCGTTACACTATATATATGATGAGATGTTGAGTAATAAAAACTTGCTGTTACAAATACTAGTACAAGCGGTTGCCCGAGAATTGTATTTCACACTACCTTGGTAGCTTTTTAATTGTTGTACGGAATTACCATGAACATTATAAAAATTGTAATGTTCAATAATGCCTCATTAATTATCTCAATTTTATTTCATTTTTATATCATTTCAATATGCATTCTTTTAATTTTGTTTCATTATATTTTGATTGTTTTTTAATGTATTGATTGGTATTATATAGACTACACTTTGGAGTCAGGGACCAATGAAGGTTTATATCAAATGGGTTATAAAAATATGAAAAAAATAATATATATAAAAAAAATTATATCTATAGGTTTATATAAAGGGTGAAAATAATATATCAAAACCATTTCTTATACAATAGGCAATTACTCCGAGTTGTATATTGATTATATATAATTTATTATATTGAATCATCAATTTCATATTATGATATACTTGGTATATTGAAATATTATATTATTATATTATATGTGAATTATTAAGAATAATAAGGTTTCATTAAAATATATTGAATTGGTTTATTAAAATAGATGTATCAAATGTCTATGTAGGCCTACAGCATGTCAGAATCTGGAAAAAAATGATTGCTCGTCGTCACAAAGATAAAAAACTGCATCATATCATCAAGTTTAACGGTTGAAATGACAAAAAGAAATAGTCAACTTTTATGACATATATAAATTATCAAGTACTATTTTTTAAATCCCTGCCAGAGTTCTACTATGATAATCGTCTGTGAAGATAAATACCTGAGGCGATCTCATAAATGTTGAATAGCTCAGCCAAATGGTTCTTAAAAGCCATTAAACCAATTTGTATGCTTCATACCCAGTCAAGTAACCCACACAAGTCTACCTAGAAGAGGCATATAGCACAATCTAATCGATGTGCATCATCTTAAACACTGACCAGCTTATATCAAGATTAATTCCACTACTAAACAATGTACATTTTATAGCCATGAACCCTGCCTGAATGCCAAGACTTGAAAGGAATTTAGACTTTTTTTTACGTTTCCATGTAACAATTCGAATCATTTACGGCTTGTAGAATGCACTGAGAAAACTCAAGACATTTATAAATACCATTCCATCATTCCTAATTTCTATAAATAGAATACCTGTTCAGTCCTTCGTCAACTTACTTGGAATTGAATAATCCATCATTGCGAAGATGGGCTACAAAAACTGCGTACAAATGGAATATTTTCAAAAATCGGTCAGGAATTTCAAGATTTTTCAGTGAAAATTAATTAAAAATGTATTTCTCAACTGTGTGTTCCAATCTGGTCTATAATATAATCGCTTTGGTACTGTTCGGTTCATTATCATATTAATATTGTATATTGTATTATACGTATATATATATATTACATATTAAATTAATACAATATTAAATTGTATATTTTGTTTTCTTATTTCAGATTATTCAATTATTGTTGTAGGCCTATATAATATCAAACTTGTTATTTCTGGGCCCTGTAGTCGATGAAGAGTAGATAAATGAATGCATGAATGGATATGTAAATAAATGAAAATTAAAAAAAAAAATTTAAAAAAATATCTAAACTAGCACAAATGCCATCTGGTGTTTTTCAGGTTCGATTCTCATAGTTCACACCACCGTATGCCGGTGTTACTAGAACAGATTAAAATGTGTAGCTTCATTACTCGGGTTTTTTTGGTGATAAAAACTGAAAAAACTTTACGAATGCAGTTATGTATGCTACATCACCTGGCCGGGTAATCCCAGAGATATAACCGAGTTTCTTGTTGATATCAGGGTGAGGTCACTTCGGTTTGTTCAACTTCATCAACTCATGATCGAAATTGTACCGTGCGCTTTTTTTTTACGAAACATGAAGTGCGAATGGGGTTTCCGGTTCGATGAACCCGATTCGAAACATTTAATAATCCCGTTAACTATAGTTGGACATAACAACGACATCGTGTTACGCTTGTGGGCTTACAAACCAAATAGGTTTAATGAAGTTATTGACGATTAATTTTCATCACATATACCCTATTTAATTTAATAACTATACTAATATTTGAAAAAATGTCAAGGTAATTATTGATAACATCAATTCTCGTTTAAATAACAAAATTAGTCGTGAAAAAAATCAAATTATTCAACTTGAAACAGAAATAATAATCACAAAAATATCAATACAAAATAAGTGAAGAACAATAATGGATTGAATAATGAAAAAATCACTCAAATATATTGATAGATTTGTATTTGAAAAAAGTATATTTCAAATGATAAATGAAATGTTCAATTGACAATATCAACAGATCAAATTCTTCGATTAGATATTTCAAACGTTTAGTGTCTGAAGTTCAATTTTCAAAAATTTTAATTTTAGACAACAAGCAAAGAATTTACCAAGTCAATTGAGTGCGGAACAAATGTATCGTGAATGGGTTGAATCCTAGAAAAAAATGAGCTCTTTAAAATATTTTAAAACTACATTTTCATTACTTTTTTTTACAATTGAAATTCACGATTATTGTTTATTGTTTGCTTAACAACCCCACAAACTACAGTTAGCTTATACAAGGGTAGCCCAACTAATGAGCGAATAATTATGAAATTATTCCACTCAATTGATTTCATCTACTTTTAATTATACCTGACAATGTTTATGCAATTTTCGAATTGTGCTCTATAAGAAACGGCAATAAATACGAATACAAATACACACTATGAAGTGATGATAAGTGAAAGGACGTTTACAAAATCCCATGCCTTATGCGGGACTCTAACCAACGCCCAACTGTGACTTCAGTTTCTGAAGCCGTGCCTCAGCTGACTGACCTACCGATGGCAGCTAAACTTTACGATTCAACCCATTGTAAATAGTCTGCATCAATCTAACCGCCGCGCTTGTATGTTTCAGGTACCGAGCGGTGCGCACCCCCCGCTAGCCGCCGTGCACAGCTGGCACATCCCCCGGCCCTCCCTCATCCCCTCCGACAGCGAGAGCGAGGCGCGGAGCCAGGCCCAGCGCGGTTCCACGTCTAGCCAGGGCTCCAGTTCCAACACCAGCACACAGGTAACGCAACACACTTCACGGCAATGCAAAGAAAGAAGTACGGTGGATTGATAATAAAACCAAAAAAGAAATACGGTGGATTGATAATATAGCCAGGGCCACGTCGGTATTACATAATGTATAAAACTAGTTTAATACGTACGTAGCTTACTGTGTAATATGTATGTGTTATACTGTAATAAAACTGTATAATATGTACCGTACGCATTTCTCTGTATGTGAGGTATGTGTTATATTGTTTAATATGTGACGTATAAAACTAGTATAATACGTATGCATTTCACTGTATTATATGTATGTATTATACAATTTGGTCTTGAACATTTTATGCTTTACATTTTTGGCTGAAAATAATATCGTTTTGTAGCTTGTATTAAACAATTACACCGTAATTTTCTCTGACGTCAACGTGTTTTAATTTGGGCATGCTAAATACTACATTTCAAACAAATGTAAAAGGCAGTTTTGTAAGTTGGTCTGCAGTAAGCCTATAGGATAAATTACTTCAAAATGTCATTTGGGGCATAACATTTCTTTCTTACAGCAAAATGAGACTTGTTTAACAACAGAAATAGTGTCAGAACTGTTTTGAAACGTACAAACTATCTAACGACACCTCTACATAACAACACATCTAGCTGACGACGGTCTGTAAAATGACGCGTCCATCTCTCCTATGAGCGGAGTGGGTCGATACAAAATAGATCAGACAATATTCATTTATTTATATTGGGTTTAGCGACGCACTGTAGGCTACTGATGATCAAGATCTATTGGTGTCAATGAATGATATATGAGTTGATGGGATGATGAGATGAAAGGCTATTTCATAAGGTATTGCTGGATAGTGAGTAAGGTCGTGGCCTGTTGTTGAAGAACCATAAAACCATCCCAGTATTGACCTAAACGATAGAGAGAAACCACGAAAAATCTGCCAGGATGGTCAACAATGGCCGGAATCGCATTCCGGTCTCCTGACTGAGGGTTCAGTGTGCTAGCCACTCGATCACCCAATATTTCCTTAGTATTTCCTCATATTTCTCAGTCAGCCAATACATTTTTTTTAAATAACATTGAAACTTGATACAAAATCATTGCTCCCCAATTAAGGCTACATCAGCTGATCCGTGATAAATATTAAATACCAAGAAAATATCCACGCCTAACGAACGCGTCTCTCTCGTGTATTCCAGAGCGGCGCAAGCGGATCCCTGCTCCTGACCGCCGCCAACCTGGCGTCGCTACGATGCGAGCCGTTCGTCAAGCCGTCGGCCGACTGCATGTCGCTGGCGTCGTCAACACACTTCACGGTCGTCAACGGCATGGACCGTCGCCGCGGCAAGCCCCTGCCGTCGTGCTGCTGCAAGAAGCACCAGATACCCGTCCTAGTCACGGCGATGAGCGCCATCTTCCTCGTCGCCATTCTCGCCGCCGTCATGTACTTAGAAAGTGAGTGGAAACCTTCGTGAAACGTCGACTTAGAGGGGAAACTACTCACTGCTTCATATTTGCAGTGTCAATACAATCAGAGTTGTAATAGTTAGCAATATAGCTTTCACATTCAAGATTGGTGGTCTATTTTCATGTGAAATGTAGCATTTTGTGGCAAACTACTAGAGGAACCACAGTTGCAAACTCTAGATCAATCACTACTGAATTAAGAATGGAATTACAACATTCTTATGGACTTTTTTTGTCTGAGGCAGGAAGTTGTTCGAATACCACTTACAGTACGATAGTCGATTTGGGAAGAAGGGCATACAATACAGTTCAATTGTCTTCAAAACAGTGCTCATTTTCACAAAATAGCTAAATGTAGCTAAATGCTTTGAGAAAGGCATTTATTGTAGAAAGTGGTGAAATAGAATCTGATATTGAATGAATCGAAATATCATGGAACACGCCAAAAAAAACAAAAATATATATCCGTGTGAAATATTTCAAAGATTTGATAATCTATTTCCTTTATGCTAAATTCCTACATCTCTAAATATAATATATAAACGATCCCAGTGATTCCAGTGATCCCAGTGATTTCAGTGATCCCCGACGAGCATTTTGTAGTGTAACTGTTTCAAACAATTCAAAGAAGTATCTTCCAAAATAATGTCAATTTTATTTCAAATTTTGTATTGCGATTCAAAATAACAATTTCAACTAAATAGATTTCGAGCCAATGAATTTATGAATAATGAATTGACATTATTGTGTACTAATTTCCCATTTGAAAATAAGTCGTTGAGGTGAGAATATTTAACCAAATCAATTTGACGGAGTGTCACTGCCAATATACTATCCTAAATAATTTTATTCTTTCAGTTCTCATATTGGAATGTCGCTCTACACCTATTTATTCATTACTTTCATGAAGGTCGAAGAGTTTAGACATGGCCATGTGGATAACAAAGTAGGATCGTTAATACCAGACACCGCAAGGGCAATCCTCGACTCAGAAGGAAATAATTAATTACATGAGGTCCTGATACTGTAACGCGTTTCGCAAACTGTGCATGGTAAACCAAGTAGTTCAAGGAATAATTCTGAACGAAAAATAAACTAACTGTTCTGTTTGATTTGTTTTCTAGTGAGATGGAGAGACATCCACCTGTTCACCTGAGCGTGATCGCGGCGGTAGAAGACTCCCGGGTCAGTAACAGGCGCATCAACAGTATTCCGCGAGACACAGCCTCGGATCCACACTATTTATACTACTTTATTATTATACGATCAAAGACAATCATTATTATTATTATTATTATTATTTAAACAAAGCTAGTTTATAGCGCGTTATTTGGCTCGGAGAGGGTTGTGAAATATCGAATGAGCAGTACAAAACGAATTGTATACGATCTTTTGAAAAAACCTAGAACGTAATGTACCTACAATGTATTCTATTGCATTTGAATATTTAAATTTATTTAAAACAGCAAACAAATGCATAAACAGTAATATTTGTAAATATAAATTATGAGCTTGAAGTACGATATATACCTGCTATATTTATTATTGTCTGGAATTCTCAACGGTCGTAAGCAATTATTACGAATTTATTACACGGTATAAATTAAATACATGAATATATTATCAATTTGAAGTGTGATGAAAGAACTGAGTCAAGTCTAGACAAAAATTAAATCCAACGTTGAAGTCACTCCAAAGTTGCATCAATTTGACTTATTAATAGTCTTCAAAAATACAAACTGTTGAGTAACGATATTCAGTCCTTGACGTTAACCATTCACGTCGTCGGAAATAATTGGAGCCGGCGCACGCGAAACTTCGAGCGTGGATATTTTTAAAACATTTGAAATTCACACAGAAATGATGAAATTATGCAAACTAACAATATTATAATATTGGAGAGTAGGGCTTGATCTAAAGAATATTAATTTGTGATGAGTGATACATCATTTATCTCATATCTTCCATCACAAATTGATATTCCTTATAACAATATTATACGTTTTGCATCAGTCAAAGTATCAAACAATATAGTATTATACTTGTATCCTCGAAAGTAGAAGGTTGTCTACCATATGAATAATCCCTGAAACTCCGCTAACTACATTATCCCGGAACAACTTCAAGGATTTGACTATTTTAAAAGATGTATTCATGTTTCTTAAATCACAAACCGGATGAAAAAAAAACTCAATACCCTGAATATGCAAAAGCTATGAAAATTGCATGGTGGTATTTCTGTTTGTTATGTTTGTAGACGACATTCTTTCTCTTTAAATACAAGTATACCAACGGATTACAATTTATTAAAAAAATAAGTGGTTTGTACTCACTAAATAATGGACGTTCGATCATTACTTTTGAAAAGATCACGTTTTAATGGAATTTGTCGTTAAAACTAATGAATCTTACAACGTTGTTATAATATTATGTCCGTCGAAGATACAGCCGAGTTGAAATTGAATTCTATATTTACAATTGTGACCCGTTACGACACTTGGCGGTATTATTTAATTAATTAAGGAAACAGCAAATCATCTGTGATAAAGAAGATGAATCGTCGAATGAATGTTGAAAAGAGTGAATTAAACTATTAATAGAACTATTACGTAGAGAACGTGTTTGCGTAAATCATTTAGCCTATCCTCGAAATATCCTCTATCCGAAGAAGATGCTGAGTCCACACTACGGTAAGTTCACTAATCGGTGCTGCATAAGACACGGGTTTTTGTGAGCATCATTCATCCATCACACAATCAGACCCCCAAATAACCAAGCTGTTGGTGGGGTTGATAGGCAAACAAATACAGTAATAACAAACATCCACCCAAGTAGGCCTATCCTACCATGTCCAATTCAAACCTCAGCATACTGATGAAATATTGAAATATTTATGGCTAGTGAATATTGAATATTTCAGTCATTTTGATTCTATTGATTTTCTTTCTCGCTTTCTTCATTAAAGCTAATCATACATCATACATCATGATCATAGTAGGTTATTCATGTAACAAAATGCAGGTTATAGCAATGTGAGATGTAGGGGCCTACTGTAATACAGTGAAACCTCTATCCATCGTTTTTCAAGGGACCAGGAAAATGAAAACATCCATCTTGAAAAACTATACGTCCAGGAAAATGTAACAGTGATTATATGGGAGTGGGGCTAAAAAAAATGAATGATACAAGCAGGAAAAGGATAGATTTGGGAATGATGCATAGAGGTTTCACTGTATAGTAATCATGAATAACATCAGTAATTATGAACGCACCCAAAATGAAATATTCAAACGTTTGGTGATTGATACTGAAATTTGAAATTCAACACTCCGTATCTAACTCGATTAGTAACAACTGAGATGAATAAATTCCAAATACCATGTTGTAATATACCGAGGTAGACGGTCTATGTGTTATTCCCTGCTAGCCTTGTCTTCCCTTCCTACCAACTTTTCTCTCTCTTTACCAAAATACAGGAGAAGAAATATCTTCTAGCAGGAATCACGTAAGTACCGGTCGTAATCACTTAGTGGCGTCAAATACGAGATAGGCCTATCTATATGTTTCATTATATCATGATGTAGGGTATTCCAGATAAAAGTTTGCATGACTTCATATTCCTTCCAGCCACACCAAATCCTACTGACGTCAAACGTCGACACATTGTTCCAGAATCCATCGCTTTCCGGCTTCCTGCAATTATTTTTCCCGCCTATTCTCAAACAGCTAATGCTGAAGTTTCCAAACATGGATTGCTTTCCTGCATGGATGTGGTTGATTTATTCTAGTTCCTTGGAGAATGATCTACAGTATAGACGTTCACTTCAACAGCACGGCATAACGAATCATATTTCAAAATGAACCTCGAAAATATATTATTCCTAGGCTCTCGCTGATCATTATTAAATAGTAACATCAAAAATCTGAATATAAACACCAGATGCCAGAGAGAATATACAACATGAATTGAATTAACTGTGTGGGTACTATAAACTGCATTTTTCTTCATCAACTTTTATATCACTCTAGGGCTGTACTCTGTGAAATTTCTCAGCGAATTGGCGGCAGAATGTTCGATTCATATCTATAGCTCGTCAAATGTACAACGCAAACCTGTTGGTTACATCGAGAAACAAACTGCAGACTTTCGCAACACATCGAGTTTTGTTCAGTTTTTGTCGCACATGCCGCACTCTTCACCGATTGGTCAAATATTCAAGATATCTGACGAAGCAGCAAGAAATCCGCTTTGCAATTGAGCAATTTCGCGTTCATGAAAACGCAGAATATCATTTGCTACATGTGCATGCGAGACTCACCTCAACCTCCGACAGCGTCTGCGTCCAGCGGTAGTGTTCAAGGTCGCAGCCGTTGCCCGCGTTCGGCTTCAGCTTGCCCTTCTCCTTCGGGTCGTCCTCCTCGTCGGCGTCGGGCCCGTCCCCGGCGCCGGGCACAACGTCGGGCATCTTCGAGCTTGACGGGACCGACTCCACGGCGGGCGCCGCGGCGGCCTGCTTGCCGGCTTTCTTCTGCGCGGCAGAAACAATACACAATCAGTCGGAATCAGGGTTGCCGTGCAATTTCAATATTGAAATGAAGGCTTTCAATGTTTGTATATTGCGTCATTTCACCAGAAATCCACCAAAAAATAATTAATTGGTGAGCCCAGCATCACTATGTTTTATATTATGCCCATTTCAATTTTCATCATGCATAGATATGAAAAGTCTTGAATGTAAAACACTCTGGTCAATGGTATTAATTTCAGCTCAATTTTTTTTAGGAAGTACAAGCACTCAAAGATCTTTGAAAAGAGCAAGATGATTCTGCAGTTAATGGTCAATTTCAATTACAGTTCAACAAAATGCAGTGAAATATTTCATTTCCTGTGGTCGTTATTGCTTTTAAAACCGTTCTATAGGCCTAATGAAGCGAGCGTCACAAAATAATTATAGAAGGCTAAGAAGACTCGATTCAGACCGAACAAATGTCGATAGTTTCGATCGATATTTTAAAACAAACGGAAATCCTATGTTCATCATATTCCCGATCGATTTTCGATACCACATGCGGTATAGTAAGCCTACTTGCAATTCTTGATCAAACAGCAACAAAAGGCCTACTTATAGGATGTTAGCAGAGTATGCCAACAATGTTTAATGCAGAAGACATGATGCTGTACTATTTTCATTTGGAGCTTGTTATTTTTGTTGCCTGTACTTTTTGAGAATGGATGAAGCCGCTAGAACTTTACCAGGTTTAACCTTACTTTGGAAAATGAGTGTAAACATTGAACTTCAGACTCTAAAAGTATTTTCCAATTAGGCTATAAATACAGTCGACGCAGGATGGTTGCAGTTAGTAGCTCCAATGTTTCATGATATCAATTTGTTTTTCATTTGTCAATGCATGTGCTTTCTTACACTTTCCAATATGTTACGCCAATAGATCTTAGTAATCATTACAGTACGTCGTTAAAACCCAATATAAAAAAAAAAAAATGTTGCATTTAATATCTCAACAGCATAACCTAGGCCTACTATTGGTATGTGACTTGTACTGATAGCTAGAAGATACAAATGTATAACTTAATTTTTTGTCGGAAGAATACGCTAGTGAATTAAAAATGATATATAGGTCTACTGGTACTACAGTCAGCTGTTATTTCGCCTGCTTACATCTGGCAAATTGACGAGCCCCTGAATGCTAAGTGATATTGACAAATTTATTGTTTTACACATAAGTACAACAGTATGAGCTCATCAATTTACAATAACCATTTGTTTCCGGTTATAATGTTATGAGAGGCCATCTAAACACAAGAATCTGTGCAGTAGAACAGGAATATATCCCGGCACGGTAGGTAGGGTAGTGATTTCGAAAACTGTCTGTCAAGTAGTTAATATCACATCATGTACCTTTGACTATGTACCTTGTTGTAAGTTACGTAATGTGAGTCACGCTGATCACTTTTAGGGTTATGTTAGGTGTATGAATGGGATGGGTCCAAATGGACCAAGGGACTGTAAATATACGACCCAAACCTAACCCTACCTGGCCTTAACCATCAGCATTGAGCTTGTTGTGATTCAAAGTTCATACCAGTCTACAGTGAAACACCTATTTAGGGAAAATAAACCATCCATGCAGGAGAACAGTCCATCCAGGAACATGTTTATTTGACCGTATGGGAGTAGGCTAGTGTGAGACAAAATGAATTATTGAAGTGGGAAAACAATGGGTCCAGGGATCGATAGGTCTACATGGATTTTACTGGATGATCACGTAAATAAATGTGAAATTGTTTGAACAGTTGAAAACAATTAATGCCATCCTAAGAGCTACTTATTGAAGAAGTAGGTCAGAAAATAATAAATATGCCATAATCTTGGCCTGTCTGTTTGAGAGTTATGTCAGGTGGAAGTACATGATGGTAAGGAATAGTAGAGCAAGGCATGAACCCTCAAGTACAAACTAGTTGACCATTCAACATATAACCTTACCCTACCTAACCCCGTCTATTACTAAGAAACCTAGAAACCTAATAATTTAATAAACATAACCCTTAAAGAGACCCGTTAAGGATGTGGCATAATGATTGTGGCATAATGAATAGGAGCCTATAGGCCCCTATTCATTATTTACTGGTAGGTCTACTAGCAATCTGCTATCGCCTCTTCCCCCATTTGACAAAAATATAATCTATCCTCAAACCCCTAGTCTTGAGCAATTAGATTGAACGCTGTTAATTTTCATTCCGTCACAATATTTCATTGAGGAAAGTTCATGCGAGATATTGCAAGATATTGATATGGTTATATGCTAGGGAACTATCAAGGCTACCTGAATCATCAAGCTTACCTCGTCAATTTCCCTCTGTAGCGCGTCCGCTTCTTCCTCGGTCAACTCTTGAATCTTCGGCTCTTCGACCGGTTTCTGTTTTGCTAGTTCTTTCTCCTCCTCTTTCTTCTTTAACGCAATCCTTTCCTTCCTTTTACGTTCGCTCGCTTCCTTTTCCTCGTTCTTTTTGTTGTAGATATCCAGAGCCTCTTTCTGATACTTGTGGAACATGGCCATAACAAGCTAAAAAATAAATGTAGGCCCAAGTACCGGTATCATTAGTCATGTAAGTAAGAGCCAATAGACTGTTTAAAGAGAGGTGGTACGTGGTAGTATTTCAGCAAGCTCATTCAGGTACGGTACCGTACTGGTACATTGACATCATAAGTAGACGTAGCTCATTAATTAAAGCTACCGGTACTAGAACTCTCATTAGAACTATATGCCAGTAAAAATTGACTTGCTGTCAAGGTAAAACATGCTAGAGCACATGTTAAAGTGTATATTTCAAGTCTCCAGGCATAGGCCTAGGCCTACTATCTCTCAATTAGGATTGTACCGGGTAGGGTAATGTTTCAACATATTATGACTTGTATTAATGCTTCTTTCAAGTGATGCCATGGCCCCTTATAGATTGTTAAACCAAGTGGACCTCCCAAACTGTGTTCTCCAATCACAACTTGAGATTTAACCCAGATAGTTTATTTACCTCAACTTTTCTAGTTGCTATGGTAACCAGAAACAAATGTTACCCCAGCCTTAAATTCATGAAATTACATGTTAATAGAAAGTTAATATTATAGAACTGGACCTGGTCATTGTACATATGATGTTTAAAATTGAAAAGTGGAGCTACATAGTCAGAACAGGTTAATATCTAGGTGCGAGATGACCGTGACGATCGATATCAATAGAACTCCCAAGTCAACTTGACGTTGATCAGCCTAAGCATAGGACCAACACTTGAAGTTAGGTCCAGAATCTAGGTCTTTGTCCTACTCACTGAGGTCTAGCCTATCACGTGTAGAACTAGCTAAAGCCTAGGCCTACTCAGTGACCTAATGCCTTATACTTCAAGGCTAGGCCTAGGATATAGGTCTAGCCAGGCCCTCAGTCTGCAACCAGAACTAAAATATACCTTTTCACCGGCTCCATCACCACCTCCGGTGTAAAAGTCTGTTTTTCTCGCCAAAAAATTGAAAATGGTATCCAATAGCTGAAAACAATAAATGATAGATAAATTAGATCATTTCAAAAGCATGCGAGGTCATGGCAGTGACAGCCTTAACCTCAAAATTGTCTCTGTGCTCTTTGGTGTTTTCATGAAATGAATACCTCTTGAACTCCACCTTCATGTTGCTGCGCCATTGCCAGCAACATGGAGTCAAATTGTTCCGGATCTCGAGCAGCCATTATTACTTAAATTGATGATTAATATGGATATTTATAATATTTCACTACAACAAAACTTCGTCAATCTCTAAATCAACAAAATCGCCCGCTACTGAACTACTTTATCGACATGAGCGCAAAGTTGACTGTCTTTTACTCCCCTCTGGTGAGTAAATGAATAAGCATAACAGCAGGAAAACGCCATACAGGGGTTTGTGTCAGACCGCTTGAAGAACTTACGGACAGGTTGATGGATAAAGATTGATGGATGGATAAAAACCATTGGCATATCTGCTGAGAAAATAATTTCTTGATTTAAGAAATACCTGACCGGAACTAGACTTCAGCCGAGTTACTTATTAAATGAATACACAAAAATACATGAATAGCAAATAAGTAAACACAGTATTTGCGAAATAAGGATGCAAACGACTACCTTCTCTTTCACTGTTGTGCCCATCCTTTAACATTGATTGAGAACTTCACTTCTAAAAACAGACTCTAGTGAATATAGAGGAATTTTTTCAAATCAATTAGATAAATAATGAATGAATAACTGAAATAATGAATGAATTGATCGACAAATGAATGTATAAATTGACTGATGAATGAATGAATAAATGAATGTAAAATGAACTATCTTTCATCAATTCATAGAATTCGAATGAATAAATAGATATTCAAGAAACTTGCCCTCCCCCGTCCATTTTCTCTAAAATGTAGTTTCCTATCAACTTGATGACATTTAGAGGGTATAGTGAGTGATTGAGAGAACTTGAGTTGATAGACTACATTTGATTGGGTAGCAGACTATCTTGAAACATTCAAACGTTATAAGTTCATAGAACCTAACTTACAAATATCGTGTTGGATTTCTTAATGTAGGTTTTATGAATCAAATAAAAATACTCAGATCACTTTCAAATTCAAAGTATAATTTCAAATTATTTTTATATTGTTTTTTCATTCTTATTTGAAGTTATAATTGATTCTACTCCGATCAGGAAATGTATGCATGTCTAGGTCAAAGTCTGTCTTTGCCTATCCTTTCGAGCCACAAATGCAACATTTATTTCAAAACGTGGATATTTTGATAATTTAATAACCAATAACGCGACAGTATTTCCATGAGAGTGAGACCATGCGTGAATTAGACATTTTCTTGGCTCATATTACGTTTCCCTGTGTCAGGAACGTGAAATTACCCATTTCTTAGCATCATGTACTTCACTCTAATTTGGGGTGGTGTTATATGAGGGGACGTGGGGGGCAATGAGCAAAATGTTTCCTGTTATTTTCCAGGCCGTATTGATGAATAATAAGTTGCACTTGGCAAACAGTTTTGATTTCACACCTTTTATATCGGGAAGTTTTTGTAGTTGCTAAAATATTCCAGAACTTGACTCCAAGTTTTTACTCGTCAGGGTTTTTGGTGGGATTATTAGACGAGCTTTAGCGAGGATTCAATTTGACATAATGAAAAAAATTGGTGTTCGTTTTTAGGTTTTTTTTCACGTTTTTTTGTCGGTTCTCCACAGGTCAAACGGCTAAGCTATCAACTTCAAACTTTTTTGGATTATGCTTCCTCATCTAGCTTAGATCTGTATGGTTTTGTGGTATTATCGGTTGATAACTTTCATTTTTATGAATTTTAGAAATTTCAAAAATACTCATTAGAATAACACGGCGAAAAAAAAATTGAAAGATTTTTATTTTCAAAAAAATTGAAATTTTGTGTGGAGTTGAATTACATATTGATACACATTTCTGGAAATTCTCAGCTTGATCGGGTGTGCTATTTTGAAGAAAAAACATGAAATGTGCTAAATTGGTACCCCTCGAAGCCGTTTTTACCCATTTATAACTAAAATGTTACCCAATTGGCGAATTTAGGCAAAAGTTTGGCAAAGAAGTCGACATACTATTACTTTACGCTCGTCTAACAACGCGTATATAGCGTTTTCCTAGTTATCTATAGTCTGAGTCTAGTAGACGTGTGACTCACTTGGTTATCACACCATGCTGTCACGAGAGCTGGCCCTGACAGATCGATATCAACACAAGGTCAAATCGTCAGACATACTTGTAGCCACGAAAGATAACGACCTTCTACCAACTTAACAATTTGTAAGAACTTGAGTAATTACACTTCAGTCTTGATTATGTTGATGCTTTTGTAAGATGTATATTCGTTGTTTTTCTGAGTTTTTTAGAAATTATTTATAAGACGAGCTTCAGCGAGGATTCAATTTGACATACTGAAAAAAATTGGTGTTCGTTTTTATGTTGTTTTTTCATGTTTTTTGTCGGTTCTCCACAGGTCAAACGGCTATAGCTATCAACTTCAAACTTTTTTTCATCATGGTTCCTCATCTAACTTAGACCTGTATAGTTTTGTGGTATTATCGGTTGGTAACTTTTATTTTTATGAATTTTAGAAATTTCAAAAATACTCATTAGAATAGCACGACGAAAGAAAAAATTATTTTCTTAAAAAATGAAATTTTGTGTGAAGTTGAATTACATTTTGATACACATTTCTGGAGATTCTCAGCTTGATCAGATCAGCCATTTTTAACACAAAACATAAAATATGCTAAATTGGTACCACTCGAAGCAGTTTTTACCTATTTATAACTTAAATGTCACCCAATTGGCGAATTTAGGCAAAAGTTTGGCGATCAACATATCCGATCGTCTGACAACGCATATATGGCGTTTTCCTAGTATTTGTTCAACGACGCACTTTACTGATGACTACGATCTATTGGTGTCGGTGGATAATATATGAGATGGTGGGATGATGAGATGAAAGGTTATTTTATTGGGTGTTTTTGGATAGTGGGAAGGAGTCGGTCGTGGCCGGTTGTTGAGGAACCATCCCAGTATTGACATGAACGATAGATTGAAACCACGAAAAAACTCTGACAGGATGGTATACTTTTACGGGAATCAAACCCCGATCTCCTGAATAACTGTTCTGTTTCATAATGTTGTATAATTTTATTTTCATTCATTGCCTCAATTGAGGAATAATGATTTTGTATCAAGTTTCGATAATATTGAAAAAAAATCATTCCTTCCTGTAAAAAAATTCTTCCTCAAAATAGAATAGCTGAAGTGATATTTGTGTTTGTTGGGTTGGTAGACTTCCAGCTTTTTTCTTGGGAAGTCTGGATGATCACATCCAGCTCGGGATGGATCAGGTCAAGGTCTGTAGAGTGAGTGCGACCACGCGAGTTGAGCGTGTTGCCACCAGGTGGCATCAAAGAGCGGACCTCAAATCTCCTGCGTCATGATTGATCGGTGACATATCAAACCAGTGTTATCATTGGCTGGACGCAGTGGCGGTGCGGAAACAGGAATAAACTGTTTTATCACGTCTATACGCGCATGCGCAAGGCAAGCAAACGTTTGATGTGTGATTTTTGGATGAGCAGTTGTGAAGGCATGCAGACACTCGACCCAAATCGGTTTTTATCGGCTTGTTTTTTTTTGTGGGGGGGGGTTACCAATCGGGTGAAGGCATCAATTAATTGTGGTAAAATTATCTTAGATCTTAAGGACTTGACATTTATTTATTCATTTCTTTTCAATATACATCGAAACTTGATACAAAATTATTGTTCCTCAATTGAGGCTATGGATGAAAGGTGGGATCGTTTAGACGGGGCACCACAATGGCGATCTTACCACCCCATTTTGATTAGATAGAAGTATTTCAGTTTCCGAACGTCCGGAACACATTATGACTGTTTCTGATATATGTATCCGGACACAAAACACACGAATGTTGATATCTTCCACTTTGAAGTAAGTCTCGAAATTACTTGACATTTAAGATTAACTGATTCTAATACACGACAATTTCAATTCATTACCATTCATTTCATTCGTCTCATTACATTGCATTTTAACACTATTTGTAGACCACTTATTTTCAATTCTGACTTGGTTTATACATCATGTAATCATGTTTCATGAAACCATAAATAATTACAAATACAAACACTGTCCAGCTGAGCCGGATAGTTGGTTATTAATAGAATTGATTGATGCCTTCTTCCGATTGGAAACCAGCTGGAAATACCTTTCATGAGAACCGTCTTTCGTGAAAATCAACTGATGTGAAAACTTATTGTATTGAACTTCCACTTCTTGAACAATTCCTGTACAGAAGTTAAAGGTTTAGTTCGGTGCCATCTATTCACAAATTACATAATATCATCATCGAGAGAGATATATTTCAATCCGTTTGACAAATTGACATGTCCGACACCATTTAGCACACACCTCAAGAGTCCACGGGAGTCGATTTAGTGAAATATCAGTTTTTTGATGATAACTTTTGAACAGTATAAGATATCGAGATTCTAATACGCGAGAAACACAGATAATTCAAATAAATTCAAGATGATATAAGTCATAACTAGTCAAGTCATGTCCCATAACTGTCAAGCGTATACAGCTGAAAAAAAACATAAGTTTTAGCTGTATACTCTTGACAGTTATGCGACATGACTTGATCAGTCAAATCTTATACCATCTTGAAGCTATTATAATTATCTGTGTTTCTGACGTATCAGAATTTCGATATCTCACACCGTTCAAAAGTTATCACAAAAAACTGATATTTCGCTGCTAAATCGACTTCCGTGGACTCAACGTCAACCCTCCCAACTATCGTTATGAAAATGTGTACATATAACACTCCATGACAAATATAACTATTTGTGAATGTGAGGAGCTAAATCTGAACTTTAACTTCTGTATACAGGTTATACTCAATGAGTACAAGTCTAAGCAGTTGGTTTTTAGTACAGTTGATTCCCAGGACTGTTGGCTTTTAGGTCAATTGAGTTTTGGAACTATTGATTTTTAGTACAGTTGACCAATGCGGTTCACTCGTCTGATCTTGTAAATCATAATTGTTTTTGTTTTACCACGGTGAGACTCATACAATCTAAATCCAAAGTTCTTCCCGGAAATTATTCACTTTGAAGAAGCGAGTGGGTACGTACCAAAGACTTTATTAGATGAGCGTAGCGAACTCTACATCCCACTCTTATAGGGCTTTGTCTGTGTGTGTGTTTTTTTTTGTTTGTTTTTTCAAGCACTCCACAGGTCGCAAGGGTTGATTGATCGACATGAAACTTTTTTTGTACACGCAAACTCATCCAACTTAGAACTGTTTAGTGTTTGGAATGAATCTGTTGAACCGATTTTGAGAAAAATCATCTCAAAGTTTCTAACAACCACATAAGATTTGGCTGGGCGGAAAATGTTGAAAAATAAAATCTCTCCAAATGGGATGAAATTTTCTCTGAATGTGTATACATAGCTTTGACACATTATCATGATTTTGTATGCAATTCCAATCAGCCGTTTTGAAGAAAAAAAAAACTGATCATATTCATCAAATATATCATAAGAATTGTGACAGAATTAAGTTGTCGAGATTCACTGCTTTCTAGATTCAAGAGTTGACCAACAATGAAGTATTTTTTACATGCGTCAATGTGTGTAGAATACTAGTCAAACGCGAAATATGCGTTGTAAGATGAGCGAGATATCTGAATAAGGTATAAAAGTCCTTGAAGGAGTTCTACCCTTGCTACTTTATCGACTCTGGTATTCTACACACCTTGATATCTGAATAAGCTATAAAAGTCGTTAAAGTAGTTCTACTCTTGCCACTTCATTGACTCTGGTATTCTACACACCTTGACGCATATAAAAAATACTTCATTGTTGGTCAACTCTTGAATCTAGAAAGCAGTGAATCTCGACAACTTAATTCTGTCACAATTTTTATGATATGTTTTATGAATATTATCAGTCATTTTATTCTTTTTCTTTAAAACGACTGATCAGAATTGCTTAAAAATCGTAATAATGTGTAAAATTCATGTATACACATTTAGAGAGAATTTCATCCCATTTGGAGAGATTTTATTTTTCAACATTTTCCGCTCAGCCAAATCTTATGGGGTTTTTAGAAACTTTGAGATGATGATTCTCAAAATCGGTCCGACCGATTCATACCAAAAACTATACAGTTCTAAGTTGGATGAGTTTGCGTGTACAAAAAAAGTTTCATGTAGATCAGTCAACCCTTGCGACCTGTGGAGTGCTTACAAACAAACAAAAAAACAAAAAAAAAAAAAACACACAGACAAAGCCCTATAAGAGTGGGATGGAGACTTCGCTACGCTCATCAACCAGAGTTAATGAAGTGGCAAGAGTAGAACTACTTTAACGACTTTTATAGCTTATTCAGATATCAAGGTGTGTAGAATACCAGAGTCGATAAAGTAGCAAAGGTAGAACTACTTCAACGACTTTTATACCTTATTCAGATATCTCGCTCATCTGACAACGCATATTTCGCGTTTGACTAGTTAGATGAGCGTAGCGAAGTCTCCATCCCACTCTTACAGAGCTTTGTCTGTGTTTTTTTTTTTTTTTTTTTTTGTAAGCACTCCACAGGTCGCAAGGGTTGACTGATCGACATGAAACTTTTTTTGTGCACGCAAACTCATCCAACTTAGAACTGTAGAGTTTTTGGAATGAATCTGAATCTGTTGAACCGATTTTGAGGAATATCATCTCAAAGTTTCTAAAAACCCTATAAGATTTGGCTGGGCGGAAAATGTTGAAAAATAAAATCTCTTCAAATGAGATGAAATTTTCTTCAAATGTGTATACATAGATTTTACACGTCACCACGATTTTGTATGCAATTCTGATCAGCCGTTTTGAAGAAAAAAAAAATAACTGATATTATTTATATCATAAAAATTGTGACAGAATTAAGTTGCCGAGATTCACTGCTTTCTAGATTCAAGAGTTGACCAACAATGAAGTATTTTTTATTTGCGTCAAGTTGTGTAAAATACCAGAGTCAATAAAGTGGCAAGAGTAGAACTACTTTAACGACTTTTATATCTTATTAGATATAAGGTGTGTAGAATACCAGAGTCGATAAAGTAGCAAGGGTAGAACTACTTCAACGACTTTTATACCTTATTCGGATTTCTCGCTCATATTACAACGCATATTTCGCGTTTGACTAGTTATAACCTACCCTAAGGTACATTTTCTTTATAATTATAATTGATGATACAGTCTCCTGGTATCACTATTCATCGTGACATAACCATGTTGCTGAGATTCACGGATGAATGTAGTAGAGGCTTCTGTCAAGTGACTTCACGCATTGTTGAAAGAGACAGACAACAATGTCCACCAGTTGGTTTTAACCAATCAGAATGTTTGGTAGTCCACCAGTTCGATGTGTTGCTATAGTAACGATTGTTTGGCATTTGTTACTTGACAGAAGCCTATAGGGGAGTCAAGGTGTGTAGAGTTGTCGAATATCTCGCTCATCTTACAACCCATATGCTGAGATTGCCTAGTATATATAGATGTAGGTTTACTATAGGCCCTATATAATGATTTTCATATTGTAATGGATCATCGTCACCTCTCTACTGGTACTCCACAAGAAGGCTGTTAGACACATTGTAGGTGGCCACCATTGTACGCCACTGTGTTGTGTACTGTATTATAAAAGGCTCGGAATAGATACGCTGAATTAATCTAGTATCAGCTTACAACTCATCAACATGCAGCCCGCTGGAATCACAGCCTGCCTTCTGATCGCGGGTGAGTCGAGATAAACGCTCTATTATAGGGTCTGCAAGCATCTATAGCGTGGGAATCATTTGTCAGAAAACACGGAGAAATTCAATAATTTTTCAAACAGATCCCTTGAATCTTCACAATTGTTATTTTTATACATTTGAAAATATGGGGTCCAGTCCAAATGACGTCTGTAGATGGTTGCGTTTCATATTGAAAAAAAGAATGTGTGCAACATTTTCTTTAAGAAAATGTGATTTTCCGTGTACAGTGAAAATGAACGGAAAATAGGCCCGTTTCAACTCTTTTCTCCATGTTTAGGCCTATGCTTGTTGAATATATCGGAAGCTCAAGATTTTGGCGGGATTATTCAATTCTTCAAATATAATATTTTAGAAGTTATTAAAAGCCTAATTATATCTAATTTCTCTGAAACATTTTGCTCTCTATATATCGAACTGTTCTAACATTCTTGTTTATCCCTATCGAAGATTATTCATTTTCCATGTGATTTGAAGACACGATATTTCTGTATATCCAACAATACCCAATTGTTTTTATGACCTGAACCGTTTCGGTCTTGTCAACGAACAGTAAGTAGGCCTAGACCACTGATAGGCGTGACTTGATAATCAGCCAACAAGATGCATGCAGTCATGAGCGTGTACCTTGAATAAATTAAGAGATGTATCCACTTTTTTCATAGATTGAGAAATATTTTAACAAAAAATATGCTTATGACAGTCTACTCGTCAATATTGCAATTGCTCCATTATACAGTATGGGGTAATTGGATGAGAAGGTGCAAACGAAATTTTACTAAATTTATATTTAAACAAATACAAAGGACTATTTCAAAAGTCATACTTCACAAAAACAAACGACATCCCACAGATCTCATTTATCATATAGTACCAAAGTAATGGATCTAAGACAAATATACAAATATAAATTCATTCCAATTTTGTTTTCTTCTTTGTATGTCAGTTTTATATTTCTGAAGATGTTTGTTCCAGTCCAAATGAAGTCTGTTAATAATTGTAAATTTTAAAATTGAAAAATTGTTACGAATTGTGCTATATTACGCACATATTTTTTTTTTTGTAAATTCCCACAATTATCCTACACGAAAAATAAACGAAGTACACATTTTATTTCAAGCATGTGAATATATTGGATGCTCGTTTTTCTTTTAAGGGGATTCTTCAATTCTTCATATTATATTCCAAGCTATTTCAGGAGATTTTATCTGATTTTTCTGAGACCTTTTGTTCTGTATGAATCGATCGAATCCAACATTGTCGTTTCATCATGATCCTAACAAATATTATTAATTGTATTATGTGATCACTCAAAACAAACGACATTATGTATCCAACAATGCTTCATAATCCTGGACCGTTTCGATCTTGTCAACAAACCATCAATGTCAAGGATAGGCGTGACTTATTAATCAGCCAACTAGATTCACACAGCTATAGGCCTATGAATTCCCTGATTGGTAAATTCAATATATTCCATAATACGAACAGCCGCTTGAATGAATGTAATATATGTGATTTAAAGAGGGGAAGGAAAATTACTGTCGTTCATCAACTTCTTAGATTCATTAAAACCTGTTCATTCGTACCCTCGTATAGCCCGGCTGTTGGTGGGGTCATAATCCTAATGGAGATCCCATTCAAATACATCCAAAGATTGTATATGTCAGATCTCAGATTATATTTGGATATCGTATACCGATGGATAGGCAACAGAGTTCTAGAGCTGTGTAACCATGCAGTATATTTTGAAAACAAAAAAGGACTGTTCCGACGAAACAAATTACACTACTTCATTATATATTGCATGCACTACCCATTCAACGTATGGTTGAAATGATATCCTTCATAACCTTTTTTCATGCACACACAAAAAGAAAAGCAAATACATTATCCACCGACCACATAATATCGTTTTTAAAAACCTGGCTCATCAATAACTGCTTTTATAGTCTCGAAGAATTTTGTAATCATACTGACTAATTGAGACTCTCAGTAAGGCAGATTATGGCTTTTTATTTCTATTGTTTATAAAATGTACTCACCTGTTATTTTATTCCATGTATTTCTACTGTATGTAGAATATCATACTTCATATGTCTATCAATATGCTCCTTCACTGTATTGTACTTCATCGATTTTACATAATTATGCTGACCTATCCAATATTACTTGTAATGCAATTGGGACCAATAAATAATAACTAACTAACTAACTAAATATAATTATTTCCCACATCATTTGTAGAAACGGCTGACAGGCTGACAAATGTGATGCCAGCTGTTATTAGCTGAGCCGGGGGAGCGAAATAGCGTCAAATGGACTGACGTCAAGATGATTGAGTAGCATGATCTTGTTTCCACGTTTTTGACGTTATTCCGGCGGGGACGTCAAATCAATAATTTGACACCATTCCTGGGGAATAATATCAAAATCCATCGATTTGACTTTATTCCCTTCTTGAGAACTTGGAAAAATTGAATTAAACTTTGAACTGAAATAAATTCACCGGAAATTTTGGTTTATTCCACTGGAATAAATTCAAATCGAACGTCTAATGGTTCTAAAACTATAATTTCTTACTGGATTGAAGTCAAATCTGATATTCTGATGTTAACCCGGTGGAATGAAGTCAAAATACCTTTTGACTTTATTCCTCTGGATTAACGTCGAATCGCTTTCAAACTCCAAGTTTTGCAAAGAATGGTTTGACGTTGTTCCATTTGACGCTATTCCATCTCCCCGTGAGCGTCGGTAGCGTCCGATTCCATCTCCCCGTGAGCGTCGGTAGCGTCCGATTCCATCTCCCCGTGAGCGTCGGTAGCGTCCGATTTCATCACAATCCAGAATCGTCGACTTGCTATAAAAATGAGACTGAGACGTGTGGCCGAGTGGTTAGTACACTGAGTCGTCACTCAGGAGACCGGAGCTCGATTCCCGCGATGGTCGGGCCATGACAGTTTTTTTTGTGGTTTTCCTCTGTCGTTCAGGTCAATATTGGGATGGTTCCTTAACAACAGGCCACGACCGACTCCTTCCCACTATTGAAAAAAAAAAAATAACAATAATTATAATAATAGCCTTTCATCTCATCATCCCATATATAATTTACCTACGCAAATAGATCGTAGTCAGTGCGTCGTTAAACGCAATATCAATATGAATAAAGATTGAAAAAAAGGATTAAATAACTCGACGAATCGGAATTTCGATGATGCACGATTTCACCGAGTTGGGATTCATCGAATTTGGATTTCAACGAATTGATACAGTACACAAGGTCACAATAATCCGATCAACTATATAATTTGAACTTGAAAATCTCCACGCAAGACTGAAAGATCTCTATCGGTTCATCCTCACGTGTCCTAGCTCTGGAGAATCTACATCATAGGAATAAGCAAGAGTTGCGTATCATGTGTCACGCTCACCCCTGAGTGAGCAGCCCACTCGATTAGATGCCGTGTTTTGGAAACGACAGAATCAACTGAAATTGACGACTCGCATTCTCCGCCCCCATGAAGTCACAAATCACATCCACTCCACCCAATGACGACATTCAATCAACAGGGCTGTTAGAACTTATTTCAAAGTGGAAGAAATCAACATTCGTGTGTTTATACTGAAAAACTTTTATATACGGCGAAAAATTATGGTTACAGACAGCGCAGTCCTGGTGTTGAAGTTCATTAGTTTTAAATAATCAAAGTGGGGTGGTAAGATCGCCCTTGTGGTGCCCCGTCCAAACGATCCTATCTTTCATCCTTAGCCTTAATTGGGGAACAATGATTTTGTATCAAGTTTCGATGTTATTAAAAAAAAAAGAAAAAGAACTGAGGTGAAATTCAAATATCCAATCATGGTATCGCTAAATGACCTCAAGTGATACAGATCTAGCTGGCCGACTGGTAAAGTCACGCCCATTTTGAGTCGTCAATTTCTTAGAGGTAATCCAGTCTCTTATCTAACAATCCATGACATGTGTTCCAGTGGCGTGGTGTCACGGGTCAGTGTCAGCAGACCCCGTGACCACCAGAATCGGTCCGTTCGCCGTCGCGAGCGACGTCTCGCATCAGGTAGGACTGACTGCTCGCCACTGTAGTCAACCACATAATTCATTATTCAATACTCATTTTTCATCACTTTGTGATTTGGTGAAAATATTTGTTTCTCCATTTGTATTCATTCATATTGTGTTCAACAACGCACTGTACTGATGACTACGATCTATTGGCGTCAGTGAATGTTCAATGAGATGATGGGATGATGAGATGAAAGGTTATATTTTATGAAGTGTTTTTGTATGATGGAAAGAAGTTGGTCGCGTGACCTTCTCGTATAATGAATGGACAATTCCAAATTTATGTTGGCGAGAACAAATCTCCGATCTTTCTATCTTGATTTTCTCTCCTCCCATTCTACTTTGTCCCTTTCACAAATCTTCCTCTTTTGTTTTCATTCTGATATTTCTACTTCCACTTACGTTTCCCTTCACTTGAACCTCACAAAATATAACCCCCAATCAAGTAGCGTGATGAGACAGGTGGTCGAGTGGCTAGCACACTGAACCGTCACTCAGGAGACCGATACGATTTCCGCCATAGGCGACCATCCTGACAGGGGTTTTTCGTGATTTGCCTCTGTCGTTCTATCCAAAAAACACCCAACGAAATGAAAATTCATATCTCATCTACCCATCACCATCACCATCATCAGCATCATTCACCGACGCCAATAGATCTTGGTCATCAGTAGAGTGCGTCTTCAAACCATATATAAAATGAAAAATAAACTGTGGTAAACTTGACATATATCCCATTAGGGTATGACCACAATTGATAGATCAAACTGTGGTCAACTTATCTGTAGTTTCAATCAATATCAAACTATTAAATTGAACTATAAACTATCAAAGCTATCAAACTTATGGCTTGACTAATAAGTTTGAGAGTCGAATTTACACTAATTAAATTTTTTTAAAGCAAGACGGCCCGCGCACAAGATTTAACTTATGCGGGCTTCGCACTTACAAAATATCATTCCTAAATTTCTAAATTTCATATCAAAACTTTATATCAAATTATTCATCACTATTGCTTCAATATGTTCATAATTGTTAATTTTAGATTTCATTATTTGTCTATTTGTTCATTTGTACCTTTCTGTCTACTACCTGTATGCAATTGTTGTAGTACTTGATATGTAAGCGTTGAGTGTGAATAAAATGGTTTCAAAATAAAAAAAAGAAATAAACTATTGATAGCTATCAAAATATTACCATTTCTCTCAATTAATCAATATATTGATGCGACTGCATTTAGGTCGTTTTCCCGTTTGTACAACACTTCAATTGACTTGTCGTGATTAAAGTGCTTTGCTACAGAAGCCAGTGTATGAAACACGGCTACCTGTTGATAGCACCGCTAATCTGTTCTTCTTATCAGTCTGGTCAATTAACATTGCTAATTGACTCAAACAAGGTCATTGATCATTCAAACTCTTAATAATTGCGCAACAATCAGTGCACATTGAATAATATCTCAAGTAACGCAATTAATTTGATGAATAATGTCCATTTCTAAATTCTGAGTAAATTAATTGATCTATATTTCAACTCATTCGAGCAATAAAACTAAATCTGTTTTCAAACTTTATTATTGTAAGCAATCAGTTGGTAAACTATTGATATTTTTTTTTTCTGAATAATTTACAATGATTTTGATTCATTCCCAGATAAAATAAAAAACAGTTCATTTTCTTTGAACATTTATAACCGATGCATGGATGGTTATATTGATATTTACAATGATTATGTCATCAAATATTTCATTTCTCCACTCACAATTTAAAAGGTAATCGATTATAATTTTCATGTTGATGTGATGAGAAAAAACATAGATAAAAAAGGTGTAGTGACTGATAACATTGCATTGTGAGGACGATATATAGGTCAAGGTAGAGGGGGAGAGGAGGGGGGTGGATATAGGTTAGGCGGGAGGGGGGGGGGGTAAAGGGGGGACGAAGCGTGCTCAAAGGGCATCGTGAAATATTCAATCATCGGTCACACCATAGCCAAATTATTACTGATTCGATCAATACACTTCAAAAGAAGGTTTCATATAACTGGTCTCGTGCATCTCTTATTTGAAGAGAAAAAATGTTACCATCTGATGATCTGATAATGGGTTAATAATAATAAACTGAGATGTAATCAATTAATCGGATATATGCACAGAATTCTGAAGATAACGTCTTCAAATCTCAGAAATCAAGTAGGGTCAATTCACATTTTTTTACAGACTCTTTATTAGATAACAAAATGAAATTCACTCTTAACATGAATCCAAAAAACCCTAGAAGGGTTCAACTGTGGGATGAGCACGTATAAAAATGAATCGTATAATGAACAGACAAGTTTTTTTAATCATGTGTCCAAGAGGGTGAGTTTCAACCCACAGGGTCTGAATTGACCCAAACTTGAGTGAGTTTCAACCCACAGGGTCTGAATTGACCCTAACTTGAGTGAGTTTCAACCCACAGGGTCTGAATTGACCCTAACTTGAGTGAGTTTCAACCCACAGGGTCTGAATTGACCCAAACTTGAGTGAGTTTCAACCCACAGGGTCTGAATTGACCCTAACTTGAGTGAGTTTCAACCCACAGGGTCTGAATTGACCCAAACTTGAGTGAGTTTCAACCCACAGGGTCTGAATTGACCCAAACTTGAGTGAGTTTCAACCCACAGGGTCTGAATTGACCCAAACTTAAGTGAGTTTCAACCCACAGGGTCTGAATTGACCCAAACTTGAGTGAGTTTCAACCCACAGGGTCTGAATTGACCCTAACTTGAGTAAGTTTCAACCCACAGGGTCTGAATTGACCCTAACTTGAGTGAGTTTCAACCCACAGGGTCTGAATTGACCCAAACTTGAGTGAATTTCAACCCACAGGGTCTGAATTGACCCTAACTTGAGTGAGTTTCAACCCACAGGGTCTGAATTGACACAAACTTGAGTGAGTTTCAACCCACAGGGTCTGAATTGACCCTAACTTGAGTAAGTTTCAACCCACAGGGTCTGAATTGACCCTAACTTGAGTGAGTTTCAACCCACAGGGTCTGAATTGACCCAAACTTGAGTGAATTTCAACCCACAGGGTCTGAATTGACCCTAACTTGAGTGAGTTTCAACCCACAGGGTCTGAATTGACCCAAACTTGAGTGAGTTTCAACCCACAGGGTCTGAATTGACCCAAACTTGAGTGAGTTTCAACCCACAGGGTCTGAATTGACCCAAACTTGAGTGAGTTTCAACCCACAGGGTCTGAATTGACCCAAACTTGAGTGAGTTTCAACCCACAGGGTCTGAATTGACCCAAACTTGAATCAGCCGAACTGAATTGACCCAAACACTCTGAATTGAACGAACATTTTTGTTTATTACATTGATGAAACAAATCATTGTTACAAGGGCGCTCTTACACCACACGGAAACCGAAACCACATCAAATTATGAACTTGTTTGTTCATTTAATTTATACAAATTTGATTTTCGCGTTCTACATGTCAAACGAAAAAACACATTTTGATGTACATGCAAACTTAGCATGTACATATTATTCCATTATCTGACTTGATAGGCCTACTGTATACATTTTAAGGTGCAAGCCATTTGAATCATTTTTGAGAAAAACAATGGCGAATTTTTGATAGCTACTATAAGAATAACCCAGAGAAGAAAAATTTTAATGAAAATATTTTCTCCTCAAAAATACAGAATTTTCACTGAACTCATGTGGATGAAACACATTATTCCAAAGTCTTACAATAATTGGGTCAACCGTTATTCAGAGAAAAATTGTAATGTATTTTGTTCAGGTAAATTCAAGCTTTAAAGAAGGTCAACATGAGAACAAATTAGAGCATGAGAAGATCAAAATAATCAACAGGTACGTCAGAACGAAGTCAATGACTGAATAGCTTCTGAATCAAGGAGTGTGTATAGCTTTTAATCACATTTCATAATTGGATGAGCGAAGCAAAGATTCAATTTCACCGCGTACTCGAAAATAAGTAGGCCCCTACATTTTTTCTAGTTATTTTGTTGGCGCTCCACTGATCAAACGAAAATGCAAATTCAGTTGAAACTTGGCATACAAAATGTCGTTATCTGATATAATGTATAGTTTTGACTTTTGAGGCACAGTCGGTAGCACCACTTCTGAGAAAACTCATTTCAAAGTTTCAAAAACCTTGTGAGAATAATCCAGATAAGAAAATTCGTAAAAAAACATCACCTTCGAAAAAATCGAATTTTCACAGAATTTCAATATATTAATGATACACATTATTCCGAACTCTCATTCAAATCGGATCAGCCGTTTTATTGGAACAAAATATTTTATGTAATATTTTTACTTCGCTCAAAGCAATTAAAATACCAATCAAATCCAAGCAACAAGTGTCAACACCAATTAATCAAGAACGATTAAAATAATTGGCCTTCTTTATCATCAAACGAATTAATGAGAATGAGTGATGAATAAAACAGGAAGGCAGTGACGTAACTGTTTGGATCTCAAGGTTGATAGGCCCATATATAAAACCAACCAAAGATATGTTGATGTCTTCCTCGCTCATCTATCAACGCGGAAACAACACGTTTTCCGAGTGATGAATAACGCATATTTGCTGCGGCTGGCCTTACATGAACTTTGTTGATGCGATATCGCAGCGCATGCGGAAGCGGGACGGTGCGTCGCGATTAAACATAAGAGCTGCTGCTACCTAGTAGCAATTCAAGCAAGTTTGTCAAAGAGATGGGCGTGTTTAAGTGTCCCGCGATTTTCGTGGAATGACTCAAGTACGTTGCTGTTTGCTGTGATTTTGTTGACATCGCTGGTGTCTTCTCAATCATAATAATAATAATAAGTATATAAAAATAAAATCTCATAAAACAAGTCGTACGCACGTGGGCACATTGATCAATTATGGAATTATTGTAAAATAAATCGTGCTAAAATCGTCACAGCTGTTCTGTGGGAAGCAGTACGACGGTGAACTCGAGCAAATTCTACCTGAACCCAAGCTACATCCGGCCGTTCCGCATGCGATTTGCTGCGGTGCGAGCCAAAAGTTGTGTAGAGCTGAACTTGTGCGACAAAACTACGCACCATCACGCAGTCTACGCTGATTGGTCAATAATTCAAAATGGCTGATATCGGCCCATCAGGTCATGAGTCAAATTCGCTCATGCCACATTCAAACCCAGCCAATAGCATTCAGTGAAGTATCTGAAAACAGTTAACAAAACAGCGTGTTACATTCTAATTGGTAATTTATCTTATCGTAAAGAAGGAAAAAGGTGTCCACTCAATTATTGTTTCTTCAAAAATCAATTGTTCAAAATAATTTCATAATAATCATTATCATAATGATCATAATATTTATTGTCTCAATTAAAAATCCACTCACAAAAATCACATGAAACAATTGACGTAATATGTTATGACAGGACGTTGATACACTTAATCAAAACAATTGGTAGAAGATGAATCAAGATAAGTCAGTACATGTGAAACACATGATTCAAGAAGATTCTAGACCTACGTCATCATGTTAATATATTCATTCAAAGAATAGAATAAGCTCTGACCATATTGGAAGTCAACAGAATAATTTTTAAAATTTTGAACGACCTCTAAATACCCCGACTACGATTATTTAGGGAACAAACATGAAAAACACAGAAACTTGGAAATAAAATGAAAACTATTCATTAAAAGTCACAAGATTAGGCCTGTAATATGGGCAGTTGCCCCCATGAAGCTCCGTAGATTACTCCCAGTTTACTCATAATTTTATACAACGTTTCTCAGAATAACATCTCTCCCCTTCACCCTATTGGCCAGTCACAATATGGTGCAACATGATTGGTTGCTGGAGTTGACCTTGAATGGACATTCGCCTCCCCTAAACTCGGCATTGCAAACTTTCTTATTTTACTGACAAAGACTATTCTAAAAGATAAGTAGATATTGGACAACATGATTGTGATTCAAATTTAGATACCCAATGTCAGAAATGAAGAAATTAAAACCAATACAAAAGAAAATATTAAATATCCAACATAAAACATACCCTAAATATAACAAATGACTCTATTTGAAACTATTTTGTCGGCATGTGAACGGAGGATTATATTATTATAGTTATTATATTATATTGTAGGGTTGTTATATCATGGGATAGGTTGGGTTAATTGAGTAGGTTGGATCGGGTTGATTTAGGTCGGTTTAGGCTGAGTGCGAGAACAACAACAACAACAACAACAACAACAACAACAACAACAACAACAACAACAGCGACCGCATGATGGTGCTGAGCGTGCAATGAGTAGCGGCATAATACCGGAACCTTGTGTGATTCGCAGGCTTCTATTTGGCTGAAGGTGCCATCCACTGCCAACATGCCCAGGACGTTCGGCTGCAGTGGCGCTATCATCGGTAGGAACTTCGTCATCACTTCCGCCACATGCGTCGACAGGTGAGATCCCCCCCCCCCCCCTCCCCCCCTGTACTCACCGGCAAATGTGTACTGCTTTAGATACTGAAGATATCGCTGGACGAATTGGTTCAGCTACGCCTAAGGCATGGGTTGTTGTATACGTCATCTCACGTATAATCACCTCATTGTCGTTTCATTATCGCTCAAATAACAACAACAACCCCCAAATAACCCAAGCGTTCGGATGGGGCTGTTTCGACAACGTTTTGACAAGTTGGCAGATTTGTCTAGCGGTTAACAGCAAAAAAAAAGGATAGCAAGAACGGTGGGGAAAGGTGGGCTGGAGTTAGTAAATAGTGAGTACATGGTTCAAGTGAAGGTGGTGGAACCTAAAAAAAAAAAAAATGTGTGACATCATTTATGGACATCTCTATTGAAGGTACTGGCCCTAACACATTTCTTCAAGTGGTTCATTAGGTTCATTAGGTTATTGGGTCACGTGTGACTGACGTCACTTTGTCTACACTGAACGATGTTGTCATGCCACGCCCCACTTAATCAATTGTCTTCTTCCCTTAGTTACTCTGCCGACCGTATCGAGGTGGGCATGGCCACCAACGACTTGACCGATACCTCGTCGTTTACTGACGTGATCCGCAAGGCAGTGAACGTTGACAACGACCTGGTATTGCTTCAACTCAGCAGTGATGGCTTCTTCCCTGACACGTCGATAATGGAGCTGATCCAAGGTCAGATGAGCACAGGAGATGGCTGCACAATCAGTGGATGGAATTCTGTAAGTGGGACACTTGAAGGTGGACATATTTTCAGATTGAAAATACACGTTTAGACGTTTGTGAATATAATGGCACAAATTCCAATATGTGAATCATCTATCGGTATGCTTGAAATTGATGTTTGCCATTCATGGATATTGTGAATTTCTTTGAAATGATTCGAAATGAAATGAACAATCTCACCGGGCTTGGAAATTTCGATATTATACAGCTGAAAAGGGTGTTTTTTTTTTAGCTTTTTTGTAACTTTTCGATAAAAGTTCAATTGTTTCGCTGAAGGTATTAAGAATATCTGTGTGTTCTGGATTCACTTCTGAAAGAGTAAACCTTTCGACATTGACTTGACTCACTTGACTCATTTGAAGTCATTTGACTCACTTGAGATTTCCTTGGAGAGGAACATCTATCAAGTTTGTTAATATTCTTCGTGATGCCCGGTGAAAGTTGTGCGTGGTGTGCAGTACTTTCGGGCACATTACGAAGAAGTGTTACGACACTTCTACGGAATTTCCTCACCAACATGTAGCTGAGTTGAGGTAACAAATGAGCGTGGTTTTTTCGTCTTATTCCAGGAAAGTCAACAGTGGGAAGAACAGGATGTTACGTATATGTCGAGAGAGTCATGCGCAGAAGAATACAACACGCTGGGAGCCACAGTCGAGGAGAAGTACGTCTGCGCCACAACAGCTGTGGGCCACACAGCGTGTACGGTAAGAAAGAGTATGGAGAGGGTGCGAGGAAGGGGGAGGGGATAGAGGTGGGTTCACTCATCAGGGGTGAATTGATCACTCTCATTATTTGGCCTTCTTAACGTCACGAAACATATTCGATGTCTTCATTCAGGATATCTGGAGTTGATTTGATCCAGGTGCCTGATAGTGAGCGACATCCATCACTTTTCCAGTCTTCAATCAATGTTTTCTCTCTAGAACGTATCAAGAGGTTGAGAATATCTTTTGAGACCATAATAATTCAAGTTGAGCGGTTTAGCGATTCATGATATATTTGAGGTGATATACACTTTGAAATGTAAATTTATTGAAAATTACTACAATGACTCAATCAACTCAGTTGTGCAGACTCGAGTCTGCGCAATACGTTCACAATGGGCGTGTGCATCGTTTTCATACTCGTGAAAACATTCAAAATTAACAAATAATCAGATGCAACAGATGTAACATTTTCATCCATTCATGAAATATCATGTGTATCCCACAGATTCGAGGAGCGGCTATTTTCACGCGAGTTTTCGTACGATGTCAATCTGGAATCACATGAATGTTATGTGCAAAGAAAACACTATACAAACAAATCCTGTGAAAACCAGGTTAGGTCAATTCAGTCGATACGATTTGACTAATTTAGATTGAATTAGTTTTTTTAATCATTTCTGGCATCCACTCATGCACACTAGTGTTACTAATCCAAGTGATTCGTATGTTCGCGTAAACAGGGCTGTCATTTCTCTCTCTCTCTCTCTCTCTCTCTCTATATATATATATATATATATATATATATATATATATATATATATATATATATATATATATATATATAAATATATATATATATCTGAAATTACAGAAGGATATTAATTGAAATATAGAATAAATGATCACCCAGTAAACCTTCTCTATTCTATGGTTGGTATTGTGTAATATTTCTCTCTCTTTCGGTTGTAGGAGAGTCTTGGATGGATGCTCAGTTGTAAGGGGCAGCTGACAGGGCTGTTTTCTTGGACCCACTTTGGTTGCACGAGTCCCAGCGTGTACTCAAGCATCGAACAGTCGATGGCGTGGATCTCAGAGGCGAAAGGAAGTGCGAGTAGCTATCGAGTCTCGGTTGTCATGCTCGTTGCCATGCTGACGTCACTGGTGTACAGTTCGTAGGGCATACTCCAATAGAAACACTCGTCGAAACGAAAACAAGATTTCATCGTGAAACAAATGTGAAGTGGTCGTATCCACGAGATAAGAAGGTTGTCTGGTGTCGGTTATTTTAGGAAGTGCAGCTGAAGATGAGGTCTGCGGGTAGTGAAATATGATATATATTCACATAATGGTACAACTGATTCCGATATGGCTGTCCTTTCCTAAAACAAATTATGCTGCCATTACGGTGGTACATTGACGAACATTGAGGTACATACGTGCATGTGGTAATATTTTGAAATTGAGGGTAAGTAATTCCCATATCGATCATTCTAGCTGTCATCCAAGTGGGAAATAGGGTGAGAATCAGCACGCGTAAATACCTGTAATAGAAGCCACATCTTGAGGGTGAACTCAAGAGACCCAAGCCGCACTTACTGAAGTAACGAAAATTGTACGAACTCTGTAATTGTACCAACTCAGTTATTATAGATGAACGGAGTGCAGTATTGTATATTTGAGACTCGTGGAAAAAATGTTTAGTTGTATTTCGTTCAAATTTATTTCAGTACATTTATCAATAAGTTTCAAACCAATGAATACATTTTTTGTTTTTCATTATTCCTCTTACACAGAAATCATTATTATAATATTGATAATATGTACCAGATTTCAATTCAATTTATGTTATGGGTATTGTCATTTTTTTCTGTATGTATAACTAATATGAGCTAATTCAATCATGTATATCAAGTATTAAGAGCCCGCATCTTAGCTGAGAATGTTTCTCTTCGAAATGCTCGACCAAAGATTGGTGTGCGTTGAAAAGTGAAAAAAGGATAATATTGAAAGAGTTCCAGTAACCACCGCTAGATCGAGGAGTTTTTCATTTCAAAATTTGGACAAAATCTAGTTACATTACACATTTTGGCCGAGGAAATTGAGAAAACTGTAGAAGTACCGGCAAATCAGGATTTCAAATATTGATAGGCAAATTTGAACTTAAGGATATGCGTTTGTGATTTATTTCTACTATTATTCGGTAACCAGGTATTAAGCAATGAAAACCATCAAATTGAACACATTTTGATTCAGTTATTGCTCCATAGTAAGATTATTCCTAAATTTTCGACCAAGCATATCCAATTGTGAGGGTATTATCCATTCACTGCATTTTACCGCAAATCCGTAATGTTTCTAGTTCTTGAGATATCTGTGGCGAAAGTGCACCCTGTAAATCTGTCTAAGATGCGGGCTCTTAACATTGAATAAAATGAATAATAAATGATGTCTGAAATCGTAAATCGTGGTTACATTGTGAAAGTATGGGTAGGATTCTCTCACTCAGGAGAGAAACACAGAACCAGCGCTACACCCACTGAAATAGCGGAAACTGTAACAACACAGTCTAAAGTCATTGTGACTGAAGATGAACTGAATGCAGTATCGTAAATGTCCAAGGCTCTTGGAAAATGTTCAGTTGTTCATCTAATCTCCTGGAAATCACTGATCCTCGATGTACCAACAGCTACACAATATTAATACATCGGTGAACTTTGCTTTTGTTTTGTTGGTACACGACAAGGTGCCTTGGGTACACGATCTTCTTCATTCTTGAATATAAGTTTACATTGTGTCAACATTTTGATGTCGATTAAAAAAATTATAACATCCAAGGTCAATATATTTTTACTATACTAGGAAAACGCCATATATGCGTTGTTAGACGAGCTCCATCTCATGTTTATCTCATCTTATTCATCTCATTCATCATTTACCTATAACTTCACCGACATTCATAAAAATACGAAATACAGTTCACACGCTTTGAAGGAAATCTTAAGAAAACGTGATTTTTGTTTCCATAGCTTATTTTTCGCTCCTTGCTCCTTTATCAACGAAGTTGAAGTGATAAATATGCTTTTTCTAGTACGTTATCAAAGCATATTTGAAGAAATCCTCATGATTGCCAAACTTTTGCCTACATTCGCCAATTGGGTGAAATCCAAGTTATAAATGGGTAAAAACTGCTTCGGTGGTACCAATTTAGCACATTTCACGTTTTTTCTTCAAAATGGCTGACCCGATCAAGCTGAAAGTTTTCAGAAATGTGTGTCAAAATGAAATTCAACTTCACACAAAATTTCATTTTTTTGTAAAATGAAAATATTTTCTTGTTTTCCGCTGTGTTAATACAAAACTATACAGATCTAAGTTAGATGAGGAACCATGATGGGAAAAGTTTGAAGTTGATAGCTGTAGCCGTTTGACCTGTGGAGAACCGACAAAAACATAAACATAAACAAAAAAAAAAAAAAAAAAAAAAAAACGAACACCAATATTTTTCAGTATGTCAAATTCAATCCTCGCTGAAGCTCGTCTAATGAGAAGGTTCATTTATTACAAAGGTTGAATTAAAATAGCAATTTCATAATCGATGTATTCCCTATCAATGCATTATCTTTTCAATTCCAAAAATTTGTATTGCAATGAGGTCAGATCTTACGAATTCAACTGGCTATCACATTTGATAATTCTGTAATTATTTCGATTCAAATCATTTCAATTCAATTATAATTTAAATGGTCCAAATATTCCATTCCGATTATTTTATTATTTTAAAATAATTTTCTTGTATATTGATTCGTGAAATAATTTGTTCATTTAATTTATTATTTATAATTTGTATATGTTTTTTCACATGAATTAGGAATAAGCTGGATTACACATTTTCCATTCTTCTCAAAAACCTGGTCCAAGCCTTTAATGATGGGATTCAACATTGTTCAATGAATATTGTATTTAACTAGGAAAACGCCATATATGCGTTGTAAGACGAGCGGATAGTAATAGTAGGTCGATTGTCCTGCCCAACTTTTGCCTTCATTCGCCAATTGGGTGACATTTAAGTTATAAATGGGTAAAAACTGCTTCGAGTGGTACCAATTCAACACATTTTATGTTTTTTCTTCAAAATGGCTGACCCGATCAAGCTGAGGATTTCCAGAAATGTGTATCAAGATGTTATTCAACTTCACACAAAATTTCATTATTTTTGAATTTTTTTTGCTTCCTCGGCCCCGTTCCTCAGGGAAGACGTTTCAGTTTCCGAAAACGTCGAGAACTAAAGGAGATGATGAAGAGAATATTCGAACTGTCGGAAAGTAACGTCCAGGATTTTTTCCGTCACCAAGATGATCTCCTGGAATTTGAGTTGGATAAAGAAAGATGGTTGGACCACACTGAGAGCACTGATTTGAAGAGAACCATCCTCGGGTTAGACTGGGTGTTATCTCACAGGGACGGAGAAATACAGGCCAACTTGCGGCCAAGGAAAAATCCAATCGGATATTTCCCCAAGTATTCTTAAATCCAACTTCCCCTTTCTCTTTCTTCTTATTTTATTATTTTGCATTTTTGGTCCGGTGGTTTTTATTTTTTTTTTCACCGGAACCTATAACTTAACTTCTCTTTTCCTCATTTATTTTCTCCATTCAGTGTATGTATATATGTAGCATGTTCTCGGATATGGAAGTATCAACAGAAGTTCCAGCGAATGGAGAAGAGCATTTGAAGGACAATAACGATGTTGAAAACGCCATCAAAAAGACTTGCTCATTCTACCGAACAAAAGTACAGAAGTTTTCACGAGAAGTTATCTCGGATCAACCAATGACTCTAGCAAGTGATGTGAAGGAAGGATGTGGAAGGTTCCAAGAAGGAATCTGGCCACATTGTTGGAGCTCTGACTGATGGCGGTGAGAGAGTCAATGATGATACATGAAATTATTGATAAATCATCAGGATTCAGGATGCAGGATTCAGAAAAATTACACAGGTCAGAATTCAAAGTTCAAAGTGAGAACCACGAGGTTGGTAGAAATGAAAAATCGAATGATTCTGAACCAAATGATAGATATATTCCGTTGAAAGAACGAAGAGATCCAGAATTGATTTCCAAATGTGGGATGAATGAAGGTTTTCTTGGTTTTAGAGAACAAAACGGTAATAATACCAATAAATCGAGAACATTTTCGAATATCCCAAATCGCGCACATTATCCAGGCGGATCAAGTGAAGAGGACGAGGAGGGAAATAATTGAGGAACTCGAACTTTTTCGGTTAACGAACCTCCTGATAATGGTTCATCATTGAATGATCAAGATACTTTGGAACAGTCATCGGAAAATGCGAACTTGTATGCATATGATAGGTCTGTGATACACAATCGTGAGGTTCCGGTAGTACTCGGTATTCACCCCGTTGTTCGACAAACTTGCGATGAAGAAAGATGTTCAAAACACGGAGAAGAAGAGATGGAATATCTGTTCAGAGATGTCACAGAGAGAGATAACGACATTGTTCGGTTCACAGAAGAGTTGGACCGACTCAACAATACCTTCTCACAATTGATGGGCGGTTACAAAAACCATCCTGATGCCGCTCCGAGAACTGAGGATAACGGAGTGAGAATGGAACTGTGTCCTAAGAATGGAGGAGATTCCGAAATGGGATTGTTGCGGGAAGATTTAGATGGACAGAATCGGAAATATCCAGGGGAGACTTTTACTGAGGTATCAGAAGACTGGGCGAAACCTGATAAGACGGATATGAACAAGGATGACGACAGTTCTTGAGGGAGAAATATGAAAGTCAAGAGGATGATTCAAGAGTAGGTCTCAGAACAAATCAGAGAGATTGTAATGAAATATCTTCTTATAAACCGAGTTATCATCATCTTTCGAACAAAGAAACACCCGACCTAGATTTCGAATCAGACTTTTCTCCCATAGAGAATGTAATCCAATGGAAATGAATCCTACTGTCAGCCCAACACTTATGGCAACAAAAATATGTCCGGAGACGTATTTCAAAGAAAAGCATCGTTCAACAAGAAAATTCCAATTTTTCAAGTCTTTATTAAGATTCGAAAAACAAATCCATCAGGAAATAGTTATTCCAACAAGAAGATACAGAGTCATTGTGATGCGGATGAAAACATCCTTGACAGATTTCTCATCGATTCGTTTTCTCAGATGGATGTGAACAATCCTTGTGATACCATAACCTCAGTCGATCAAGAAGATGCAAACTCATCACAAAAACATGACTGTTTAGGTTTAGAAAGTATTCCAAGTCTGGAAGAAATAATCGAAACGGCTGATGAAACTTCGGAATCAATGTAAATAAGCGAATGCTTCATTGTGAAATCCAACAAGGATTTAAATGATCTATCATTGAAAGGTTGCCATCGTCCCGAGAACAACTTCAAGAACTATCATATCTCAGACATGCAAGAATTAGAACAAGGACTGAGGGACATAACCATTCCTGTTGAGGGATGTAGAACAACGAATCCAGGGGAGACGGGAGTAGAAGCTCAACAAGGAGGAGAGGTCGATGACTCCGGAGATGTCGTTGCCACTGTAGAGAGGTTGTTGTCGAAGAACCGCTTGGGATCGCTTGGTCGTGATCCGATTGGAGGAACCGGGAATCACCCTACTGGCATGGAGCAAGGACAGGAGCAGCGGGATGAAACAGGAAGACAAACAGGTTTAAGTCTTGAGATACCTTCTTCAATCATATAAGACTTGTTATGAATTAATCGTACCCAATCAAGACAGAGGCCGCTTAGTGTAATTCAAACCACCACATTCAGAGTCATGTTATGTAACTCTTTTGACCTTCTGAGGAGAAAACAACCAAGTTCCTGTTATGATACTATTCCAACCCACAATATTAGTAGAAGATTCATCAACTGACTCAACAATTCATATATTTTCCCCTTTGTATTTAATATTTCTCAACATGACGTTCGAAAAATATTGAGAAAATAATAGATTGGAGAATTGATGACCCTAGACCTGGAATTGACCTATGAATTTCCAACATGGAACTAAATGGAAGATTATCATCGTCACTTTAAAACTGGCAATAATAAATCACAATGTCGACTTAAATACGTTTTCAGATCCTATAGTTCAATGGCTCCTACTCCTAAGAGTGTTGCCGTGGATAATGAATTCAAATGATCAGATATATTCAAGAACAACAAAATTAGTAATCACTACCATGAATATCATCCAACTAGGTCTAGTTTCATGACTAATAAATGTGTTGATCAAGTTATAGTTAGCGAATAAACTTGTTATTACCCTTCGATACCAATAATGAGTCCGTGACATTATTGACTATCAGCTCAATCACATATTTCCTTTTTATTCGTGAGACGCAATCCAAGAGTTTTAACCGGTACCCCCCAATAACTGTCCACATTAGACAGTCTCATTCGATTATCCATTTAATCTTCATTCAATTTGAAAGAATTGTATGTATTGATTTCAAGTTGGTGTTTTTCTCAGATATTTATGAATCACATTTGGCAAAAGTGCAGCAGAGACTATATTTCTATGATCAGGTATATTTTACCAGTGGTTTATTGTCTGGTTGAGGAAATCCTAGATTGTGTTCATGCATGAGCAAGAAAATAATGATGATTTCAGATTACAATTTGAAATACGAATATTTTTCAAAAAATTTGAATTCAATTTTCAAAATTATTGTTTATAAGTATAACTATATTTCTTCATCCACCTACATCCTCTCCTGAACTTTGAGTTGATTTATAATAATATTATAATACAATGATATAATTTCTCACAATATTATACCCCATAAATTCTATATAAGACGACTTACACTTTCAAATAAGTCCATATTTATCGGACTACAATTTATCGAATTTCAAATCAAATAAGACTGTCTCAAATTAATTAACCCCCTCATTATGTAACCTGGACAAAATCATCAACTCCATCGGGTACATCACAGTCCTGAATACCGGCACTGGGAACATTTACTATCAATCATCAACAAATACGCCAGACAATCCCGCATCCTCGAGGAAGTCAACCATTACCGTCATCTACCAACGGAATCCATCACTAACGGTACGCTAAGGGTGAACCAGTACGACGATTGGTCCAGCCATGAAGACGAAATGTTCGACGGTGCTCTGAAGAGGAATCTGCCGACGCCTGGAGTGTGGGACGAGATTGCGATGTTGTTCCCGAACAGGACCCGGGATGATTGCGTGGAGCATTTCGCCGTGAGAATGGAGCAGTTCGAAGAGGCGATGATGAAGGCGTCAAGCCCTGTGACGTCAGACGTGAAGGGGAATAAGCTGGACGCTACGATCAAGGATAATATACTCAAACTGATTGTGTTGTAGATGATATATTTATTTAATTAACTATTTTATATTTTGAGTATTCTCAAGTATGGCAATTGTATCAATCAATAATAATTAAAACTTTTTTTATCGAGTTCAACGACTATGATCTATTGGCGTCGGTGAATGATATATATGCGATAATGGGATGGTGAAATGAGAGGTTATTTTATTGGGTGTTTTTTGGATAGTGAGAATGAGTTGGTCGTGGCCTGTTGTTAAGGAACCATCCCAGTATTGAAAAGAACAACAGAGGCAAGCCACAGAAAAACCCTTTCAGGAGGGTCGACCATGGTGGGAGTCGAACTCCGGTCTCTTGAATGACGATTCAGTGTAATAACCACTCGGCCACACTTCTCAGTAATTACCAATGTCTCAAATGTGTTGGGTTGATGAACATCATTTGCCGCTGTGGAATGAATTTTGTTCCCATAACATCGAAACTTGATACAAAATCATGGTTCCCCAATTATCAAAGGATGAAAAATTGGATCGTTTGAACGGGGCACCAGAAGGGTGATTTTACTACCCCAAAGAATGATTGAAAATAAGATAATCATTCAAGAAATAATGATTCCTTAGGCAATAATGCCAGAGTATAAAGCAATTCAAACATTCACAGTTGGGCGAAAAGCTTAAGTCTTATCATCTTGATCTTGATCTTCTCCTTTTCTTCTTCTTCTTCTTCTTCGTCTTCTTCTTCTTCTCCTTCTTATTCTTCTTCTCCTTCTTCTTCTTCTTCTTCTTCTTCTTCTCCTTCTTCTTCTTTTTCTTCTTCTTCTTCTTCTTCTTCTTCTTCTCCATTTTTGTATCCATTCATTTTTGATATCATATTCGATTATTTATTCATTCGTTCATTTATTCATTCATTATTTTTACTCATTCATTTATTTTCTCGTTTTCTCCAATATTATACGTTTGTAGGTTCTAGAACGTCTATAGGAAACCATGATGGAACACCACCAAGCGGGATGAAAAAATGTTCAAGTTGTTGATGTAGAGATTTTAAATATGTACATTTTCCCGTTTACAACTCTTCATGCAAGACTTCCTGGGGGATGGACAACTTGTCAGAGCTCTCCAAATTATGGAATAACTCAACAAAACACGCACCAAAGCATAGACTAAAGAATACTACTGGTAGTCTTCTTTAGTCTATGACCAAAGTGAGAGGCCGACAATTAACAAGCAGGCCTTGACTTGTTGGAATGTTTGTCCAACAAACTCGATGTGTCAGACAATTGTTCCACGTCATAGAGGGTTGCTTAGGACGACTGTACGACCCGGTATTACCAAGTCTAGTTAGCCTCTATCTGACAGTTCAAACTTGTTATCACCATGGTTACCTGTGGTATTTGTTTTCACCAACTCTCAGATAAATACTAACTGGACTTGGTAATACTGGGCCTTAGTGTACTCGGCAACTTAGTGTCGTCAGAAATTGTTCTCCGTAAAATTTTATAACGAACTGTTTAAAACAACAATGCTCAACAATGCTATACACGGCCCAGTAGATTACGAGAATTATAGATTTTGTTAATTCAACAATGTCACCACCGGTACCGTAGCCGCTCTTATCTTCATCTAGTTCACAGGGGGATCCGCTAATTTGTGACAGGCAATCGGGACTCTTGGCTCTAAACTGACTGAAAGAAACCACAAATACCGTTCATATTATCAGTATGTGAGTTGGGTCACCTTCTTTATATTACGATAGAATTCGTGATTAAAAGCAAAGTGGCTGACATCTGGTGACGTTTCAGTGAACTGGGCGGAGGCAGATACTTTCAAATTATATACAAATTAATTAATGTTTAATTACGATATTGAATACAAAATTAAAATTACTGAAATTATCAATTATTAAAATTACAATTTATTGATTACAAATATAATGTGTGTAAGCATACAAATTACAACATGACATCTAGGCCTGACTGCCTCCGGACGGCCAATCGCCCACTTCGACAGTGCTGCCGCCTGGTTAGCTTTTAATCACGAATAGGTTGGTATCACTACATCGTGGCAGAAACATTGCTGAGATTCACTGCTTTCTAGATTCAATTTTCACCGAATGGTATATATTTTATAGCAGTCAAGGTGTGTAGAATACCAGAGTCGATAAAGTAGCAAAGTTAGACTACTTTAACGACTCTGATTATAACTCATTCAGATCTCACTCATCTTACAACGCATGCGCTGTGTTCGCCTATTAGAATCAAGTTTTCGACAACAGATTTAACCCAATTCTACATAGTATCATTCACGCCTTTATTTTGGCAAACCTGTGTCACGCAATTCACCTTTACTAAAATAACAAACCAGTTTGGAAAGTTTTTAGCCAACTTTTTATTTCTCTATTTCCAACACAATTTCTACGCAAGAGTGATTACGCCATAGAGAATGCCGTGTAACAGGTTTCACGTTGTCTGTGGTAAAACAGAACATGCTATACACACACACACACACACAAGCACACAAGCACGCAATCATGACCTCACCATACAGGAAACGTCATGATAAAGTCTCGAAACTCTTGAAAGTTATTAGTAAATAATAGACAAAGACAGACGATCGTCTAGATGGATATGTCTTATAATCATTGACAGGTTCAATGGTCGAAATCTATAGTTTTTTTTTATTGGTTGGTGAAATTTGTATAACTAGTTTTTTTTCGACATACCGTTATTAGATGTTGTAATCTTTTAGTTGTTGTGTTAGGCAGCCCAGTTAAGAGTGAGTCTAATTTTAAAATGGTAATTTGTATAAATTAAGTTGATCAGAAGAATTGGGAGACCTGTCCCCCATACCCATGTATATTGGGAATAGTGGTCCAGGACTCCTATTCCTGAGATAAATGAGATGTGAGAAAAATAAAAGTGAGTGGAAAACGATTATCTCACTTGAAATGGCCGATTGGTAATGGTAAATCGGCCATTTCAAGTGAGATAATCATTTTCTCACTCACTTTTATTTTTCTCACATCTCATTTATCTCAGGAATATGGGTCCTGGAAGGATGATGAGTTTTGCCTGAGTACAGGATACCTTGAAAATAGAACTATTTTGCTGACCAATCACAATAAAGGAATGAAATTTGACCAAGTTATGGTACATAATATGCCGAATCCTAATGTAATTTTTTAAGAAAATTTTGTTACTTAAAAAAGGTATGTTATACCTCTCAGTATTATTCATATAATTCATGTATTTATATTCTCAATTTATCAAATAAAAATAATCTCATTTCTTTATGCTCTTGTATATGGGAATCGATTTAGCGAAATATCGTATTTTAAATGGTATTAGATCAAAATTCTAATATGGAGAGAGCATGGATATATTTATACCACGTTCAAAATGATATGAAATTGAATTAATGAACTCAGATTCCAACATTTTCACAGGTTTCTGTTTTTTTTAGCTTCATAGCTGTAAAAATTATGGGATAAGATCTCAACATTCGTGTTTTTTTTTAATGTCATAATTAAAGAATAACAAATATATAAACATTCTCAAAAATATCTACAGAGCCTTTAAGAGGCTTTTCTGGATGATCATAGAATAATACACCGAATTATACGAATCCAAACGACTAGTGGTGAACAATGAAATGTTCACTCTTAATACCAATGCTGGTAATGTCCGGATAAATCACAGAAACGATTTTGACTCATAATGTGTTCCGGACTTTCGGAAACTGAAAGACTGTTATCTGCGGCGGAAAATTATGGTCACAGACAGCGCAGTCCTGGTGTTGAAGTTCATTAGTTTTAAACAATTGAAATGGGGTGGTGAGATCGCCCTTGTGGTGCCCCGTCCGAACGATCCTATCTTTCATCCATAGCCTTAATTGGGGAACAATGAAGCTGTATCAAGTTTTGATGTTATGAAAACAAATATATATATATATATATATATATATATATATATATATATTGATATGTATATATATATATATATATATATATATATATATATATATATATATATATATATATATATTGATATGTATATATATATATATATATATATATATATATATATATATATATATATATATGTATATATATATGTATATATATATATATATATATATATATATATATATATATATATATATATATATATATATATATATATATATGAGTTGAATAGTGTTTGCTTGTACTGTTTTGAAGGTAATACAAATATGTGTTTTCTTTCAGTATTAGAATGTGGATATATTACATACCGTTCAAAACTTATTCTCAAAAAAACTGGGTGATATTTCCTCATACAGATAGCTAGTGTGATATACAGGCAATTGAAGCTCGATAGTTCTTGAAAAGTTGTTGTGAGTTAATGGTTTAATATCACAAATTCTGTGGAAGAATTATGTTTCTGATCACAATTGACGACCATCAACAAATCCAATCAACAGGGCTGCTAGAACTGTAGTCAAATTCAAGTATCCAATCGGGGTATCTTGAAATGACCACAAATGTTAAAGATCTAACTGGCTCACTGGTAAAGCCACGCCTATTTCGAGTCGTCAATTGACATCGAAATCATCAAATTTTGGAGTTACTCCAAGTCTGACCGGCAGTTAAGTGTAGTTGTCACAATGTTTTCACTAACTCGGGCTTCAGTATCCCTCAAAATGAGGCTAACATAAATTGGTTATACTGGATCTCAAAAGTATTTCTACATTCTAAATTTGAAATAACTGGGCAAACGCGTTATGTGTTTCCGCGTTGATGGATGAGCTGGAACATATCGACATATATGTTCGGATTGGTTATTATATAGCCTATATACACCTTGAGATCCAAACAATTAAGGCCCAGTATTGCCAAGTCCAGTTAGTATTTATCGGAGAGTTAATGGAAACAAATACCAGAGGTAACCATGGTGATAATAAGTTTGAATTGTCAGATAAAGGCTAACTAGACTTGGTAATACCGGGCCCAAGTCACTGCCATTCAATATCCTAATCAATTTCTATGATAATAAAGAAGACTTTGTTTTAATCGTTCACAATCAATTGGTAACACCTGTTGCTTAGATTTAATAGGTATCTTAATAGCTTTGAGTGATTTACAAAATTTACATTATATATTTTTTTACATCAAAACGGCTGATCCGATTTGAGTGAAAGTTCGGAATAATGTGTATCATTATCATATTGAAATTTCTTGAGAACTTGAATTCTCTCGGATGAATTTTTTCAACGAATTTTTTCCTCTAGGTTATTGTTATGGGATTTTCGAAAACTTTGAAACTTTGGGTTTTCTCAGAAGTGGTCGAACCGATTGCGCCTCAAAACTATACAGTATCGAGTTAGATAAGGATACTTGTGTATGCCAAGTTTAAACTGATTCTGAATCTTCGTTTGACATGTGGAGCGCGAACAAAAAAAAAATGCACTTTTTTCGGGTATGGTGAAATTGAGTCTTCGCTTCGCTCATCCAATTACTATTCAATATTCCTGGAATGATATCTGAGCTCTAATGTAAAATTGTAATGGACAAGATGCAATCGCAGCTAGAAGTCGCAGCTAGAAGATTATTGAGCCAAAAGCTATTCTGTGCCCAGCTTACGCCGGGCATTTCAAAAATTGTTTATAGACTCATCATGTGTTCCTCTCCACGGAAATCTTTAGTAAAAGGCGAAAGATTTATTCGTTTTGAAGAGAAACCAGAGTACCTACCAAAGACCTTTATATATATTACTTCGTAATAAGACCCGCGACTCCCTGGCGAGCAAAATGACTAACGTTTTGGAAAACTGTTTTACCGTCATGTCTGCTTCTGTGGCGCCATCTCTGGTCCAGTAGGGGAACTAAACCTTCATTTGGCGGCAAAATGGGTGTGGGGGAGAGAATTTCTGAAATGATTTTTCATTTCCATTTTCATTCTTACTATCCACCACTCATTCTCTTCAATTAGTACATGACTTTTGGGAATACTATTCAATGAAAAGTATTATCTATTACAATAAGCCACTTATAAAAATACAACCACATAAAAATGTATAAAATAATAAACTCCAGCAAGTCCAGATGTAGCTGACTACCTATTCATTTTAATTTGTTGGTGTTATTAGATATTAGGTAAATAGCATCGAATTAAAACATGATAATTATGTGATACTATTAATCAATATATAAAATACAATAAATACCAATATTTATAACTCAATTAAAAAATACCAACTCACCATAATAAGGAAGCCTATTGGATTTTGAGGAGCTCCTAAAGAAATAATACAGAACAGTTTCAATTGTTGGTCAATAATACACATGTTTATTGAATTAAACATAGCGGTACCTAAATTTTACATTCTGACTTGTAACATGACACTTTGACCACAGCAAATTATTGCTGGAACAGTTGCTCACATATTAGAGTGATGTGTAAACCAGTTATGCTCCAAGACACCATTTATTAGGACAATTCCATCAGGAAGGATGATTTTGCAAACACTGATATATATTTAATATAATGCAAAAAATATATGAAAACATATAATTCAGTCAACACTGGGATAAGCTGGTATGCTAGGTCACGACAATACTATTATTTATATTGTGATGTAAACCATGAAAGCTCTCATTCAGGCATGCACAGCTAGGCATTAGGCCTACTATTGCGAAGCCATTTAAACATCCGCTAATGGAAGTGTTCTGCAAAATTTACCTAAATAAAAGATTCAAATCTAGCAAGGTGAATTGACTGATTTCACATTCAATGCCCGGCATCGATATATATAATATCAAATGAGAGATGCACCTCACTAGGTCTCAGGCAAAGCCTTAGGGAATTAAAAGCCAGAACTGAAGAAATTCCTACAGAGTTTGTGAAGTACGACTATTTTCAAAAGTTCGTATCTACGCGCACTCGCCACACATTTCAATCGCATCTTTTCTTGTCTCGCGTCTTTATAGGCCTATCATTTGTGTGGCTCGAACTTGAATTATCGAAATTAGGTCTCAGCTAGCTATAGTATCTGCATTGGGAGAGAAGTTCCGAAGGTGTGTAGACAAGAGGCCACAGAAAACCCAAGCGATTTCAATCCGGTCGAAGCATCTGAGAGACAATCTGAGGGCAAAAAAATTAATAAAATACAAATAGGGTCCACAATACACTATTAATCAATATTATTTGATGTTATAACATTATAACAATATCAATATCTACTAATCAATATTGAGAGAAGTGAGCCACTCTGTAGGCCTAACTATTTCTACTTCATGCTAGAGAATGGTGTTCTTATTGCTTCCCAGAGGGATAGAGTTTTACAATTATCACAGCTAGGCTATCATTTGATATTAAATAATCAATCTTGCCAAAAGCATGCCATACAGATACGTGGGCATGTATCACTGTATTCCTCTTTCTCGAAAAATACAGAAAATTGCTCCCACTAAAAGCTAAAAGACCAATTTTAAAGTGAGCACTGAGCATTTTACATTGAGAACACAATCATGGCATAGACAAAAGTAGGGGCATTGAGTTTGTAGGGGCCTACCAGTATTATATAATTATTTTGTTGATGATTGTAGGCCTAGTGTGTGTTGACATTATGATATTGGGTAGAATCAAGGCCATAGGCCTATCGCAAAAAGACTCGGACCTGCTAGGACTATAAGATAAATTATAGGCCTAGGCCTGATAATGATGCTATTCATAAAGCTTTAACGAGTAACTCAAATTAGGTCCTTTGAATTCCATCATAACGTTATGATGTACATGATGAACATAACGCTGATAGCCGGACACTACTGGTAAACTAGGCCTATATAGTTTACTTATTCACAAACTTAACAAGGGTGAGCGAGCTCACCCTTGGACGCCCTCATATAGAAAATTGAACCTTAAATTGATTGTTTCTATTGACAGAAAACCTTAAATGGATTCTTCTGTGAAAATAAATTCCTAAATTGATTGTTTCTTCTGACAGAAATCTTAAATACATTGCTTCTATTTACAAAAAATCGTTACAAGATTTCTTCTATTGACATAGAATCCTGAATTAACTTTTCTCATCAACAGAGTAGAGTAGGCCCACCTTTGATATTTTACTTATAGGCGTAATAATCTAATACTTTTATTAAATGCTTATTTTTCTATGTTATACTTAACGACCCCACTATTAGCTAGGTTATGGAGGGTACAAATGAGCGGGAGATGAAAAACAGTTAGCTGATGATAGATGAAAGAACATTTAAAAATAAAACACACTTTACTCAGGATTTGAACATGCGGCCTTGGAACCAGAAGCAGATGCGCTACCTCTAGAGTCTAGACCAAGGAGGACGGTTAAAATGCTTCTGTTGGCAGAAAGCCTTCAATATATATATATATATATATATATATATATATATATATATATATATATATATATATATATATATATATATATATATATATATATTACTTCTAGAGAAATAAAACCTTGTATTACAACCTTGCATTGTGTACAGAAACCTAAAAAAAAATGCGAAAGCAATATTTGTATGTATAATGTATTTGTATGTATAGTTTGTATGTATGTATAGTGTACCACAAATGGTGTTGATAGTCAACATGCATATTATTTTCAAAGCATGAACAAATGGCCTAAAGTCCATTCATATAAGCGTGTTAGGGCCGATGCACAATATGCCGACAAATCCTCCAGACACCTTTCTGCTGGATAACTCTATCGGCCACTTTTGTGGGCGTTTTACAAGTGACCGATTTCCGACAACCTTACAAAACCAATAACATTTAGAAGTTGGTATTGAATTTTGACTGCTTTTTGTCATAATCGAACTCATCGAACGCTCGAGTTATGAGCTACCTTCGTTCAGCTTTGTCTTTGAGAGGTCTTCAAAACCGTGTGATGACAGATGACACTTTCGACATTGGGATTGTATTTTTCAATTTTGAGGTAAGAAATGAATTTACGTTCTGTTTAGTCGTATTTTTTGACAATTGCAATCAGGCAAGCATAAGTCGAGAGATTGAATTTGATGATTTTTCACAGTTGATTTAATGTTTAGAGGTTATAGGCCTAGGCCCAGACTTGGGCCCATACCCTTGTAGGTTGTGATTTCCTCGAAAGAGGGTTAAAGGAATAAACACTACTACTACTACTACCATTACAACTAAATGCTTATAGGCTACCTGAGACAATGAATAACTAGACTCGGACCATGTGCGCCAAAACAGCGCCCAGAAAGTAGCGCCCAGAATCATAGGCAGCGCCCAAACTCAAGGTCATGTTAGGAGTATGAAGCTAGCTTCGAAAAATGCTGAACTGATACCAATTTCAGCAAAATACGCTATTTAATTGATGACATCAACACAATGAGTTGACCCTTTTACATCTATTATCCCTATTATCGCAAAGGCCTAATCCATTAATGATGTTACAGGATAACCCTTCAACAGAATTAAACCCGATTTTAATCTGTTTCTGATGTTGAAAAAAGAGTATATAAACCATATGTATGAACCAAATGAACAGACATGGATTTAATGATGGTAACTTCTTAAATGTTCCATCTCTGTTCTCCAGAAAAGTCCCCTTAACTATGACGTGGTGATTTAAAATTCTATTCACTCAAATGAGGAATTCATTATATTTTTGAAGCTCTCGACATTTTATTATAGGTATAAGTGTGTTCCTGAACACCTCCTGAATTCCGATGCATCGACTGTCTGAATCCTGTTTGAATTCCGGGAAAACTCATATCTGTTCCAGCCCCGTTTTCCGGGGAACAACCCTTCTATGAACAATTGTCATTTTGGGCTCTGGGCGCTGGAATTGGAGAAGTGAATTTTAGGGGGTTGTTTACATTTCTGCACGGTATTCGATAGGATTTTACTGTTCCCCGAAGCCTTGACTGTCTGAATCCACCCCTAACTCATATCTGTTCCATGTTAGTTTTCCGGGAAAAAGACATTCTATGAAAAATGGTAATTTTGCGCTTTGGGCGCTGGAATTTGAAAAGTGAATTTTAGGGGGTTGTGTACATTTCTGCAAGGTATTCAATGAGATTTTACTGTTCCCCGAAGCCTTGACTGTCTGAATCCACCCCTAACTCATATCTGTTCCATGTTAGTTTTCCGGGAAAAAGACATTCTATGAAAAATGGTCATTTTGGGCTCTGGGCGCTGGAATTTGAAAAGTGAATTTTAGGGGGTTGTTTACATTTCTGCACGGTATTCAATGAGATTTTACTGTTCCCCGAAGCCTTGACTGTCTGAATCCACCCTTAACTCATATCTGTTCCAGTCCCGTTTTCCGGGAAAAAGACATTCTATGAAAAATGGTCATTTTGGGCTCTGGGCGCTGGAATTTGAAAAGTGAATTTTAGGGGGTTGTTTACATTTCTGCACGGTCTTCAATGAGATTTTTCTGTTCCCCGTAGCCTTGACTGTCTGAATCCACCCCTAACTCATATCTGTTCCATGTTAGTTTTCCGGGAAAAAGACATTCTATGAAAAATGGTCATTTTGCGCTTTGGGCGCTGGAATTTGAAAAGTGAATTTCAGGGGGTCGTTCATATTTCTGCTCGGTGTTTAATGAGATTCACTGAATAATAAAACTTGAAATAAGAACAATTTTAATTAAATTAAATACGCCTTCCAATTAGCAATCAATTAAAAACTCGCAAATACACTCTCTCAGCACAGGCCTCTGCACTACCACATTTTCGAATTCTTGTATAATTTCTCTCTTTTGAATTTATAAATTTATATTTTCCTTTCTATTATTCTCTTCTATATTCTACTACTACTATCTCCTTGATATATTTCTCTTCCTCATTGGTGAGATTCACTTGACACAAACACCCAACACGTGAGCCCAACACTTGTGTGTGGCCAAGGCATCAGCTGACCTCTAGCGTCAAAACCAGCAGCTTACCTCGTGTCGTATCTTACAATTGAATAACTGCGCTCGGAGGTTTTCTTTCTGTCTCTGAATGTAAAAACAAGAAGGCACTGTTTATTGTTTTTGTGTTATTATATATTCTACGTTTTTTCTTTTTCCCGATGAAATTCCAGCGCCCAGAGCTCAAAATGACCATTTTTCATAGAATGTCTTTTCCCCGGAAAACTAAGATGGAACAGATATGAGTTAGGGGTGGATTCAGACAGTCAAGGCTTCGGGGAACAGCAAAATCTCATTGAATACCGTGCAGAAATGTAAACAACCCCCTAAATTTAACTTTTCAAATTCCAGCGCCCAAAGCCCAAAATGACCATTTTTCATAGAATGTCTTTTTCCCGGAAAACGGGACTGGAACAGATATGAGTTAGGGGTGGATTCAGACAGTCAAGGCTTCGGGGAACAGAAAAATCTCATTGAATACCGTGCAGAAATGTAAACAACTCCCTAAAATTCACTTTTCAAATTCCAGCGCCCAGAGCCCAAAATGACCATTTTTCATAGAATGTCTTTTTCCCGGAAAACTAACATGGAACAGATATGAGTTAGGGGTGGATTCGGACAGTCAAGGCTTCGGGGAACAGTAAAATCTCATTGAATACCGTGCAGAAATGTAAACAACCCCATAAAATTCACTTTTCAAATTCCAGCGCCCAGAGCTTAAAATTATCATTTTTCATAGAATGTATTTTTCCCGGAAAACGGGACTGGAACAGATATGAGTTAGGGGTGGATTCAGACAGTCAAGGCTTCGGGGAATATTCCCAGGTTTTATTTTCATCAAGGGGTAGTTTTCACGGGGTAAATAAACCTCTAGCTTCTTTTTCGTTCTCATAGTTGGCTGTCCTTACATATCCGTTTTACGATGCTCACTTCGTATAGTTCGGGCGCTAGATTTTGGTCGGGCGCTGGGCGCCAGTTTGATTTCGGTACTCGGACCTAGTAAATATATGACCTAGGCACACCCTATATTTTCACAGCCAGAAGTACCTCATTTGGAGTTACATACATGTAGGCCTAGACCATAAATATTGTATAAACATAGGGGCTAGGCCTATTTCTCGATTCATCTTGCCCGAGACCATTGATTATGTAAGGTTACAAATTCAATGCCGAGACCTAGCCTACTTGACCAAACAAAACTGTGGTGTAAGAGAGGAATCGTGAATTGTGTAGTGTCGACCTTGAGCTCATTACTTAATCTCTGTCAGATTAAATATTAAAATATTCATCAATATTCATTGTATCTACATATACAGATGGAAGCTTGGATTCGTTTGAACGCTTTGCCGCGAACAGCACGGAAGAGCATGAGTTGGGAGGGCGATTGAGGTTGCGTTGATCATTTCTTCATGGAATGACAGACTCCCGTGGATGACATCCGAGACAACTTGCCACAGACGTATGAGTAGAGACAAAGGTTTGTAAGCCTACTCTTGACATTGACATTTTTTTTTCATTTTTTTATTCGTGTTCTCACAAAGATTTCAGTACAATTTCGTAGACCCGCAAAGTCACAAAAAGTTGACTTGTCTGCAGGTCTACTAACATTTTATACATAAGAAAAACAAATTACAAATAAGTATATCAAGTCTGAACACTTACGCACGTACATTTTGATAATAATGATGAAAATATCAATTTTAATAAAAAAATAATCATAGGGCCTAGTGACAAGAATCCACATTTTGAAATTATGGACTATTTTCAGTTATTTGGAATATACACTGTAAAATGAAATAGTTTTATTTCTCATGAAATATAAGATAATTTGATAATATCCATTTTTTTAATTCTATTTTTACTGTGGATATTAATAATCACTTTTAATATTAATATCACACTAAATATAACAGGAATTCATGTAGTAACGTTATCAATACCGGTAGGCGATTCTCTCAACTGCAGTAGACCTTACTACTGGCATGGCTCATAAATGATATACCAGTAAAAGTCAACAATATGCTAGCAACGGTCTACTATAAGGTACCGTAAAAATATACCGGCTTAAGAATACGGACTGTAGAATATTCTTGTAGCACTAAATTCACTGACACGCCCCCTATTTATTTATTTCATTTTGATTCTGTTGAACAACCCCACCAACAGCTACGAGGGTACAAATAGCCACACACAATAATTTCAATGCTTATTTTTATTTTATTACACATCAAATCACACTTCATAGGCCTACAAAATTCTCAAAAGTATTTGAGCATCCAGTGAGAATATGTTGTAGGGGAGCAAATTAAATTACATGTAGTAACCGGTCTTTTGAGGAATAAAAAAATCATCAATATTATCAATATTTAATATTATCTAGTTTTCTTATACTGTCAAATATTCACAATATTCTATCAAGTCTCATCAGAGAAGAGGAAGAAATTGATCATAGTCCAATAGTAGGCCTAAGGAGTCATGGAATTACGTAATTCCTACGTCCGAGCGTAAAACAAAGACCTTGGACAGAATGGTCGATTGTGTGTATTCAAGTTGACAATTCGTTTGTGTTTGAATAAATATTTACCTCAACTACCGGTTGATAGATTTGAAAGTAATGGGCCGAATATTATCACATTTTATTCAATTTAATCGAGGTCCAGTTGAATTTAATATTAGTTCAATTCAATTTCAGTAGGCCTACTGAAATACCATTTCAATTCCAGTTTTGAATAGTTTATAACATTGTTTGTGTTTTTTAGGAGATTCTGTGTATGCAAATGAACCTTGACTGCTGCTATCAATCCTCCAGAAAGAAGAGAAGAAGAGCAACACGAAGAGCAACACACCACAGTGCACTGCCGTACATTTTTTCTTCAATAATCTATAGGCTTAAAATTATATCATTCATTATTTGTGAAGGGAATAAATATCAATCAGTTGGTTATTTAATGCGTGTAAATGAATCTTCATTTGAATACCTTGTATTGATCTAGGCCTATATTTTTTCATGAATGTGTTTTGGTATGTTATTATTTCAGGTATTTGGCCCCTTTTGCTTCAGCAATCAGAACAAGAGTTTCATCCATTTTTAATGAGGCCCCTGCTTTCGTATTGAGAGAGCAATTCAACATTTTGAATTGAAGTCATTTTTGCCTCCTCCATATTCTGACATTTTCCCGTTGCACGGTCGAATACATCGTCATCTGTCCGTTTTCTCTTCTTTGGCGTCGAAACAACAGATTATGAATAGAATATGTAAAAAGTAAATTATTCAATTGGATTAGGCGTATATATTTTTTTTATCAACATCGAAACTTGATGCAAAATTATTGTTTCCCAATTGAAGGTAGGATTGTTTGATCGGGGCACCACAAGGGCGATCTCACCACCCCATACATGAATTATACATTATAGGCATACACGGATTATATCAAAACATGAACTGTCGTTTGATTTCATATTTGAAAAAAAAGCAACTACAACTAGGTAATGTCTCGAGTGTAAATAATAACTAAACGGTAAAATAATGTCAAAACACTTCACGATTTCATGTTATAGTAATTATTATACATTCACACGTAGTAACAAACAGTGAGAACAGTCGAGTGAAAATGGAATGTCAACTTTACATGCGAGGCAGAAATATAGATCGGTAAAGGAAATTCGCTTGTAATATTTTATTTACAATTTTACATACACATTGTCAATTTACAAAGACGGTGAATGAATGTGAATACAAAAGAGGTGGTAAAGTTCAAATTGAAGAATGTTCAAAGTATGATGAATGCAGATTGTTAACAAAGGAACTTATGATTGTGATATTACAACCCTTCGATCTGTCATTATCTCTTCACATATTCACTCTTCATGTGTTGCGGGAGGCGAGGGGAATTTAGGACCCGGTTCAATCCCTGCCGCCTTCCACCTTTACAGGGGTTTTCATGATTTCCCTCTGTAGTCCAGGCTAATGCTGGGATGGTTCCCACAATATAGGCCACGACTGCTTCCTTCCCACTATCCTTCCCATTACTCAAGAAACCTTCATCTCATTAATCATCCATCCGACGCCAATAGATCTTGGCTATCATTACAGTTTGCCGTTAAAACCCAATACTGTATAGAAAACTTGAGACACTATCTCGTATTCTGTAAATTTTAAATACATTTTTTAAATGTATCTTGTATCTGAAATAGGCCTACTCAAAATTCAAGTATCTGTATGTAGTTTTCAGATACTTGAAGTTGACCGGGTTTCCAGTTCCGATTCTGTTTTGTCGTCCAACACGATATCGGTACGATTTTTGTCATGCCTATTTCCACTTGGCTGTGTCGTAACGTTTTCGTGACGTCGTAGTCATAGCCGTCATTACCTCGACTCACGGCTTCTTTGAATGTGAGAAATTGAGCTGTCAGAATACAATATATATTTTTTAAATAACATCGAAACTTGATACAAATTCATTGTTCCCCAATTAAGGCCAACGATGAAAGGTAGGATCGTTTGGACGGGGCACCACAAGGGCGATCTTATTACCCCAAGAATACAAATTGACACACTTTTCTCAGGTCGCGCCGTTGTAATTATACAAACACGGAGATTGTCCTGTACCATCTGAATAAATAATTCTACTTCAAATGGCATAGCAATTCTGGATACAAAATCTAAGACTGTGATTCTAAAAGTGTGGTGATGTTTGAAATTGCAGTCAGGATATGTGGATCGATATTTTTGTGAATCGATTCTTTTTTTGTTTTTTTTGGTGGCAATATAAATCCAAACAACCGGAGCCAGATGGATTGCAATTGCAGTGTAACTTACGGTGATCGTAATTTCGGACGACAAAAGTTGGAAGTTGAGTCAATAATCACGGGACCGAAACGATGTCGTAAACCGGCATGTTTTTAGGTGAATACAGTTGAAATACTGAAAGAATAGGATTCGTGCAGCCACCACAAGAAAACTGCATCGATATAGAAAAATGAGATATTTCACAAATTCACTCGTTAATGGTTGTTTTTAATAATCATAATGAATAAAAATGAATATATTTGCAATATCAAAATGTATCCTGTGCACTTGAGCGAAAGGAACTTCGAAAATACGGGTATGTTTTATTTGTGTTTCATTGTTTTTCTGTAAGATGGTTGGTGGTTCTGTTAACCATACAGGTTCGGGAACAAGCAATGTGTCTATGTGAATCCGCTAAAAACAATGTTAATTGTGTATTAACATATCTGGGCCTATATATTATCTATATACGGCTATATCTATATATTATCATATATTAACGGCTATATCTATATATAGCCATGTATATTAGATTCAAAAAATCAGAAGAGCCGCTATTGGTGTGTAGCATGCTCAGCTGATTTTAGTGTCGTCATGTTGAAAATTATTCAGTGCACCAAAGTGATACCAGGATGCGCCACGGTAGGAATCCTATTCTCTCAGTGTTTCAACTGTACTGGCTTGTGATTGTCCGTTGGGAAAATTGTGTCGGACAACAAGAAAAAATTGGTAGGCCTACTGGAAACCCTGCTTCAGAGTATTTTTCCCATGTCTGATTACATGCACTGTAATCTTCGAGTTTAATAAATATTTTGACTTTATTCTCAAGGCCATCGAAAAATGAGAAGAACTACTTCTGTCAAATGAATATGATAATTTCAATTAACTAATGCAGACCCATCAAACTTGGTTGATTATGAACTCATCAAAAATTAATTCGACATATTTTGTCCGGTTTATTTTAATAGTCCGCTTTAATTCTGTAATTACACCAACGTTTGGAAAAAGTTTTGATTGGTTACACACTCTCTTATATGTATACCACATTCCCACGTACAAAAGAGAACATAAAAACGAAGCCCGATTTTGTTCGTCAAGTGAAATGAAGTATTGGCTCCATGGAATAAAAAAATCGACAACAATAATCTGTTGGTGGGGCATTTAACAAGCAATAATCAATCAATCAGTATGGTTGAATGTATCATTTCATTTTGTCATGACTCACTTGCAACTCATTGTCACTAAAAACTAGGAATACTCAACATGATAAACTATGTGTTTGTTGCATGTAAGAAGAGCGATCTACACACAAAAATGTATTTTTCTCATCATGTGACAACTGATTGTGAAAGTTTGGTAGCGTATTTGCAATCTCTGCCTCAATATGCATGAGAGTGACATCGCTCATCCAATAATTGAATTCGGAAATGCCTAGACTGAAATCTTTAATTTTTCATAAGACTTTGTCGTACTCTACAACAATCAGTGTAGTAGTAGTATAGTAGATATTCATTCTATGCTATTTTTTTTACATAGGCCTACATACATGGTTACAAAAAATGACATAAGATTGGATAATAAAACAAAGTGTTCACAATTAAAAAGTAAAAGAAAGCAAGTAATATTTAAATTATTAAATCACTCGATAGTGTGATTAAATTACTATGTAGGCCTATGTTGAATGTCTCATGTATGTGTTATTCATCGGAATTTTCTAATGGGCTACTTTTGTGATTCTCCTTTGTAGCCTAATCAGAGAATTAGTGATTGATTGCAATAAAACAATCCAATCCATGTACAATAATTGTACCCGTCAATTTATATATTTATCAAATCTCAAACAAATAAAACCATCAAAGAAATAACAGCGAGGCCTATACATTAGCGACACGCCTACTACCCTCCCCGCACCATACGTCCCCGGCATGCAAAAACTCAACTCGGAGAGCAAGCAAGCTTTCTGCCGTCTTTCAAGGAGCCATCCCAGTATTGACCTGAATGACAGAGGATAACCAAAAAAACCTCTATCAGGATGGTCCACCATAGGCCTGTACATGTAGGGTACCGTACCACCCTTGGGTTGCATAACTGATACACCGAAAATATGGTGAATTGAGAAAAACGTAGGCCTACACTGAAAATCCAATAGGCCTACACCGTAAGCATTATTTCAGATGATGACTGAATAGGGAGGCTACGATATTGCATTTGAATAGCGTGAGACTATCCTCTTCTCCCCACAATAATATACTAGCCATCATGCATGAAAATATTTTTCTTGCGGTGTACGAGATTTTCGGTTCAAGTTAGCTTAACCTAACTCAACTTGACTCTAACATCAGATCCCAGTCTGTGTATGACAGTTCAGTGTACTAGCAACTAATAACCTCAGCAACGTACCTGCTTCAACTCTGGCAACGTATGCCTCATTTTCAATAGGGAAGGATATGAACTGGAGGGAGTGTTGAACCAATGCGTTGCTAATGTCACACAAAACTCGCGAGCAACTGGCTTGACTTATGCCTGTTACATCGCCCATAACGAGCTGGAACGTTCCAGACACGTAGAATCGCAATGCAGTAAGAACTTGCGTCGGTCTGGTCAAATGGCCTTCCAAAATGCTGCACAGTTCCAAGACGATATGTCTTGGAAACCTGTGCCGTTTAATCAGATGGTCATCCGACACATTTAATGAATCCAGCCTATCTTTGAATAATCTGCCAGGTCTAACAATGATAGGCCCCTCCTGATTAGGCCTCGGCCTAGCCTCATCCAGAATTAGGAAAAGCCCAGCATTGAACATTGTAATATAATTAGTAGGAAATAGGCCTAGGCCTATTATAACTGTATATATAATTAGTGTTAGTGTTTTTAGTGGTTATATTAGTAATCATAAGTTACATTTCAGCTAGGTAGGCATATAGGCCTAGTAATAGTGGTACACTCTTTGACAGGTTAGGCTAGAGTAGACAGACAAGGTGAGTGGTCAGAGGTGACACTGACAGTTGCACACGATTTGCCTAGGCCTAGTCGAGATCAAGCAAAACGTTGAGGTTAGATGTACAACCGGATTTATAAAATACGTAAATCAAATTGCGCGGTATTTAAAAATATCCTTACCGTGTTTTGGTGAGTAGAATTTACATTTTCTGTCAAATTCAGCCATAAAATCATTGTAAATTGATATTCAAAGTCAAGAGGTGATCACTTACTAGGGCCTAGGCCTACCAGTCAATTTTTTAGGTACTTCTCTCTGGACAATAGATGAAAGAACAGCTATTAGGATCTCAGACACTTGCTAGGGATTGGTGGGACGATCAAATATTTCTTCATGAGTTTGGATTAAGACAAAATATGGTATTATCTCGAAAGAAGTTCGTAACTTTGAGCCAAATCAAAGTTATGACCTTGTGTGAATTCGGGCCCAGAAGATAATATGAACACATCCGTTGTTTATAAAATGTTACCATGGTTTTCAGAGGGCCAAACCAAAGAGGTTAGTATTTTAACCTCCTTGACCAAAAATGGGGTATACTCAATCTTTTTTCGGTTTTTATTTAATTATAAAATATTAAGGCTACGTGGACAAGAGTTATTATCGTAACGCGGTAGATTATAACCAATTACAACTTGAAAGCGCTTAAATTTCTAATTTACGTGGAAAACCAGCGATTCTATTAACGCGCAAAATATGGTATAAAAGTCCACGCCATTCCAAGGTCGATAGAGTTTTTTTCTTTATTTCGTTGATTTGAAAATATACAGGCTATGTAGACAAGTTTCATTACTACGTAGTCGAAGATTGTAAAAAAATACATAATCCAAGCTCGATAATTCTCAATTTACGTAGAAATTCAGCGATTCTACGCGACGAATAGATTTTTTCGGTCCCTTTTGAATCAAACGTATAAGTGTGTTTCCACAGTGTGGTGAACACGCTAAAAAGTGGGCCTGGGCCTATGTCACTAAGTTTGTAGCTAGTTTTGTAACACTACAAATACAATGCATGTGTTCATGAATGAGATTGAGAACAAACTAGGAAATAATCGACTAGGCCTAGCCTAGGCCTATTCTGAATGGAATATTCAAGATCTAATATCACTTATAGGACATGAAACTATACTTACTTCATGTTTGTAGATGGTTATTGTAGTATTCAGCTACACAGCTGAATTCTCTTCTTCTCATGCTCGATAAATAAATGTGATTTTAAATATTTCAACACACGCAACTGAAAAAACACCAGCCATTTTCTTGAATTTTGCCACAGTTCAGTGGTTGTCATGGTAACAACGTAAATAAAGATACAGTTCGCGCATTCTGTTGCCCAGTAGGAAAAGTTATTCAACGGTATTTAAAGTGCCGGTAGCTCGATCGTGAAAAAAATGTTGGTATCGTGTGTGATATGGAAGATTCAGCACCGTGGTACCTACATTCAGAGAGTTTTGCTCACCCAATTAATCCGATCAGTTGCTCAGCTGCTGAAATACAACCCACAAAACACAAACTACGACACCTGGCGGTACCTACTCCGTACTACTCTGGGTTCAACAAATTCAAGTGTATGTGCAAATAGTTCAACAGTCCCGACTCCCGAGACTTACTCTTCGTGAACCAGAATACATATTTCATTAAAATCTACTTTATTTATACATCACTATGATGGCGAAAAAAAAAAAATGTTGCGCATATATAATTTATTGCGTCATTTAAAAACTTTTTGTTTCTAATGACATCTCAACTTGATACAAAATCATTGTTCCCCAATCAAGGCTAAGGATGATGAAAGATAGGATTTAAATACTGAGTATACACGACGATTTGCTTCAATTTTGTAATAACTATTTTCTTATGAAGTAGTTCTAAACTCAGCCACCAGTCGACCACCCTGACCAAGTCTTTTAGTGGTTATCCTCAGGCGACAGATACCTTATCATAGCTTTTTCTTTTTTTTTATTGGGTTCTAACGACGCACTATAATGATAACTAAGATCTATCGGCGTCGAATGAATGATTGACGAGATGAAGGTTTCTTAGGTATTGGGAAGGATAGTGGGAAGGAAGCGGTCGTGGCCTATATTGTACGATCCATCCCAGCATTAGCTTAGACAACATAGAGAAACCACGAAAAATCTATGTAAAGATGGACGGTGGCGGGGATCGAACCGGGTCTGATATGCCCTTTCACTTCCCGGATCACATGAAGTGAGTGTGTTAACCACTCATGCGTCTACATGTGCCGGTGGCATTCTTCTTCTTATTCTTCTTATTATTTAAAGTGCATTAATACTAGCATACTACGTTTATAAATAACAGGCCACGACTATTCCCTTCACACTGTCCAAAACACCTGATAAAATAATCTTTCATCTCATCTTCCGAGCCGTTCATCCATCTTTCACCGACGCAAATATATCCTAGTTATCATTACACTGCGCCATCAAACCCTATCTATAAATAATGAAATAAATGTTCCATCAAACGTAATTCAAACGTATCAAAGTGTTCCAAGGAAATAATCGAGCGTAACAATTCATCGAAAACCGTAAAACACATTTCATTATAGTTAACAATCATATCACTATAAAAAAACATTCCCGATCGACCGTCTTTCTTATCCATCACCACTAACGGTCAGCTGTGTCGATCCATCAATGAAGGAAGATGACTAACAATGACCATTGTGGATGAGACCAATCTTACGATGTCGATCTTGATTGGTCTCCGCATTATAGTCAAGATCGCCGATGATTCGGCAAGATCCAACAAAAGAGTTCCATATTACACTCTCTGTTCAGAGTTAATGTAAGGTTAAGGTTAAGGATAGTTAGCATGTTAACTTCTAATTGACTTTGATCAACTGGCATGATTAAAGAATTGTAACGTATTATTGTGATTTTAATTATGTCGGAATAGTGATATTGGAATAGTGATATTAGAATAGTGGTTCGCATTAAGTTGAGTGACAGGTAAAAGGCGGTGAAGAGCACAGATCCATTAGCCAAATGGCTTATTTAATCAGAGAGTAGACATTATGAGACTAGCCATTAAATCACACTATCGGATCTACAGTACAGACTAGTGGTGCATTCTTATCACACCTATTCCTATAACACCCGCTTATCACACCTATTCTTATAACACCCTCTTATAACACCCTCTTATAACACCCTCTTATAACACCCTCTTATCACACCTATTCTTATAACACCCTCTTATAACACCCTCTCATAACACCCTCTTATCACACCTATTCTTATGACACCCTCTTATAACACCCTCTTATAACACCCTCTTATCACACCCTCTTATCACACCTATTCTTATAACACCCTCTTATAACACCCTCTTATAACACCCTCTCATAACACCCTCTTATCACACCTATTCTTATAACACCCTCTTATAACACCCTCTTATAACACCCTCTTATAACACCCTCTTATCACACCTATTCTTATAATACCCTCTTATAACACCCTCTTATCACACCTATTCTTATAACACCCTCTTATAACACCCTCTTATAACACCCTCTTATAACACCCTCTTATAACATCCTCTTATAACACCCTCTTATCATGCCTATTCTTATAACACCCTCCTGTAACACCCTCTTATAACACCCTCTTATAACACCCTCTTATAACACCCTCTTATAACACCCTCTTATCACACCTATTCTTATAACACCCTCTTATAACACCCTCTTATAACACCCTCTTATAACACCCTCTTATAACACCCTCTTATCACACCTATTCTTATAACACCCTCTTATAACACCCTCTTATCACACCTATTCTTATAACACCCTCTTATAACACCCTCTTATCACACCTATTCTTATAACACCCTCTTATAACACCCTCTTATCACACCTATTCTTATAACACCCTCTTATAACACCCTCTTATCACACCTATTCTTATAACACCCTCTTATAACACCCTCTTATCACACCTATTCTTATAACACCCTCTTATAACACCCTCTTATCACACCTATTCTTATAACACCCTCTTATAACACCCTCTTATAACACCCGCGTATAACAACCACGATACCTGTACCTTTTTCTTCACACAATGCGTACAGAATTGCTACCCTCACCATATCGCACATTTTGTCTCGTTTCACTTCAGATATTATTATTATTATTATTATTGTCATTATTGATCATTGCATGATATTCAACACGTCAATACACACAACACATACACACTTATTACAAGATATACCAGATACATTACGGTACATACATATTTAAACACATATTACATATTACAATTATATACATAATACATATTATATACATATTTATATACATATTTATATAGATATCTATTAAATACATATATATATATATATATATATATATATATATATATATATATATATATATATATATATATATATATATATATATATATATATGCATATATATACATATATGTATTATATATATACGAGATGATACAAACTGTACTAAAAATAAACTGTACTGAAAATCAACTGACCTAAAAATAGGCTGTACTAAAAATAGGCTCTACTAAAAGAAGGTAAAGTGAGAGATGTGGCTCCTCCCCTTCATGAATTGTTACCTCCCAGTCTCGAGGAATCAGTTTAGGTCAGTTGATTTTTAGTACAGTTGATTTTTAGTACAGTTGTTTTTCAGTACAGCCTATTTTTAGTACAGTTGATTTTTAGTACAGTTGGTTTGGAAGGTTTCAGTGCACCAGAAACCAACTGACCTAAACTTCTATACTTCTCGACACAAAGTTGAGCTGGAGGATTTGGCTCCACCCCTTCATAAATTATGTTCAGGTCAGTCGATTTTCTGTACAGCCTAATTTTAGTACAGTGGATTTTTAGTACAGTTTTTTCAAGCTCACTAGGTCAGTTTTTAGGTCAGTTGGTTTTTAGTACAGTTTGTCGGTTTTTATTCAAGGTCGGTTAGTTTTTAGATATGGAGCCTATTTTTAGTACAGTGGAATTTTAGTACAGTTTTTCAAGCACACTTGGTCGTGCTTCAGAAAACTGTACTAAACATCCACTGTACTAAAAATAGGCTCGATCTAAAAACTAACCGACCTTAAATAAACTGTACTGAAAACGAACAGACCCGAAAACTGAAGCCTATTTTTAGTACAGTTTGTCAGTGTTTGGTTTTTAGTACAGATTGTCGTTTTTTTTGTTGTTTTTTTATTCTACCGGCTAGCAGCGTATGGTCAGTCTTGCGGTAGTTTGACCAAGTCCCGAGTAAAGAGAGATCCCCTCTACCATTGTGCGTAGGCTTAAGGGGGGGTTGGGGGGAGGGGGGAGCTGTCAGTCAATTTCGGAAATAGTCCCTACCTACTACAACTCAGGGTCACGTGGTGACGGGTTCTAACAACCTACTCTGTTATGAAACGAAGATTCTTTCACCCATTTATGCATCCCTAATAAAATAAAACGTAATTGCAGAGGTAAAAATAATGAAGAATCACATAACATCATTATATGAAAATTGAACCATCACCATTTTAACCAAATCATTCCCTTTCCTTTTTTTCATCTTCAATTTCAGTCCCAAAATTGAACAAATTATTAAAATGAAATCCTAATGAAATGCATAAAGTCTCTAAATGTTGTCGATGAGTAAACGGGATTTTTTTCAGTCGACGGCAAAAAATATGCTCACCAATTTGAAAATGAAGGTAATCTAATATGAGGGTAGACTGTAGAGAAAACTTTGCCTGTTCACTGATGTGCAAATATTGACTGGGAAAAATTCCACACGTATGTCCAATTATTCTATTCGTAACTCTAGTATCCACATTAGTATCAATTATCAAAACATAATTGTTTCTATGATACGTTAATATTTTACTGAGGTTATAGGTCCAGGGCCATTTTATTCTCAAAGTCATTGAGAAAAACTCAATTCAGAACAACAAAAAAAGTCAGTGAAGATTTGAGAGGTATAAGAATTGATCATCGCTATGAATAATTATATACTTAATATCAGTAATTAATTATTCATTTCATAATATCAAACTAATGAATTAGTGTTTCCAATTAAGTTGATCAATTCTACATTTTGAAAATATTTTCAATCCCTTTCTGTTACCAATACATCACATTGAGATTAGGGCCCTACTCAAGGGGCCCTACTGTCATGTTTTGATGGTGGTAGAGAAACAGGAACCATAGGCCATTTGGATTTCAAGTCAGACTCAATTTTTCTATGAATGGTTGACTGTAGAAAAAACTATATCAAATACACTATTATGTTCATCAGTCTTATTTTTTACCGTTTGGTTTTGTTATGAATGATTTGTTATTCAATATGATTAGTGATAGTAGTCAGATGAGCGTGGCGGAGACTTCTATTCTACATACAAATTCAAAATTCAAATTGGAAAGTGATTTTTATTCTCAGTTCTATTTTAATTTATCATGATAATTTAATGAAAATGCATACATGGAATACCGAGGAAATATATCGTGAACTGCCATAGAAAAAGAAATGAGAAGCCCGCATAGAAAGAATTATTGTATGAGGAAAACCGGAAAAAACCAAACCGCCTTGAACAAAATTGTTTAGTTGAATGAAAAGAAAAACAAATTGAAAGAAAAGTTCAGTTGGATGTCAATTTAAAGTTCTAATATTTCTTTGTGATTGATTTATTTCTACCATTTCTCTCATATTTCCATATCGATTAATATCGCTCATTATCGATCTAGTGTGGCTTCGTGATTCGATTGGAGGGTTGCTAAGTCAGGAATCAACACTTTTTTCGAAACACATGTTGTCACATTAAGCCATCGAAATAGCAGCAGCGAAAGTGGTTACTTCAGCAACATTTGTGAATGGGAGACTGAAAAATGAATAGATAGAGACACTCATGAAAATTCACGTACACGAATGATTTCCATAATTATATAATCCTAGACATAACCTAATGAAAATATAGAAATTCAGTGAAAAAAATTGTTGCAAACAAAAATAAATTTTTCACAACTTATGCAAATAGTTCAGTTGGGAAGAATATATTTCGAACTTAGATTGTCCTACGACAATCATCTAAATCATTTAAAAACGACAGAAGTCGGAATATGGAATTAGGAATATGAATTATTTAGAAAACGTGAAAAATTATTTCAAAATTATTGAAAATATTCATTTTTCACCTTCGTATTAACTTCGACGTTGTGAAAGATAATCAATGATGCGTCCAAGTTGAGTATTCACATGTATCAGAATTTTATGTAGACCCAAGGAATCACATATTAGAATTCAAGTTTCATTATATCATGCATGAATAATTTAATACTAGATCTTGCCAAACTCCAATGTACTAAATTATTGTTCTAGTCATTAATTGTGGATGATTATTCACTCGATATAATTTCTTTCAGAATCAAATTCTGAAACAAACTGTATGTGAACTGGTCCCGCTTTCAAATGAATAGTTATGAATAGTTACTTATTCAAGTTTCCGTGCTCAAACCAAACTAATAATCCATACTTCTGTTTATTACAAACGTCTAGATTTTTCAAAATGATCAATACCGGTACGTGCTATCATTTGAAAAACACAAAAAGTGTTTTGTTCGTATACTGGTTGTTGTGTATCTGTTTTGCTATACATCACCCATCCATATATTTCGATCATAAGACCCTGATTCATAACGTTCATCGAGTAAACTTGTTATATTCATTTAACAATCCTATCAAATGCAATGAATTCATCACAATGGATGGTATCATAGCAGCATAATCTCCCTTTGCTCATCTAGTCAGCTAAATAGGAAATAGGAAACTTATTCAAGTGAATAAATAGATATAATTAAAATATTGAAAAAAATGCACGAATAATCACAAATAATTACTTTTTCACCTAATTTCGAATCATTCCTGAACATTCCCGTACAAATGGAGTTTTAGACAAATATATACAACCTCCTGACAATGACAGAACATGATTATGGAAATCGAACGAAAAGATTTCTTTTTCCCACAATATTCATTGAAATGACGCATGAATTAAAATTACTAAAGAGAATATCAGACGTCCTAAATAATTTGTTCTGAAGTAGGCCTACATGGTCTGTAAGTGAATAGTAAATCAAATATTATATCAGTGAGTGTTGTTTCTAGTTTATCTATATGCCTACTATGTTTATCTATCCATTATGGGCATAGGCCCGATATAACAAATTGTACTCGGAAGAGATGAGTTCTCCACAGTCATATACATCATCCATCCCATTCCATTATTTATCATTTATCACTACATATCCACTATTATTGCAAAGAAATAATCTATCCTCAACTCTTGTCCATTATTTTCTATGATGATAATAATGACAATATCATTACTGATACAATAATTAATAACATTGACCATAATATAATGAAAACAGAATTGATAATAATACAGGCCCTAATAATTATATATGATCATGATAATATATTACCAATTTTGTAATAAACACAAGTACCAGGTACGGAGAAAAAGAGAGAAGGAGGAAGATTTCAAGAAGAAGATCAAGATGATAAGAACATTCAAGATTTTCTCCCAACTGTGAATGTTTGAATTGTTTTCGAGCCCTGGCGATATTATCTCAGGATTTATTCTTTGTTCAATGAGTCAACTTATTTTTAATTATTCTTTGGGGTTGTGAGATCGCCCTTGTGGTGCCCCGTTCAAACGATCCTATTTTTCATTCATTGCCTTAATTAATGGGGAACAATGATTTTGTGTCAAGCTTCGATGTTATCAGAAAAAAAAATCATACAAATACGTTATGAAGAATTGAACTATAACAAAATAGACTTGAAATTAATAATGATCTATTCAAAATGTGTTGATGATTGGGATCATTTTAGAGAATAATATGTATATTATCAATTGCAATAAATATGAACTCTTCCAATCGTTCATATGTTGTCAGAAGCTCAAATAACTTGTATAAAACATACTGTATGAATTCCAACAACCGTGGCAAGCCTGTTCGCGGGTATTACACACGAACCTAAACAGACTCACGCTATTGGCTGGCAACTGAACGGTCATCAGGAGATCCAACCAGAGCTGTCGAAAAGGTTCGCAGAATACGAATTTGAAATAAGCCAGAAATAATAACCGCTCGTGTAAAGTAGTTGTGTGAATATATATTTTGAATATAGATATTATATTGAAGTCGAAGTGTTAACTGAATGGAATGGCCTGAACATGATCCATAGACCTTCTGATATTTTCATATCTCATTGGCTCATTAAAGCTCATCCACTGCGATGAGCACACACACACATCACACACTTCCTTATACTGGGAAAACGCACAGAATGTGCGAAATTGTAAAATGAGCGAGACATTCCTATGGAATGTACTCGACAGTCGTATTTCCTTTTTTTTTCAATAACATCGAAACTTGAAACAAAATCATTGTTGCTCAATTAAGGCTATGGATGAAAGATAGGATCGTTTGGATAATTGCACACTTTTATTTTGAAATTTATCAAGCCTCTCTTATATAAATCAATCATTCATATAATTTCAATCTAATACCTCATAAGTTATAGTTTTCGTTATCCCATGAAATCTGACAATTGGCATACAAGTCAGACAAAAATTCCGAATAATTTTAGACTTTTTCTGAACCTTGGTATCACAACAGAATAGGTTGGGATTGTGTTTGAGCAGACTCGGTTGAACAGGTTCATCGTGAATATTTCTGAAAATTAATTCCAAAAGTACAGTGCGGTAATTGGTGGAATGTTTGATGTTTTCAATTTCAACCCATTGAAATGAAATTCTCACAGATTTTTTGATATCATTCTGGTTCATGTTTTGACCAGATTTGAAATGATTTGAATCAGTAGTTTTTGAGAAAATGAATTATTAAGGTGAAAAATGTAAGATATTCAATTGAAAATTGTGAATGGAAATCAAGAGGTTTAATTAATAACGAAGATTTTAAGTTTGAAGAATGAAATGATATGAATGAATATGGAAGGCTCGATGAATGCTAATATCAAGTTGCGTATATACTACTTAAATTGAGTGCATTCCATATACATATCTTGCTCATTTTAGAACGCATGTGCATGTGTTGCGTTTTCATTTATAGTAATAATTATCTACACAAAAACAGGGAGAAAGAAATGTGGTTATAAGTTGAAAAATATTTCTCTATTCGATGTCCAATGACAAAAATGAGTATAATACGTTCGATTTCACTATTATTTTACAGTAAAACAATTCATAAACTCACTACATTGACAACAAATAGTGTATTCAGAAAAAAATCAAGAGAAACTAGGCAAGTGTTGCACTGACAGAATATATATTTTCATCTTCTTCGCCAATTAAATGTATGCACGAAATAGTTATACCCTCTCATTTCCGATGGATGAAAGTGAACATATTTTCTCATCAGTTCTAACAGGAAAAATTGAAACAATTTTTTTTTAAATAAATAATTTCATTTATCCAATCCCAGGTATTTGATAGCCATGATGTTGAAATTGATACTGAAAGTTATTGTTTGTCAACCTTAGAAAAGCTGGCTAGAAACTACCTGGAGGGTCGAGACCAAAGTCTTTGTAATCTTCCTTCGCTCTAGCTCTACTCGGGACTTGGTCAAACTACCGCAAGACTGACCATACGCTGCTAGCCGGTAGAATAAAAAAACAACAAAAAAAACGACAATCTGTACTAAAAACCAAACACTGACAAACTGTACTACAAATAGGCTTCAGTTTTCGGGTCTGTTCGTTTTCAGTACAGTTTATTTAAGGTCGGTTAGTTTTTAGATCGAGCCTATTTTTAGTACAGTGGATGTTTAGTACAGTTTTCTGAAGCACGACCATGTGTGCTTGAAAAACTGTACTAAAATTCCACTGTACTAAAAATAGGCTCCATATCTAAAAACTAACCGACCTTGAATAAAAACCGACAAACTGTACTAAAAACCAACTGACCTAAAAACTGACCTAGTGAGCTTGAAAAAACTGTACTAAAAATCCACTGTACTAAAATTAGGCTGTACAGAAAATCGACTGACCTGAACATAATTTATGAAGGGGTGGAGCCAAATCCTCCAGCTCAACTTTGTGTCGAGAAGTATAGAAGTTTAGGTCAGTTGGTTTCTGGTGCACTGAAACCTTCCAAACCAACTGTACTAAATATCAACTGTACTAAAAATAGGCTGTACTGAAAAACAACTGTACTAAAAATCAACTGTACTAAAAATCAACTGACCTAAACTGATTCCTCGAGACTGGGAGGTAACAATTCATGAAGGGGAGGAGCCACATCTCTCACTTTACCTTCTTTTAGTAGAGCCTATTTTTAGTACAGCCTATTTTTAGGTCAGTTGATTTTTAGTACAGTTTATTTTTAGTACAGTTTACCAATCCCCATATATATATATATATATATATATATATATATATATATATATATATATATATATATATATATATATATATATATATATATGTATATATATATATATATATATATATATATATATATATATATATATATATATATATATATATATATATAATTATATACATATTATATACATATTTATGTACATATTATTACAAACATGAATGTAATAATACATATTATATACATATATATTATATACATATATATATATATATATATATATATATATATATATATATATATATATATATATATATATATATATATATATATATATATATATATACATATATATGCATATATATATATACATATATATATAATTGTATACATATTATATACATATTTATATACGAATATATATTATATATATATATATATATATATATATATATATATATATATATATATATATATATATATATATATATATACATATATATGCATATATAAATATACATATATATATAATTGTATACATATTATATACATATTTATATACGAATATATATTATATATATATATATATATATATATATATATATATATATATATATATATATATATATATATATATATATATATATATATATACATATATATGCATATATATATATATACATATATATATAATTGTATACATATTATATACATATTTATATACGAATATATATTATATATATATATATATATATATATATATATATATATATATATATATATATATGCATATATATACATATATGTATTATATATATACATATATATATATATATATATATATATATATATATATATATGGGGATGCGTCAAGTGATCCATCCAGAAACTGGTCCATCTCGTCAACTAGTCCATCTCTATATTATTTTAATATGTATCATATATTTCATGAAAGCAACTGGTCCATCTGGAAACTAGTCCATCTCGCATTTTGATAATATTAATAATAATCGTATTTATACGTCTCGGAAAGTGATCCATCCGGCAACTGGTCCATCAGTACTTAAGTAGAGTACTCCATTTAAGCATTAAATTCCCATTGTTGAGCTATCTATTCGCGCGTGGTATCATTTGAAAGGTAATTTTGCGCACTTTCTGAATATGCACTCCATTTTTCAATCAGAGGACAATACTGGTAGAAAACAGTAGCTTGATTGGAATATTCGGGAGGAAAAATTAAAAATATCGTGCAACGTTCAAAACACGATATTAGTTTTTGATGACTGGCTATAATGATATTTTTCATTCCTCATGATAGGTATCGAATGAAACTAACATGATAAGTTGATGATATTTGAATTCTGACATTCAAATCACCTGAAAACTGCTCTGAAGATTGAGAAAAACCCCAATTCACAAGGTTGAGTGACATAAATTTAGTTATATTCAAGCCATTGTGAATTTCCAAACTTTTTCTCATATCCCATGACACAGATCAAGCATATGGAAAATTGAAAAAAAATACCATGTACGCAAAACGTGATTTTTGTAACACACTTCTTGATGAAGAGAGAAACACTCATTTTTTTCTCGAAATAATGTATTCTCCAACATTTTGTGTGTTTTTTCTGTGGAAGTGTATCGTCTCTGCAATTTATATGGCTGAGACTCTCACACAAACAGGAATGCTCAGTCCACAGTATTTTACCACATTGTTCATTTTCCGACAAGGCGATATAGGCTTTCCACATCTTATCGGGAGCCCGTTGCGCTGGAATACGCGTACACCGATCTTCTCGAGAAGCTCATTTTATTCCATACTGAAAGTTGGCTATTGGTTGTTTCCCAACTAACATCGAGATAATGATCGACATAAGATCTTACTCCATGATTCACAGTCATTTTGATCAAGTGTTACGCCCCGCAATGACCAGAATGCCATAAGATCGATTCATACGATGAATTTAAGTGATCTTCTACCATGCAGTTGTAATTCAATTAGAGGAAGAGTTTCAATATTAAAAAACATGAATTTTTTCTGGTGACGATTGAAGAGAAAACTTACACATGAATATATGAATATAATTCACATATGCTTTATGTATACGTTACAATCAATATGGACCATACCCTTTTAGCCATGTATGTTTCATGTTATTATTTACATATGCTTCATGATTTTTTTGCGAACACATGTTAAGGGATGTGTCGTTGAGGCTGTGACCAATCTATAGCCCAATCGGGTGATTGGTACAGAAATGAGGAGCGTTTCACATTTCGATGTGTCAGACGGCCGGGTTTTAGCATAGGCCTATACCGCTCGGGCGAGCCGGACAGTGCACGACTGCGCGGACGGGCGCCCAGATCTCAGATAATTTTTTTTCCCAAGATTTCTTTGCGACACATGTTAAAGGATGTATCGTTGAAGCTGTGACCTAGTAACAGCCTGATCGGGTGATTGGTACAGAAATGAGGAGCGTTTCACATTTCGATGTGTCGGACGGCCAGGCTTTAGCATAGGCCTACCGCTCGGGTGAGCCGGCCAGTGCACGAATGCGCGGGCGGGAGCCCAGACTACTACGAATAATTTTTTTACCAAGATTTTTTTGCAAACACATGTTAAGGGATGTGTCGTTGAGGCTGTGACCAATATATAGCCTAATCGGGTGATTGGTGTAGAAATGAGGAGCGTTTCACATTTCGATGTGTCGGACGGCCGGGTTTTAGCATAGGCCTACCGCTCGGGTGAGCCGGCCAGTGCACGACCGCGCGGACGGGCGCCCAGATCTCAGATAATTTTTTTCATCAAGATTTTTTTGCAAACACATGTTAAAGGATGTGTCGTTGAGGCTGTGACCAATATATAGCCTAATCGGGTGATTGGTGTAGAAATGAGGAGCGTTTCACATTTCGATGTGTCAGACGGCCGGGTTTTAGCATAGGCCCATACCGCTCGGGCGAGCCGGCCAGTGCACGACTGCGCGGACGGGCGCCCAGATCTCAGATAATTTTTTTTCCCAAGATTTCTTTGCGACACATGTTAAAGGATGTATCGTTGAAGCTGTGACCTAGTAACAGCCTGATCGGGTGATTGGTACAGAAATGAGGAGCGTTTCACATTTCGATGTGTCGGACGGCCGGGTTTTAGCATAGGCCTACCGCTCGGGCGAGCTGGCCCATCCAGTGGAACCTCTGCCCATCGTTTCCCTGCTTGTATCATTCACTTTGTCATACCCCACTCCCATCCAACAAAAAACAACAAAAAACGCGTAGTTGCGGATGCAGAGCCCGTGATGTCCGAGCCTTTGAACCCAAACATTTGTAGATTGGTCTTCTACGATGCCGTCATTTAAAACCGCGTGAAAATCAAACTATCCCCTGGTCCGTGGGCTGAGGTGGGAAAATCGAATGGAACCGGTCTGTCCTGGCTTCGAACCGGGCACATACTGACTAAATCATTGTAAAAATATTGTGGAAAATAACCTCAGCTAAAATACTGACGACGGGCCATAGGATGATGTGATTTTGATGCGATGAACTTGAACTTGGTCACAGCCTCAACGACATCAATGTGTGACATCAACATGTGTTTGCAAAAAAATCTTGATGAAAAAAATTATCTGAGATCTGGGCGCCCGTCCGCGCGGTCGTGCACTGCATGGCCGGCTCACCCGAGCGGTAGGCCTATGCTAAAACCCGGCCGTCCGACACATCGAAATGTGAAACGCTCCTCATTTCTGTACCAATCACCCGATCAGGCTGTTACTAGGTCACACCTTCAACGATACATCCTTTAACATGTGTCGCAAAGAAATCTTGGGAAAAAAAATTATCTGAGATCTGGGCGCCCGTCCGCGCGGTCGTGCACTGGCCGGCTCACCCGAGCGGTAGGCCTATGCTAAAACCCGGCCGTCTGACACATCGAAATGTGAAACGCTCCTCATTTCTACACCAATCACCCGATTAGGCTATATATTGGTCACAGCCTCAACAACACATCCCTTAACATGTGTTTGCAAAACAATCTTGGTGAAAAAAATTATCTGAGATCTGGGCGCCCGTCCGCGCGGTCGTGCACTGGCCGGCTCACCCGAGCGGTAGGCCTATGCTAAAACCCGGCCGTCCGACACATCGAAATGTGAAACGCTCCTCATTTCTACACCAATCACCCGATTGGGCTATATATTGGTCACAGCCTCAACGACACATCCCTTAACATGTGTTTGCAAAAAAATCTTGGTAAAAAAATTTCAAGAGAAATTCAAGAGATGAATACAAAGTCATTATGAAAACAATTCATGATGAGAAAGAAGAATTTATTTCATTCAAACTCATATTCAATCATTTACACTTGACACATTCAAATTGAACAAAATCAGTAATATTATATCATATTATTACACTCTCATTCACTAGATGATTATAACATCATAGAAGTTCATGGTTCATGTAATATCATGCATCCTTGCCGAGATTTTCGCGCCTGATCGACGGCAACCTGTGGTTGGTCGACTACGAGGCTTGTTTCAATTTTGTCCAACCAGAACGGAATAAAATACGCGCGGAATTCGTATTCAAATCACTATGGAAAAATCGAAGCTACGTTACCATCACAGTTGTGGAGAAATGCCTTTCAACTATATTATTCAGAAATAATAGTACCACAGTGTTTGAGAACGTGATATTGGGAATTAGATAAGAATGTAAATAAAAGATGTGTAAAGATGGAATAATTTCACAACATACATATTCAGACCTTCATCATTCTTATAGGGGCAATTTTTTTGCCTCTTTGATGAAACAGACAGTGAAGAATTAAGAAGAGATATTGGAGTAGGCTACCCACCTAATGGATCGATTTTATCAATAACTTCCAGGACAGTTACAGATGAAAATGATTGTCTTCAAAATACGGTCACTCTTCATTTGATGATGATATAAGATTTAGCAACATCAACATCGTCAACACCGTACATTTCTTATCTCTAAATTCATTCAAAATTGAGTCCAATCTAATCTTGATTCTGCATTGATTTTGACTCTTCATTCTGTTTCAATGATTCGATACATTCAGAATATTCGATTATTCAAATACAGTGGCGTAACTTCAATACGGAGTGCCCTTGGGTATGTATCACCTAGAGTGCCCCTCTCACATTTCCTAATCAATCCGTTTAAATGAATTAAATCAATTTGGGTGATAGGCCTATACTTAGTCAAGCACACTGCTCTGTGAAAATTGCTATGATAGTTTGTACTAATGAAATACCTCGCTTGTAGGGTTGAACGAAGCACTTCATGTTAACTTGTTGAAGAATCTTATGGCGTTGGTGTAAAACTACTTGGCGCGATTAAAAACTATGTTATAGGCCTACATATATTCAAGTGGATCATAACTTCGATTCAAAGTAACCTGATGTAAATTAGTAAATACAAATAAAGTTTGCGTCGGTGGAAAAAAATGCAGCAGTCCACCCTGTGGTCTACTTGAAATTCTTTCTTCGAGCTTCATGATCCGCGAAAATATCTATTGAACTTAATTGATCAAAATCATTCATTTTCGCTCGTCGCCGTTCAATTTATGGAATAGACGTCGAGCCTTTGAGTCTTTCTTGTGACTTTGATCTAAAAAGGTACGTAATTATCTGCTTCAGTTTCAAACAGCCTCTCCCTGCACTTGCAACTGTGACAGGTATTGTTGAAAACCGGACACGAGCGGAGCACACCTGGAAACTTACAGGGTTGGCTATAGTACACTGGATATTTTCAAGATATCTTTACGCAAAGCAGATCTCATGTCGAGAAGTTGGAGGGAAATGCGAGCGATACATCAGTTTCAAATTTGATTCGAAACGTATTTGCATCGCCCAGAACTTATACATCTGAGATTTCAGTCAGATGACTTGAATGTGAGACTTTGAAGGTTTCTGTTACTTCACGCGAACTCTCGAACCTTAATCTACATATCACAATTCATGAGTAAACCCTGCAGGGGACGGTCAAAACTAGACAAAAAGCGCCAATGCAGACCTTTGGCTTACAATACATGGTGGGTAAACGTTGAGTTCGATCAGTATAATTCTTTATGCAATGAAACCACAATGAGTATATCTGTGTCTCTACGTTCATTAAAAATTCTAATTTTCATATTATATCACTGAAAAATCGTAGAAAGAATGGGAAACAGGTATAAGCATGTTGATTTTCAGATTATTTTGAAAGGGTTTCAAATATACCACGAACTAGAGCTCTTCAAGCAAGCACGTATTGAATACTGCTGATTATTGAATAAAAACTGTCTGTTGATACGATAATTAGTTTACCGTTGCCAACTTGTATCCCGAACGTCTGCAATCAAGCTGGTATAGGCAACATGTAAAGAGGCCTCCTGAACACTTGAACTCTGAAGCACTTTTCGGGATCAACTTATAGACGTTGGCCTAATTCGTCAAAATGATGCTTCACTTTCTTGACTCTCTTCTTCTCAAATTATTGGGGTATCTTCTATCTCTCCGAAATATTATATATTATGATAATATATGAGAGAGCGTGAATTTGAAAGAATTGTGAATACAGGTTCAACATTGAAAATTATCATTTCTTTGATTAGACTGGACTATCTAGAATTAAAGAAATTCATATTGGTGCCCCCATACGTGCTCACTATGGCACTTGCCCACTTGGCCCACCCGGTAGTAACGCCAATGTTCAAATAGCGTTCGGATGTAGCGTTTGGATGAATTTCTCAAAATATTTTTGAATTGAAATCATTCATAGAAATGTGATGAAAGTTGGCCGTCATATGTGAACTGGTATAATTAAGGACCAGTTCTGAATTCGTGGTTTTCCGGTCACAAATTTGAGAGTTATTAGGATTTGACGAATTGGAAAATTGATCCAAGACAAGAGAATCAAGTTGACATCTGACTCTTTGACAGACTTTCCCCACTTTTTGTGAAATACGATCTCTTTTTTTGAAATGTTCGAATCTTCTCGAAAATAGTTCAATACATGTTTAAAGAACGTTGAGGTCGTGTGAAATACGCGGAAAAATCAACAATATGATGAAATCATGAAATCAAATTCGAATCTTTTTGCGGCATTTTCTTGTATGAAAACGAAATTTTCACACATAGTCGATGAGAAAAAAATCGTACAAATTGGAAACTTTAGAGAATTCGGATGCATGATCGTTGTTCAAATAATTCCTGTGTGTTGATCAAACATATACCTCCGGATCAAATCTTGGGCGGACGGGACCAAGGTAACGAACCAAAAAAGGAAAAACAATGCAAATGATTAACTCTCAATTCGCATTCAAAATTTCGAAATTTGGGTACGCGTATTCAAGCGCAACGGGCTCCCGATAAGATGTGGAAAGCCTATATCGCCTTGTCGGAAAATGAATGATGTGATAAAATACTGTGGACTGAGCATTCCTGTTTGTGTGAGAGGCTCACCCATATTAATTGCAGAGACGATACACTTCCACAGAAAAAAACACACAAAATGTTGGATAATACATTATTTCGAGAAAAAAATGAGTGTTTCTCTCTTCATCAAGAAGTGTGTTACAAAAATCACGTTTTGCGTACATGGTATTTTTTTTCAATTTTCCATATGCTTGATCTGTGTCATGGGATATAAGAAAAAGTTTGGAAATTCACAATGGCTTGAATATAACTGGATTTATGTCACTCACCCTTGTGAATTGGGGTTTTTCTCAATCCTCAGAGCAGTTTTCAGGTGATTTGAATGTCAGAATTAGAATATCATCAACTTATCATGTTAGTTTCATTCGATACCTATCATGAGGAATGAAAAATATCATTATAGCCAGTCATCAAAAACTAATATCGTGTTTTGAACGTTGCACGATATTTTTAATTTTTCCTCCCGAATATTCCAATCAAGCTACTGTTTTCTACCAGTATTGTCCTCTGATTGAAAAATGGAGTGCATATTCAGAAAGTGCGCAAAATTACCTTTCAAATGATACCACGCGCGAATAGATAGCTCAACAATGGGAATTTAATGCTTAAATGGAGTACTCTACTTAAGTACTGATGGACCAGTTACCGGATGGATCACTTTCCGAGACGTATAAATACGATGATCATTAATATTATCAAAATTCGAGATGGACTAGTTTCCAGATGGACCAGTTGCTTTCATGAAATATATAATAATTAATAAAATAATATAGAGATGGACTAGTTGACGAGATGGACCAGTTTCTGGATGGATCAGTTTACGGCAACCCTATATATATATATATATATATATATATATATGTATATATATTTATATTTATATATATAATTATATACATATTATATACATATTTATGTACATATTAATACAAACATGAATGTAATAATACATATTATATACATATATATTATATACATATATATATATATATATATATATATATATATATATATATATATATATATATATATATATATATATATATATATATACATATATATGTATATATATATATATACATATATATATAATTGTATACATATTATATACATATTTATATACGAATATATATTATATATATATATATATATATATATATATATATATATATATATATATATATATATATATATATATATATATGCATATATATACATTTATTTGTTTCGTTTATTTTCCTTTCCTCATAATTACGCACAACAGATACAACAGATTACAAATACAATAATAAAATTACCAACAACACATGATGAAAGGAAAATATATTACTGAGTGCAAGAAAGAAGAAATCTTGAGTTTGCACTCAGATTATAGGAACTAAAATTATATATAAGTCTTCATTCCATGAATATGGTGAATTGGAGATTATTAAAATAAAATGAGAACTATGATAATGACTTCGGAAATAGATGGAGATGTAAAATATTTTCATAATTACACATAATGAAGTAACGAATTGATGATTGTGATGGCCCAACTTAAGTATCTGTAATGTATGTAGACTATAGTGTTCAACATTTAGAAATAATTCAAGGAAGTGCCATCGCAAATTTGACTGATTAGCTCATATTGAATGATAGAATTGCTAGCTAATAATTTATTTCATGTAGCATCCATTTCTGAATTTGAATCTATTTAAATAATTATAGGAGTTGAATATATAATTCATATATGTATTATGTATAATATGTATAATACATATATGTATTATATACATATATATATATAATTATGTACATATTATATACATATCATACATTAAATCCCTTTTTATTCTCTTAACACCTAGATCATCTCCCTTTATTTCTCCCTTTTACTCAAGCTGACGATTATGAAGATAGAGGCTCGTGAAAGAAGGAATATTTCACGAATTAACACATATAATAAAATTGATACTATTGAGGGATGAGTATGAGCCAGCAATGGGGAATTGGAAAGATTTATAGATACACTTCACGAGCCTTTTCGAAAGGGAAAAATAGTGGGAAATAATCTAATAAGGGAGGTGTTACGAGAATAAAAAGGGATATTTGAAGGGACACGAGAGAGGATATGTGACATGGTGGAGGATGGAGGGGATACCATCTTTACAATGCTTAATTCTTTTTGTAATAATTAATTTTCTTTTTTTTTCAATTTTTGTATTACCTCTGAGAACCTCAAATATTTACACTTTTATTAATTTTCTTAATGAAGACGACGAGAGAAGACGAGAGATGGTGGGAGAATAAAGAACGATGGAGGGAACTCGTAGGAAGAGAAGAAGAAATAGACGATAGGCCTAGCAGTAGTGAAGAAGAGGAGGAAGAAGTCGGAACTGGCAGGAACCGATGGCCATGAGTACTCTGCCCTAGAAAAAAACTGGTGGAAACACCCCCTGGCCCAATTTAATTGGTTATCTGGGTTTGAGATATATATATATATATATATATATATATATTAATTTTCTTCAGTTATATTCTCAATTTGTATTATCAGTTCAATTTTTTAAGCGCAATGTTATCATCACTTATTTAAATTTTTAATTTTTCACTTTTTCAAATTATCTAACTATATTTCATTTCTATATATTATATATATATATTGATATCAAAATTGTATTTTATACTGATTGTTATCCTGTAAACTGTTTATAAGCCAGGGACCAATAAAGGTTGTTTATATGTAAATTCTGTAATTCTGTTTGTTGTTTTATAGGAATACTTATAAGTAATAAGACTCAACCGTAGGCCTACTAGAAGTGAATCTATTTGTCGACTAAGGTTATAGATATACGGAGCCAATCAGAGGTAAACCGACCTGGGGCGGTGTGGAGGGCGGAACCCCACCCCAATCAGCTCTAATCGAATTGATGACTCGAAATAGGCGTGGCTTCACCAATAGGCCAGTTGGATCTATATCATTTGTGGTTATTTCAAATACCCCTATTGGATATTTGAATTTGACTACAGTTCTAACAGCCATGTTGATTGGACGGCATGATTTGTGACGTCAAGGGGGCGGAGACTGCGAGTCGTTTACCATGTTACCATTTGAGAGATGGGAATAGACAGGTCGGGTAATTATAAATTCATATTATTTAGAAATTGCAATAGAATGTATTCTTGTTAGCGATTGCAATATTACGAGATGTACTCGTACACAAATCACGTCTTGTGAGTCTATTTACGAAATATTCTATCGCTCAGCAAATCTGCAATTCTTTCAAAAATTGGGATAAAAATTAAATGTATCGAGCCAGTTCCGATAATCGATTCACCACCCGGATCACATTAAGAGTCTACTTGACATCTCACAATCCATGAGTGAAACCTCCAGGGAACGGTCAAAACAGGACAAAAATCGCCAATGCAGACCTTTGGCTCAGCTCACAACACATGGTGGGTAAACGGTAGGACCAATCAGTCTGATTATTTTTGCAATGAAACCACAATGAGTATATCTGTGACTCTACGTTGACTAAAAATCATAATTCCATATTACATCTCACTCTGAAAAAATCGTAAAAACAATGAAAAACAGGTAGTAACATGTTGATTTTTGAAATATATATTTTGGAAGGGTTGAAAACATACCACGAACTGAAGATCTTCGAGCGAGCACGTATTGAATACTGGCGATCAATTAATCGAAAACCATGTTGGAACGATGATTGATTTAACGTTGCCAACTTGTATCCAGAACGTCTGCAATCAAGCTGGTAGGCAAGATGGAAAAAGGCCTCTTAAGAGCCCATGGGAGTCAATTTAGAGAAATATTTTTTGTTTTTTGTGATAACTTTTGAACGGTATGAGATATCAAAATTCTGATACGCGAGAAACACAGATAATTATAATAGCTTCAAGATGATATAAGTTATAACTATTCAAGTCATGTCGCATAACTGTCAAGCGTATACAGCAAAAAAATATTATTTTCAGCTGTATACGCTTGACAGTTACGCGACATGACTTGATTAATTATAACTCTCATCATCTTGAAGCTATTATTATTATCTGTGTTTCTCGCGTATTAGAATTGTGATATCTTATATCGTTCAAAAGTTATCACAAAAAAAACTGATATTTCGCTAAATCGACTCCCATGGGCTCTTAAATAAGCGCGTTAGCAACTTATCTACATGTATCGATCACACACACATATATATATATCACGTGGGAGTAAAACAAAAAGTCTCCCCGGCGGGGAATCGAACCCCGGTCTCCCGCGTGACAGGCGGGGATACTGACCACTCTTGATCCGTCAAGCGAGACGGACGTGTCGCGATCTCATTGCTTGGAAATAGTTAATATTTACCTAGTAACTTTGTGAAATCGTGGTAAAAAAGTGGTTGAATACAAGCGCTGAATGCCCATTAAGCCATTACAGGCGGGATATAGTGTTTGGTGTGTGTTTGCGGGCGGAAAGGGTGAGATACTAGTCAGATCAGTGAAACATTGTGTGGAAGGGGGCCTAGCCTGGGTCCTAAATGGCTACGTGGAAACAACATGAAATTGACATTATAGTAGGATATTTTAATGAACGTGACGGGCCAGTAACAAGTGCAGATCATATAGCTCTCAACTTACAGTTGCCTGGTAGATCTATACCTGCCATCAAGAAGAAGATACTGCAGATCCGAGGAAGACCAGCTGGAGATGTCGCGCCATGTAGGCCTATAGTTACAGCATGGTCGGCTGATGACGTGGGCCGCCTAGGGCGGGCATTCGCGGAGGCAGATGGGCGGACGAAGGCGCAGAAACTAAAGGCAATCAGTGTGCAGTTCCCAGGTAAAACCGAGAAAGCTATGGCACATGTACTGAGAACTAAATGTCCGGATATTTATTATAGCAGAGTTGAGGTACAACATCAAGCTCAAGCTCAACATCATGTAGTGGAGGGGGCAAGAGTTGAGCAGGTGAGGGAGAGAGCGGGAAGAGGGGAAATAGGAACGGTTGATCAACTGCAAAGGTCGCAAGGCAACACTCCGACCCTTGTACTGCCGGGTGACGAACCGGGGACATTTCCATTGTCGCAGATTACAGAGGCGCAGGCTCCAGTGGCGCAGGTTCCAGTGGCACGGATTCCAGTGGCGTGCAGACAAGGAGCACGATCTAGTGAGACTAGCGACAGCGCCGAAGAAGACGAGCCACATCGAGTACGGAGAGACACGGAAGTGATTGTAGCTTCACCGCAGATACACGCAGAAGACGCATTGCCGCAAAGAACAGAGTTGGACGAGAATCTAGCGAAGAAGTTTGAGCACGTGTTGTCGCGAGTGGCTGAGGCTGGTCGAAAGATACGGAGATTCGATGCCAGGTTGTGTTCCAGTCTGGTGGCAAAAGTTGACACAATTCTCCAGAAAACGTTGGCTGACGTGGAGGCGGGTAATCACACCGAGCGCGAGAAACGCGAACAAGCGAAGAAAGCTATATATGCAGCGGGTGTTGTGATTACCCAAGAAATCAAGAAGAAGACTAGGATAAGAAACAAACCTAGCCACGTCGTCTTGGGCGAGGTCATTAGCAAGCTTAAAAAGCGCGTGTCATTGGCGCAACAACTGATGAAATGGAAAGAGGGTAGGCTAAGTTTTCCCTTAAAGCAGCTTGCGAAAGAGTTACGGAAAAGGAGGATGACTCCGTCTCAATGTGTTGCAGTAACCAGTGACCGATTAAGTGTATTGGAAAAGTCCAGAAACTTTCAGAAAAATCAAGAGAAAGCACAGAAAATGAGGCGTCGTTTCGTTGAAAAACCATCGATACAAGTAATAAGGGACAAACCAGAAAGAGTAGAACCGGGGCTATTGGCCGTTGAGAACTTCTACACTCAGTTGTACAGAGCGGCTGACGGCCCAGAAAGACGCCCATCGCCGAGGTACAATGAATGGTTGAGCAGACTCCAAGATCATAAGGCGTCCGCGGACCTCGCGCCTACTGACCCGGAAAACATCAGGAAATTGGTGGGCACAGCCTTGAAGTCTGCGGCATCCTGGAAGGCTCCGGGAGAGGATGGCATACCCGTCGGCATATACAAGGTAATGCCGAGTGCGCGTAAGTATTTATGTAGTTACGTGTTCAAGGTGTTAGCTGGAAAATGTGTATGTGCAGAGAAGGACGTCAGGGGTAAAGTAATACTGTTGCACAAGGATGGTGATTCAAACGACCCCTCAAACTATCGGCCCATTGCACTGCTGAACACGGATTACAAAATCCTCACATCTGTGATAACGAAGTTAATACAGGAACAACTTCCGGAGTGGGCTGTGCCAAAGGAGCAACTCTCGAGGGAGGGGGTGTGGGGCACAGTGCATGGTTTGCTACAAGACAAGGCAATTACACGGGTGGCGAGGAAGAATAGGAGTCGCAACTATTCGGCATGGATTGATTTCACCAAGGCGTATGACTCAATATCTCACTGGCAGTTGCGGCGCCTCATCAGAGTGCTCCCAATCAACGAATCTGTGACTAACGTATTAGTGAATCTGACTAGGAAGTGGTCAGTACGGGTCAGTGTGGGAAAAGAGTGCACCAGGCCGATATATGTCAAGCGCGGTGTATATCAAGGGGACACCATGAGCCCACTGTTGTTTGTACTTGTCACAGCGTTCATTATCCACGAGATTAAGGCTGATAAGAAGGTGAACGCAGCTGCGAGAGGCCGGCAGACGGTGATTGCGTACATGGACGACATCAAATTACATGCACCTACAAAAAAAGGGATAGAAGAGGCGGCGAGATGTGTTAAGGATTGTGCAAGCGAGGTAGGCTTAGCAATGAACAGGAGGAAGTGTGGTGTCTACTGTAGGGATGAATCAAATGACCTGGATGATGAAGAGGATGAATCGGCGTTCCTTCCTCAAGTTCGCGAAGGATACAAATATCTCGGAATTGTGCAGTTAGAACTAGACACAGCCATCAATGTAGAGGCAATTACCAACAGGATGATAGAAGGTGTTGATGAAGTGTTGAAGTCTAAGATCACTCCAGCACAGAAGATCCATCTGATCAACTCAACTTTGGTGACAGCAGCAACATACGTGCTAGGGAACATGTTTTCAGCAATGAAGCGTTCATCGGTATTAAAGAGATGTAGTGAGATTGACGTGGAAGTCCGGAAATTGCTAGTGAAGTACAGGTTGAAGACTTACACCACTTCAACGGCGAGCGTGCACTTGGATAAGAATAGCGGTGGCCTTGGTTTAAGATCGATATCAGATGAGGTTGAACTCCAATATGTGAGAAAAGGAGTTTACTTGGAGAGGCACGCTGATCTGAGTGAAGCAAGAAGTAAATACGCTATGCTCGAGCGTGGTGGTTGTAAGAATCCCAAGACAGATTGTGACGCCATCTTAGAAAAATACGGTGTGGTGGAGGTCGTGTGGTCGGATGAGATGAGTGTCAGCGTGTATGCGAGAGGAATGGTGAAGAAGGTGAGGGAAAAGCAACAACAACGGTGGCTTGACCAGTGGGGGGAGCACATGGCCTATGGACGTGTTCTGCACCAAGAGAAAGGCAATGTCAGGTTTCCTGCATACAATTCCATATATATGGAGGACTGGCGAATCTCGATGTTACACGCTGCGGCTGAGGACCAAGTGCAAGGGCTCGGGGCGATACCAACCGAAAGACGAATGTGCCCGAAAGGTTGCAACAAGCAGCTCACCGCCTATCATGTAGCTGTGGCATGTCCTACGCCAGAGTACAACACACGGCATGACAGTGTTGTGGCAAAAATACTGCAGGCTATTGTTGAGCGAACGGCTCCAGAAGATCTGAAGAACAAGTGCCAGTTCACTAGGGCTACGATGGTGGAGACATATTGTTGGGGAGACAGGACGGTGAAGATAAGAGCCGGGGTACCCATAATGGCCAACAATCTGGTAAAACATAACAAGCCTGACATCTTGATCATCCTGACCAATCCCGATGAAGTATTTGTAATCGAGGTTGCGGTAGCTCATCTGAATAACATGCGGGTGCAGGAGAAGATAAAGAGGACCAGATACGAGGTGAATTCCATGGCAGATGTCAACAGGGATAATTATGAAAAAACACCCAGGGACACCAACATTGTGAGTGAACTGAGGCAAATCTACCGATGCCCAGTAGAGTTGGGAGTAATTGTTGTTGGAGCTTTCGGGGAGGTGCTACACACTGATGAGCTGGGAAAGGCTGCGAGGATGTTCCAGAAGCTTGGGGTCCCACCTTGGAGGTTCAAGTGGCTGATAGACAATGCCTGCTACAGTGTAGCTGTCTGGACTGCGAAGATCCTTATGAACAGACTGGCGACCGAACATTGAGTGTCCTGCTGGGATGTTAATGAATGTTGTGTGCAATAATAATGTGATAGTGATGTGATATTAATGTAGTAATGTGATAGCAATGTGATAGCTAATAGGCAATTAGGAAAATTAGGTTCCGTTGAATACATGTTTGACTGATTTGACTGATCTCATTGTTGAAGACTGTGTTTACACAAACAAATATTGTAATAGCAGAGTAAAGATTTCACTGTGAATACGTACTATGTTATGTTATGCAATAAAAATAATTATATACTACCGAGGACTTGTAAAGAACATTTCAAACACAAGCATCTTGCAAAGTTTTCTGCGAAAATCAGTTTCGAGTGATGACTATTGAACGATATGGGATATCAACTTTCTGATAAGAGACAAGAACAAATCTAATGAACACATTCCAATAGTCAGATTAAATTATTCACCGTACATTCCAATATTTTAAAAATGATACCTTTAGATAACGTATGTAACTACAATTTAACATAATGTTGGCCGACTATTACATAATTTACCATACGTAAAATGGTGAGATTTTCGAAGGGGCAAATGTGATCAAAATACCTCAATACAAATTGATAAAAACTATGATACAATATAAATTATCAGTTCAGATATAAAAATAATCGAGCTTATTGTTATGTATATAAGCAGCTTAACAACAACAACAACAACAATAGTGCAGTTGGATAAATCTAATACTCCGTGACTTATTATAATTGGGATCCAAGTAACGCCCGTACTAATCTAGGTCACTAATCTTCTATCCTCGTAATAAATACGTTTCGATCGACCGTCTCCCCTATCTCACATCAATAGCGCGCGGGTGGTTCGAGCCTTCATCTTTCCTACCAGACTTGCCCACGAGAGGTGAAGGTTCCGAGCGACCGTCTCCCGTATCCCACACTACTAACGCACGGGTGGTTCCAACCTCCATCTTTCGTATTTAACTTGTATTCACGAGAGATGAAGGTTCCGAGCGACCGTCTCCCCTATCCCACACTACTAACGCACGGGTGGTTCCAACCTCCATCTTTCGTATTTAACTTGTATTCACGAGAGATGAAGGTTCCGAGCGACCGTCCCCCCTATCTAACACCACTAGCGCGCAGGTGGTTCGAACCTCCATCTCTCGTGAATACAATAACAACATTGTTACAGTAATCTTTCGTATACTTACAGTCAACTATTGTTACGTATTTTGTCACAACATTACTCTAATCTGATCTTGAGATACGCAAAATCATAATCTACTTACATATTCCTGCATTTCATTCACCAATCACCATGGTGATGCAAGTAATCACCAATCACCATGGTGATGCAAGCAATCACCAATCACCATGGAGATGCAAGCAATCATCCAATCACCATGGTGATGCAAGAAATCATCCAATCACCATGATGGTGATGCAAGCAATCACCAATCACCATGGTGATGCAAGCAATCATCCAATCACCATGGTGATGCAAGCAATCACCAATCACCATGGTGATGCAAGCAATCATCCAATCATCATTTTGATGCAAGCAATCATCCAATCACCATTTTGATGCAAGCAATCATCCAATCACCATGGTGATGCAAGCAATCATCCAATCACCATGGTGATGCAAGCAATCATCCAATCACTGTTCGTCGTGGTGACGCAGTGACATTGATCACGTTTTGACTGAGGAGTCAACATTAACATGGCAAAATAAAGTTGATTAAATTATGTTTTTGAATTTTTTTTTTCATTGATTCCCCATATAAATGCATACCGGTAAAGTGGGGTGACTTTGACCCACTTGTGTGACTTTGTCCTTTCGTTGTAAAAAGTTTCAAACTGCTACAAATGAGGAAGTTTTAATTTTATCTTATCCATTTTGATACGTATTTTGATTTTCATCTATTGAGATACCAAATAAATGGATACGATAAAATTAAAACTTTTTCATTTGTAGCAGTTTGAAATTTTTTCCAACTAAGGGACAAAGTCACACCAGTGGGTTAAAGTCACCCCACTTCACGATACACGTTCACGAAAAGTCCACAACGCCTGATGCAGGCTTGTCTGTGGTTTCAAATGAAGACAATACAATGTTGGGTATGAAAGAACAATGGTGAAAGGGAACAGTTAGTTTGACAATGAAGTAAGAGATAATAAATGACGTATTTCAAGATTTCTGAGTTGAAAGAATGAAAAGAATGAGAATGAAGTTAAAGTTGGAGAGAATAAAAGTTTAATAGAGGATATTTTGTCTACAAGCAATAAATTTTAAATGATTATGAAATAGATACAGACTGAAACCCGATTACCTTAAAGATAACAAAATTATTCCAAACTTGAGAGCAAAACTGTTACAACACACACAATAGTGATAATAATAATGTACATCAAGAATATATAACACCAATGACCATAACATGAACACAATAGTAATGAAGAAGATGCCTATACTTACAGCTTTATCGAGTCAATAGAATGATATAAACAATTCATAAGCGAGTAATGTGCATGAGTAATATCTAGACTGCATGGTCAAATATAAATAATAATTCCCATTGTATACATTTGTATGAATGAATAAATTATCTCTCAAAACAATTTACGCAACTAACGAGGAAGATATATTTATATATGTTTGTACAAAAGTGAAAAAAAATACAATAATAGCATCTATCACTTACGAATGGTATTTCAATCGATTCGCTCTTCACTACTTTTTTTTCATAGGTACGGTTTTGCTATTTTGGAAGTATATATTATTTGGAGTATGATGAATTTTTTTCGGGATGACAATTTTGATGAGTTTCTGAATTCATGTTCAATTTTTTGTGAAAGGATATTTATTGAGAGAACAGATGGTAGAAATCAAACTTTACGTGACACGTATTTGATGAAAGTAGTTGGTTGAAGCTTGGATTATTACAAACAATTCTCACTCCCAATACCAGCATTATAATAACTGACATATTGGTATTATATACTAGTAAACGCGGGATATGCGTTGTGAGATGAGCTTAGAAGTATGGAAATTCAGAATGAAAAATATTCTCTCATCTCAATTCACATTTACGGACCTTAGATTACTTCAAACGTTCGAGAAACTTGCCTGCAACTTGTTGATATTTATAGTGCTGCAACCTGTCGCATATGCACTTTGCAAAACCAATTGATCAAAATATTCAATAAAATGTAGGTATACTTTTATTGCGTTTTCTTTGTTATTTCTCATCCGATTGTTGCAAAAATCTCTGAAAAGGTGAATAAAAGTACTGTCCATATTTGGTGGAAATTTGAGAACTTTTAGAAGATTCTTGTTTTTCAAGTATTTTTCCTCCGGGCTATTCATACGAGGATTTTTCAAATTCCAGGATTTTTTTCAAAATATTCCAAATATTCAAAAAAAGATCAGAATATTCAATAAAATATAGGTATACTTTTACTGCGTTTTCGTTGCTGATTCCAATTCAATTGATGTGAAAGTCACTGACAATATGTGTGATGGTGTTTTCAATATTCAGCGAAAATTCTACAGCTTTTGAAAAATATCATATTTCAAGTTTTTCCCATGCGGGTTATTCTTATGGGGATTTTCAAAGTTTCCCGATTTTTCTTCGGAAAAACCTTACGATCCATTTTCCTGAGAAACAATCCCAACCTATTCTGATGTGACATCAATATGTAGAAAAAGTTCCCATCGAGTTGAATGGTGTTTTTTCCTGACCTGTATGCCGCGCACAAAATAAACAAAAAAAAACATAAAAACGGAGATCAATTTTTATCGATATATGGGATGGAAATATGGGAATCTTCGCTACGCTCATCTGATATATATATATATATATATATATATATATATATATATATATATATATATATATATATATATATATATATATATATATATATCCAGACCTACATATATTAGTATTTATGTGATGGTGAAGGTTTTGAGGGTGGATGGTTGATGGTAGTCTCATTTTGCAGATTGCCCTTCTTTGAACCAGTATCTGGTCTCTGGACGTTTCTAACAGCTCATCACACCATGGCTGGTCATCTTCTGGAGACGTCTTGTGAACAGGGATATATATATATATATATATATATATATATATATATATATATATATATATATATATATATATATATAAATATATATATATATATATATATATATATATATATATATATATATATATATATATATATATATGTGTATATAATCATGTACTGATCCATCGGAATTCTGAAGTAGGGTACAATTTATTAAAGAACCAACGAGCATATTGAAATAGAATATTTAATTGTAATAAAAGATGTCCATCAATGTATATAAGTTGTTTATCCAATTCATATAGAGATGAATATGTATCAAAATACTTGTCAACACTTCCTGGCTATGAATCACATATGATATAATAATATATAATATTACAGTGAAAAATTAAAATTAATTACGAAAATATGACTAGCTTCGATATGAATCTGAAACATCATTTATAAATACGATCTTATGTCTATTCATGGAGATTATTTTCAAAAAGTAGATTCTGGTATAAGAATTTCACTAAAACAATTACCAATAAAATTATTCATTTCCTGATATACCCTGAGATGTTTCCGTCTCATATCGTCTCACGTGACATGTCACGTGTCACATGTCACGTGGTCTCAGCAGCCAGGTCTTTAGCCGGCACGAGGCAGCGCTTGAAGTGGGTCCTCATGTTGCTCGACTGGCTGAAAGTCAGGTCACACTTGCTGCAAGTGTACGGCTTGACGCCCATGTGGTAGTTCATGTGCGTCTTCAGGTGACGTCACATGTCACGTGGTCTCAGCAGCCAGGTCTTTAGCCGGCACGAGGCAGCGCTTGAAGTGAGTCCTCATGTTGCTCGACTGGCTGAAAGTCAGGTCACACTTGCTGCAAGTGTACGGCTTGACGCCCATGTGGTAGTTCTTGTGCGTCTTCAGGTGACGTCACATGTCACGTGGTCTCAGCAGCCACGTCTTTAGCCGGCACGAGGCAGCGCTTGAAGTGAGTCCTCATGTTGCTCGACTGGCTGAAAGTCAGGTCACACTTGCTGCAAGTGTACGGCTTGACGCCCATGTGGTAGTTCATGTGCGTCTTCAGGTGACGTCACATGTCACGTGGTCTCAGCAGCCAGGTCTTTAGCCGGCACGAGGCAGCGCTTGAAGTGAGTCCTCATGTTGCTCGACTGGCTGAAGGTCAGGTCACACTTGCTGCAAGTGTACGGCTTGACGCCCATGTGGTAGTTCATGTGCGTCTTCAGGTGACGTCACATGTCACGTGGTCTCAGCAGCCAGGTCTTTAGCCGGCACGAGGCAGCGCTTGAAGTGAGTCCTCATGTTGCTCGACTGGCTGAAAGTCAGGTCACACTTGCTGCAAGTGTACGGCTTGACGCCCATGTGGTAGTTCATGTGCGTCTTCAGGTGACGTCACATGTCACGTGGTCTCAGCAGCCAGGTCTCTAGCCGGCACGAGACAGCGCTTGAAGTGAGTCCTCATGTTGCTCGACTGGCTGAAAGTCAGGTCACACTTGCTGCAAGTGTACGGCTTGACGCCCATGTGGTAGTTCATGTGCGTCTTCAGGTGACGTCACATGTCACGTGGTCTCAGCAGCCAGGTCTCTAGCCGGCACGAGACAGCGCTTGAAGTGAGTCCTCATGTTGCTCGACTGGCTGAAAGTCAGGTCACACTTGCTGCAAGTGTACGGCTTGACGCCCATGTGGTAGTTCATGTGCGTCTTCAGGTGGTGTTTCTTGGTGAAACTCTTCTCGCAGACTGCGCATGTGTAAGGCTTGATGCCGCTGTGCAGGCGCATGTGCAGACTCATGTTGCTGCGGTCGGCAAACGCCTGAACACAAAAACAAACATTAACAATCATATTCTTGGATGAGCGAAACGCAGAATCAATCTCACCATACTCGAAATTAAATGCATTTTTTTGTTCGCTCTCTACATGTCAAACCAAAATGCAATTTCATTTGAAACTTGGCTCTCAAAATTGTCCTCATCCAATTCAGACCTGTCTAGTTTTGAGGTGCAATCGCTTGCACCACTTCTGAACAAACCCATTTCAAATTTCCTAAAAATAACAAAAAAATAACCTAGTGGATTGATGAAATCCGTGAAAAATATTTTCTTCAAAGAATTCAAATTTCAACCTAATTTCAATTGATAATTTTTTTCAATAGCATCGAAACTTTATACAAAATCATTGTTCCCCAATTAAGGCTGATATAAATTAATAATGTTAAAAATTATTCGAAAGTTTTACTCAAATTGGATCAGCCATTTTGATGTATCAAAATATATAATGTGATGTTTTCACATACCAATTTAATCCAAACAACAATTAAGTGTCACCAATTAATCAAAATCGATTAAAACAATGCTTTTTTCATAATTAAAGAAAATAATTGGAATTAATAGAATGATTTAGAATGATGAATGAAACAGGAGGGCAGTGACATAATAATTGTTTGGGTCTCGAGGTGGATATATTTATATTCAACCAAAGATATTTTGATATGTTCCAGCTAATCCATCAACGCGAAACAAATAACGCGTTTTTCTTGTTTATTTTTCAATGACTGCATGCAGTTGATACTTGTATTGGTGGCAAAGACCCAAGAACTCGATTACATTATTTACATTTTAGTGTTTGTTTACACATGTGAAAATCAATCATGTATATGAAACTTTCAAGTGACAAAACACATTCTTGTAACAAGTTCACAACAATCAAATATTGTTCACCATTCCCAACATCACTCATTGCTATGGTCACCCTACACACACATTATTTCCCCATATTCAGTATTCCTTATATCATTACTAATACCTATGTTTCAATAGACCATAACAAAAAAGAATGAGCCATCTAGCGGCGATCGTTTGAACTAGAACGGGATGTTATTACCCGAGTTCGAAAGTCCTATGCTGCCAATGCTATTTAGCACGTTTGATTTATATTATTGTGCGTTACAGTGAACCTATTAAGTTATGATATGATAGTAGTTTCAACATTCATATGTTTACTATATTTTAAGAGATTTACACACTGTCAGACGAGTGAGCAAGTTTTTTTTTGTATAACATCGAAACTTGATACAAAATCCAAAATCATTGTTCCCCAATTAAGGCTATGGATGAAAGATAGGATCGTTTGGACGGGGCACCACAAGGGCGATCTTACCACCCCATTTTGATTATTTAAAACTAATAATCCTTAACACCAGGACTGCGCTGTCTGTGACTATAATCTTTTGAGCAAGGTGAGAGATATGCAAGTTTTATGTCTTGGTGTTTTGCCTTTAACTCTGTGTATAAGAGGGCCGACTTTTTGAACAGTAATACAACTCACAGAATGCAATACCAGCGATTTCGGCTGCTAGGAGGCGTGACGCGCCTGCGCATTGAATTTTTGGAATGGTCTATTATGTTTCAAGTTCATTATGATGAACTTTACACCTGCTGTGTGTTAATGGAAAGAAGTGATCACTGATATTAACATTCGTGTGTTTTGTTTACTCTTGATACCAATACTGATAATGTTCGGATATATATATATCACAGAAACGGTTTCTACTTATAATGTGTTCCGGACTTTCGGAAACTGAAAGACTGTTATCTGCGGCATAGAATTATGGTCACAGACAGCACAGTCTTGGTGTTAAAGTTCATTGGTTTCAAATAATTACAATGAGGTGGTTAGATCGCCCTTTTGGTGCCCCGTCCAAACGATCCTATCTTTCATCCACAGTCTTAATTGGGGAACAATGATTTTGTATCAAGTTTCGATGTTATTGAAAAAAAATTGACATCCCCTACTAGACCCACTTACTGAATACTCATCAATAAAAAATAAATCCTATTGTTCAGTTTTAAACCAGCGAGAATACTCTAATGGTCTTCTCTCATAGTGACGTCACACATTGTTGTGAAAAGTAGACAACAATGTCACCCAAATTGTATCCTCCATTCAAAACTCCAGAATCAGTTTGTTCGCCCCCAACAACTCTAGTTGCTGTGGGAACCTAACAACATGCTACCTCACTTACGTTCAAACGTTCACACCACCAATTCCAGTCTAGTTGGCTAATCCAATTGGTGATTGGAACAACTGGAGTTGTCTGTGTGTACCGAGCCTGATTGCATTAAGACATGCCACAACTTTTGTATCAATAACATCGAAACTTCACATGTAATCATTGTTCCCAACGAAGGACATGAATGAAATGTACGATCGTTTGGACGGGGCACCACAAGGGCGATCTTACCACCCATTTTGATTATTTTAAATTGAACAAAAAATTGACACCAGAACCGCGTTACTGTGACTATATTTTTCTAAAAGTCTCAAGTTACCGAAAGTCCGTGGAACATATTATAAGTAAGACCGTTTCTGTGGTATATATCCGGGCATTACCAGCATCGGTATTAAAACTAAATAAAACACACGAATGTTGATATCTTCCACCTTGAATCAAGTCTCTTGGACAATGTTCACTTCTTTCCATTAACAGCAGATTTAAAGTTTATCATCATTCAATCAGAATATTTTTTAAGAAATGAGTGATGAGCCTAAATTTGTATAATTAGACCCATCGCTCTACTGATTAAAGGTCGTGACCAATTATAGCATTTTCTTCGAGGACTGTGGGAAACCATGAAAAACCCACGTCAGAATAAAGAAGAAAGTGTCTGCTGGTCTGTAGTTATCCTTCAACTTCATTTTCTTGTGACTCCTCTCTTTCTCTCTCTTCAACTCACTTTATTGCATATATTGCATGAGAACGGACGCTCGCCAGTGTGGATGCGGAGGTGTTGCTTGAGGAGCATCTTCCTCGAGAAGCTCTTTGTACAGTGCGTGCATTCGTGCGGCTTAATGCCCGTGTGAATCCGAACATGCATGTTGTAGGCCACGCGCTGGTTGAACCGCTTGTCACAGAACTGACACTGGTACTGGAAACATGAGACAAAACATGACAAAACATGAGAAAAGCAACTCCATCTTTCAAAAGAGTAGAATAGTAATGAGAACATGTAATCACGAGGTTACCACAATTGTTTACTCGGCATAGATCATGACTCTTTCGTAAGGACATATAACAAATAGGCATATAACTGCTGAAATTCAATCATCGTAATATTTCGATGTCCAAAATGTACCTTGTTAATTTTTTTTTTTTTTATATAACATCGAAACTTGATATAAAATCATCGTTACCCAATTGGGGCAATGAATAAAACGTAGGATCGTTTGGACGGGGCACCACAAAGGCGATCTCACCACCTCATTTCAATTATTCAAAGCCCATGAACTTTAACACCAAGACTGCGCTGTATGTGACCATAATTTTCCGCCGTAGATGAATGTCTTTCAGTTTCCGAAAGTCCGGAATACATTATGACCGTTTCTCTGTGATATATTCGGACATTACTGGCATTGGTATTTAGAGTAAACAAAACACACGAATGTTGATATCTTCCACTTTTAACTAAGTATCTTGGGCAATGATCTCTTCTTTCCACTAACAGCAGATGTAAAGTGTACTATTTAACAATAAGTGAAAAAAAGAGTGATGGGCCTAGATTGATATAATTGGGCATATCACTCTAATAATTGAAGGTGGTGACCAATTACTACTTCATCCAAGCAATCGCGTCGAGGACTGTGGGAAACCACGGGAAACCAACTGAGGACGGTCACCTTGCCAATTGATCCGACTCGCGAGGTTGACTGTGTAACATGCAATGCTCTGGTTTGTCCGACAATGGCGTGTCTGCACCAAGGTTATTGTTAGCTCATGGGAGCACATTTAATTTGTCCAATCAGCTGACAGCTCTTAATCATTAGTTAAATCAGGTTTAAAAGCCCATTCGAGGGATAAACAACTAGTAAATTTGGCGTACAACGGATTTCAGATTTCGGATTTCAGGGAGATTTCACGGGATTTCAAGACAATTTCAAGGGATTTCAGGAAGATTTCAAGAGATTTCAGGAATATTTCATGACAAATGTACACCAGATTCCAGTTGTTCAGCAGTTCGTTTAGTGGAATATTAGTCGTTTAAACGATATGAGATATCAAAGTTTTAATACAGAAGATAGAAACACAGAATATAATTTGAATATCTTCGAGATGGTATTAGTTAAAAAATTCGAATTATATAATATTATCGCATTATTTCTACAGATGTAGGCCTATGAAGCTTGGAGAACGAATTTTATGATTGTATATTTGTGAAAAATGTTCGAATTCAAGTTTAATAATTTGATTTCAGTTCATTTTCAAGGTATTAAAATGATCCAATTCGAGTTTTTATCTTATCAGAATTTCGATATCTCATAAAGTGGCCTGAATTTATCGCTTCTATATCATTTGAATTTTTCTTTTTCTCTTTTAAATAACTTTTTCAAATATTTTTTCCTTTTTTTTAATATTTCCTTTTTTTATTTTTCTTAATAAGTAATCAATTACAATATTTAATTTTGTGGACTATGGTCCAATATTAATACATTTTTCCTCATCAAACACTTTTGTATGCCATTTTCCTGTATTTATTGATGTTATTTTCTTTTTTATATTTTATTATTATTTTTATATTGGGTTTTAACGACGCACTGTAATGATTACTAAGATCTATTGGCGTCGGATGAATGATTAATGAGATGATGGGATGATGAGATGAAGGTTTTTTTTATGGGTAGTGGGAAGGATAGTGGGAAGGAAGCGGTCGTGGCCTATATTGTGGGAACCATTTCGGCATTAGCCCAGACTACAGAGGGAAACCACGAAAAAAACCTGTAAAGATGGACGGTGGCGGGGATCGAACCGGGTCCGATATGTCCCTTCACCTTCCGGATCACACGAAGCAAGTGAGCTAACCATTCAACTACTGTGCCGGTTTTTTTATATTATCTTGTGTCTAATATGGTAACCTTTTGTGAGGCAGAGACTTCATTTCACTAATAAAGTATTTATATATTACAAAAAGACTGATATTTCGCTACATCGACTTCCATTGTGCACATTCGAGTTGTGTTAAGGTTCAATCGAGTGTTCTTTCTGAATAATTACCACTGACGGTCAAGTGTTCCTGACCTTCATAGCTCGTACTTTGATTTCAATTGTCTTCTACACATGCCTTGAGCCCACTGAGGAGCAAATCGGAACTATTTAGAGGAATGTTTTGACATGAGTTTAGAATGGGTTTTGTTCAGATTCCAAGGTTGTTCGATGTGGTAGAGAGAGGAGTGTAATTTATTGTGCGAACTGTTATGTATTGTTGTGTAGAGCTGACAGTGACAGTGATTGTGTATTTCCTAACCTCAGCAGACGCAAGGTCATGTCAGCATTTTGATAACTTTTTTATTTTGATTAATCTCCAAGTATATAACATTCTTCTTTAATTCAAATTCTAAATTTAGTTAGGATATTACTTCAAATTTTTTTTTTTTTATTCCCAGAGTTTTCAAATTATGAACATTGAATTTTTACAGAAATGTTATCAAAATTTAATATTTTGGTGATTGTTTTGACATTTTTTCATTTGAAATTTCCCATAGTTGCTCTGATTTTTTTTCAGATATTCTAATTGGTTGGCATTATAAAAGTATCCATGCAATATATTGATAAATTGTGTTTAAAATGTCCAAAATTTGTTGAGACATTTTCCCTATATTTTCACTTTCACGGCCAATTGATCAAACTGTTCGAGG
>OZ023336.1:12902930-12933710 GCA_964007535.1 Brachyptera risi | reverse complement strand
ATCAAATATGAAGTAAATGGTTACCATAGCAATTAGGAAATTTGGAGACAAAATATCGAGGGGTTCATAACTCGTGAAATCTGGTGCACACTTGTCATGAAATCTTCCTGAAAACCTTTGAAATCTTCCTGAAAACCCTTGAATTCTTCCTGAAAACCCTTGAAATCTTCCTGAAAACCCTTGAAATCTTCCTGAAAACCCTTGAAATCTTCCTGAAAACCTTTGAAATCTTCTTGAAATCCCGTGAAATCCCTTGAAATCTGAAATCAAGTGTATACCAAATTTACCAGTAGAAAAAAAGAAAAAGAGAAAAAAAGAAAGAAAAATGCGTGGCTTTACCAGTCAGCCAGTTGGATCTATATCATTTGTAGTCATTTCAAGATACCCCGATTGGATATTTGAATTTGACTATACAGTTCTAACAGCCCTTTTGATTGAACGGTATGATTTGTGACGTCAAGAGGGTGGAGACTGCGAGTCGTCAAATAAAAAACTTGATTTAGAAGATTCTAAAAGTTGGTTCATCGTAGTTTTCTGATGATCACCATAGTTACCGAGCTCCTCGTCAACCAAAGCTCATGATTCACAGCCATCAGGATATTTGTTTCGTTTCCCAATACTAAAACATGACTGGTAATCGCGCACCGCCTTCTAGATTCATCTCCTCACAACAATGGCATGTCTAGATTTACCGGTTGACCACACTTACACATAAAGAATAGACGCCCCTAATCGAGCATTACTGCCCCTGAATGAGCAAAATATGCCTAATCATCATTTCTTCATAGTAATCAAACTTGATGCGTTTCATTTCTGTCTTTTGATTTTAAATTCTTTTCTTCGTGTATATTGTTGAGTCCAGTAATTCGGTAGCGTAGCACTCTCTTTTGTTATTAATGGGTGCTTTGTAAGGGGATGTCTTTCACCGCTGGATGAAAACTGAGACGTATTCCTTTGATTTATTTATATCGGGTTTAACGACGCACTCTACTAATGACTAATATCTATTGGCGTCGGTGAATGATACATGAGATGGTGGGATGATGAGAGGTGAAAGGATATATCAATAGTGTTTTTGGATAGTGGGGAGGAGTCGGTCTTGACCTGGTGTTAAGAAACCATCCCAGTATTGACCTGAACGACAGAGCGAAACCACGAAAAACCTATGTCAGGATCGTCGACTACGGCGAGAATCGAACCCTGGTCTCCTGAATGACAGTTCAGTGTATTAACCACTCGGCCACACGTCTCAGTAGAGTCGCTAAACCAATAAGAAGTCAATCTGGAGAACAGAGTTAATTGACACGAGGAAGGTATATAATCTCTCTATCCCTCTCTCTCTCTCTCTCTCTCTATCTCTCTCTCTTTCTCTCTCTTTCTCTCTCCCTCTCTTTCTCTCTCTCTCTCTTATATGATGTGATGAGAGAATAATTTTAATAGAAAGTACACTATGAGGAAAAATATAGAAAAAATCTGCATTTAATGAAAAGACCATGTTATATTATCGTAAGGTTGCCGATTCTAGACACGAAATAAAAATAAGACCTAATGGTATTAAATTGAAAACGAAGAATAGAGATAATAGAAAACTTGAAGTTGGCATATCAATGAAACGAATTGTTGATTCAATAAGGCCCGGTATTACCAAGTCCAGTTAACCTTTATCTGACAGTTCAAATTTGTTATCACCATGGTTACCCATGCTATTTGTATCACCAACTGTCAGATAAATACTAACTGGCCGTGGTAATACCGAGCCTAAGGAAAATTGGAATTTATAGGATAACTAATACAGATTTGTATATATTATACACGCATACATATATAATTATATATCAATATTTACATGTCACTCAAAAATCTTCGTAATTTTGAGAAAATTTATGTAGTAGTTGCAAATATGTAAAAAAAAAGTTGCTCAAGAATTATATATTTTCTTGTAAGAATGAAATTAATTTTAAGCAAATACATCTTGGAATATTTTTCTATCATGATTTATTATTCCACGTCCCAATGCAGACAGCTCATCGGATATTGAGTTAGGCCTACGTTAATTTCGTCTTTTCAATCGAGGAATATCAATGTATAAGGTATACTATTCAACCAATGTATACGGTATACTATTGAACCAATGTATAAGGTACTATTGAACCAATGTAAAAGGTACTATTGAACCAATGTATAAGGTACTATTGAATCAATGTAAAAGGTACTATTGAACCAATGTAAAAGGTACTATTGAACCAATGTAAAAGGTACTATTGAACCAATGTATAAGGTACTATTGAACCAATGTAAAAGGTACTATTGAACCACTGTATAAGGTACTATTGAACCAATGTATAAGGTACTATTGAACCAATGTATAAGGTACTATTGAACCAATGTGAAAGGTACTATTGAACCAATGTATAAGGTGCTATTGAACCAATGTGAAAGGTACTATTGAACCAATGTATAAGGTACTATTGAACCAATGTATAAGGTACTATTGAACCAATGTAAAAGGTACTATTGAACCAATGTATAAGGTACTATTGAACCAATGTAAAAGGTGCTATTGAACCAATGTAAAAGGTACTATTGAACCAATGTAAAAGGTACTATTGAACCAATGTATAAGGTACTATTGAACCAATGTAAAAGGTACTATTGAACCAATGTATAAGGTACTATTGAACCAATGTAAAAGGTACTATTGAACCAATGTATAAGGTACTATTGAACCAATGTATAAGGTACTATTGAACCAATGTATAAGGTACTATTGAACCAATGTAAAAGGTACTATTGAACCAATGTATAAGGTACTATTAAACCAATGTAAAAGGTACTATTGAACCAATGTATAAGGTACTATTGAACCAATGTATAAGGTACTATTGAACCAATTTAAAAGGTACTAGTGAACCAATGTATAAGGTACTATTGAACCAATGTAAAAGGTACTATTGAACCAATGTAAAAGGTACTATTGAACCAATGTAAAAGGTACTATTGAACCAATGTATAAGGTACTATTGAACCAATGTAAAATGTACTATTGAATCAATGTATAAGGTACTATTGAACCAATGTAAAAGGTACTATTGAACCAATGTAAAAGGTACTATTCAACCAATGTATAAGGTACTATTGAACCAATGTATACGGTATACTATTGAACCAATGTAAAAGTACAAAGTACAGAACTAAATTAGCATTCCATCTCGCCTCTATTTCACATCACCAAAACATATGTGTAGAAAATAAATAAAAATCAATCGAATATCATGTTTCTTTTATTATTTTTCAATCCAATTTTTTCTTATTTCTTATCAACTCGATTCCATTATTCTTTATAATGATGTTGATTGAATTCCGTATACCTATATAAGGCTACCAACAATCTCTCACACAAAATGTACCGTTGTTTAGGATATATTTTTTTTTTATGAAAAACTTTTTTGATATAACGCTTTGCTTGACCGATGTCGGGTGGATGACTCTGCATAAAGCTACTGTAGTAAATTCCTCTCTAATTGCACTTTAATAATGCGAATAATACATCATCCCATTAGCTGGCCACGTTATACTTGCTACTTGTTCAGGGGCAAGCAACAAGTGGTACATAACCGTATAGCATTGTCCGTTATTCTTCCAGTTACACACAAACTGCTGGTCAAGAGAAGAAGACCTACGAAGAATATTCACAAAGAGGAAAACTGTTATTTTTTCTCTATAATTTTTGTAATAAAATAGACTACGAATATTTAGAAAGAGTGTGAAGAAGAAAAAGAGACCGAGACGCGTGGCCGAGTGGTAGCACACTGAACTGTCATTCGGGAGACCGGGGTTCGGTTCCCGCCATGGTCGAACATCCTGACAGGAGTTTTTCGTGGTTTCCCTCTGTCGTTCAGGTTGATACTGGGATGGTTCCTTAACAACAGGCCAAGACAGACTCCTTCCCACCATCCAAAATACCTGATAAAATAACCTTTCATCTCGTCATCCCATCATCTCATTTTATCATCCACCGACGCACATAGATCGTAGCCATCAGTATAGTGCGTCGTTGAAACCCAATATAAAAAAGAAGAAGAGGAAGAAGAAGAAGACGAAGACGAAGAAGAAGAAGAAGAAGAAGAAGAAGAAGAAGAAGAAGAAGAAGAAGAAGAAGAAGAAGAAGAAGAAGAAGAAGTCAAGAAGATCACGATTTCTTTCTTCTCACAGCCACTGTTTGAATTGTTCATTTTCCAGTAACTTTTGGTATCTATAGTCTAGAACGTAGTTTGCTAAATGAGTTATAGTAGCTAAAGATTAGTTATTATTTTAGTCGTCCTTGTTTCAATGACCCTACATTTCATTCTTCGCCTCACCCAGAGGAAATATGGTTTTGTGTCGAATATCGATTTTTATCAAGAAAATCGTTCATTACATTTTTTTTGTGAATTCTTTTGCCATTTGTTCATTGTTCATTTCCTTGAGTGAATTTTTGAAATATATCATAATTTCAAAATGTATAATCTCATCATTTATCAAAACTGTTCTGATGAATTTGACTCATTTGATTCCTTATTCTGATTTCCAACTCTACACCTGAACCAATCAAATTGCACTCTTGCTTATTTGAGTAAGACGAAACCCCTGCTGAGAAGCAGTTTGCCACTAACATGAACAACCCACCTTGATGTCAAAAAAAAAATCGAAGAGTAATTACCGAATTGCATCTGGCAAAAACTGCACTCACACTTTACAATTACATCTATGTACCGTACATTCCTTTTCAGCCATTACTCTCCGATCCTATACCACCGAATAGGCACCCATCTCTACACCGAAAACCCGTTACTTTGACAAACACTTTTTTTATTTGTAATTATATTTTTGCACGTCAATTATCTGACCAAACTGGTCAAGTGGACATTTCAAACCCATTGTTAAGATTTCAAAAAATGACTTTGCGTTATTATTAGACGTGATGATCAAATGTATTGAACAACCTAAAAAAAATTCACTTTTTTTATTATTCATTTTCTATTTGATGTATAATTGAAGTCAAGTCAATAACCTTTTTTCTTCGATATAAAGGTTTTGATTTAGGTTCCAACGAATCCTGCTAGGCTTCTAGTACAATGCGATCTCTGTGCGCATGTCACTAAAAGACTTGTACAAACAAATGCCAGCAGTGAACAGTGCGATCTATCTCGAACTACTGTTGTATAAGCGAGTTTTACCAATGGATCGAATCGAGTTCGAATTGCGTGTAATCGAAGAATGCTACCAAATGTACCAACTTTCCCACATCCCGTTTGATTATAATGGCAAGGATTCACTCGCTCGACCATCTGGCAATCCCGGGAATAAAATTATAATGAATAGATTTGTATTATTTAAATTACTATCATGTGATTTTAATGTCCGATAAAATCTGATTGTACTGTGTGAATAATGAATAGATTTGGGATAAAAGATCTCTATTGTTCAATTGCAATTTTCTGTTCAAGGTTCAGATTAAATTTGATTGAATTGTGGCCATCATATTCAAATTCATTTCACGCTTATCTGAAAATATTGGAAACATATGTAAAGAGCCGGAATTACCAATACAGGAATAGCATGATTAATATAATAATGATAATAATAATTTTTTTTTTTTTCATTTTTATTATTTTCATCCAATGAATTAATGAATATTAGGGTTTGAAGGCGCATCGACAGCGAGGTAATTTAAATGTACATTATTACAAGACATTTTTCACTCTTGTATCCACAAAACCCATTGAGGGTTTGACTGTGGAATAAACTAATATTACTCTCTTCAAAGGAATCATCTTCTTCTACATGAATAAATAATATCTAAAAGTCACGTTTAACTAGCGAACTCCCATCAAATGAGGATATGATAGATATCAACGCAGTACAATACAAATACAACACAAGTAAACACGCTACAATAGACATGAATGTAAATGTAACAACAATGAATAATTACCTAAACAAAATACACGCAAGGTTTACCTATAACTTCTACATGATCATTTGATTGATTGATTGATTTTATAATTTTATGTTTCATCATTGAATCATTTTATGGTGCTTAACCAATTCTTCACCTCTCGTTTCATGTTGAATAATAATAATAATAATGTATTAATTTACTTATTTGTCAATTCAAGATTATACAGAAAAGTATAATAATAATAATAATAATAATAATAATATGATAAGAAAAATGTATTCTCAAACATATATCAAAATACATACATGAACAATACGAAATATTAGTATGAATATAAAGACTATGAATATATGAATATGAATATACCTGGCAGTTAATGAGTTAAGTGTCACCACAATACATGCATATAAGACTGAGTGATTGAATTGCCAACGAGAGAGTAGCTCTAACTAACTAGCAGTTTGAACTTTGTTATCACCATAGTTTTACCCATGCTAATTGATTTTACAAACTCCCAGATTAAGGCTAACTGAACTTTGTACTGCCTCAACTTGGATTATAGTTATCGTACCGTTATATGGCACACCATTTCTGAGCTACAACCAGTTGTTGTTGTTGTTTATGTTTTTATTGACATTTTTTCATTCTTTTCCATTCTCATATATATATATATATATATATATATATATATATATATATATATATATATATATATATATATATATATATATATATATATATATATATATATATATATATATATATATATATATATATATATATATATATATATATATATATATATATATATATATATATATATATATATATATATATATATATATATATATATATATCATCCAGAAACAAACCACAATATAAAATATAGGGCTGTTTCTGGTAATTTCTTAATGTTTACTTTCCCAAAATATTAAAATTGCATCCATTTCTCCATAGTTTATTTTATACATGATATAATTCGGTTTCTGCATTTTACAATAAGATGAAATTAATATTCTTCATCGACACATGCTCAAAGTTGCTATTAGATGAGAAATAGTTACTTCGTTTATATGTGTTTATTTTTTTATATTTTGTATTTTGCTTCAGCTGTTTGTGGAAATGAATTACTCACATCCGGGTCTATTCAGATGAAATTGTACCAAACTTGTACATTTAAACTCCAACCATTATGTTGAATAATAACCGTCACCTTACAACGCACCAAAAATATCCTCTTTGAATGACATTTTAATTTTATTATTATAAAATATTAACAGGTCTACCAAATAGATATAAGTTGAAAAAAAATTGTAATGTGTTAAGTTACCGGTATTGACTTTGACAGCTAACCTTGTGGCATGTGAGGCTTTGTAATTGATCGTTTTTTTTTTTTTTACTAACGTGAGGTAACTTGATAAGGATAAGGTTTCACCAACATGGATGCAGTCTATAGCTTTCATCATAATCATCTCCTGTTAGACGCCTATACGCTAATTAGACTGGACTGCCGTCTAATCTAACTTGACGAACTTGACTAGTCTATTGCAGGTCGATTGCATGGGAGCCAGCATGATGGATGCAGTTCATCATGCAGGCTCATATATTGTTTCATTATCATTTTTAATTGACAATTTTTTTTAATATATTTTTTTTTTTTAATAACATCGAAACTTGATACAAAATCATTGTTCCCCAATTTAGGCTGTGGATGAAAGGTGGGATCGTTTGGACGGGGCACCACAAGGGCGATCTTACCACCCTATTTAAAATGTTTATAACCGCGTTTATAACCAATGAATTTCAACACCAGGACTGCGCTGTTGGTGACCATGAATTTCCGCCGCAGATAACAGTCTTTCAGTTTCCGAAAATCCGGAACACATTATAAGTACAAACCGTTTCTGTGATATATATCCAGACATTTCCAGCATTGGTATCAAGAGTAAACAAAACACACGAATGTTGATATCTTCCACTTTGAAATAAGTATCTCGGGCAATGATCACTTCTTTCCAATAATAAACAGCAGATGTAAAGTTCATCCTGATACAAAAAAAAAGTTCAATTTTAATATTTAATTATTATTATATTATAATTAATTATTATTATTATTATTATTATCATATATAAGATATTAATATTCAATTTTAATATTTAATAACATCAAAATTTGATACAAAATCATAGTTCCCCAATTAAGGCAATGGATGAAAAATAGGATTGTTTGAACGGGGCACCACAAGGGCGATCTTACCACCCCAACGAATAATTAAGATAACTCATTTTACTAACAATATAAGGACAATTTTCCAAGGCAAAATACGTATTAGCATAAATAATGATGCGTCCTCACAAATAATATAAAAGAAAATGTGTGTGGATGTAGGCCTACAATTACTATAAGGAACATTCATTTCTCAAATTTGAATCAACTTTTTTTTTCAAGAGAAGTGGTTATCAGTATCGAGATAACATTAGTTTAAAAACAACGATCCCTCCATTTCTCTCAAATATGAGTTTATGAAAACATATATAATTCTGATATTTTCAAAATGTAAATCATTTTTCATAAATGAACTGAATAAGCGAGTATTTAAAAAATATGAAAATGATGGTAAATGAGGTAAAGAGACGATGAGATTGATATTTTGTACAGTAAGAAGGAAGCGGTCGTACCCTGTTCCTAATCAACTATCCCAGCATTCCAATGACACCACGCACTCCACGCAGTATAGTCGACCACGACAGTAACCGAACCCCGGTCTCCTGAACAACAGTTCAACGCGCTAGCAACTGGTCAACCCATCTCCATCTCCACATCAACTAAACCCAACACTTACAACCGAATCTATTCACTATTGAAACTATACAATTATTACTTCCACGTCATCAACGAGTACCAGTACTACTCCCCGCTGACTCCTCTGTCATTCAACCAAATCTGCCAATACAATGTACTGTTAACCCGCATTGTTACTTGTTTATGTCCACAATAACAGCGTGTATCTATCTTGACCAATAGCACAACAGGTACCATTATCCACCAATCAAAACCTAACGTACCTGTCATTTTTCTAATTCGTTTTGTAAGGATAAAGATATAGAATTATTTTTTCTTTCATTTTATTTGACCTTTTTTTTATAATACTTTATTTTAAATTCTGTTCTTTGTTGATGTGTCTTTCTACGAAAATTCTCGCTGAGAGATGTAAGAATATTGTGAAATATTGTTTTCAATCTCTTTGTAGTTTGGAATGTTTTTTATTATCGTTATTATCTATTGAGGCATGCGTGCGTGCAAGTAGATCGGTGTGCGTATAATGTGCGTATTCGTTATACGTCACGGACCAACGGTTCTGTGTTGGAGTAGAAGTCAGTGGCGTTTTGTAGAAAGAAGTTGGAGAGAAGATGTAATCAGCTGTGGACCGGAAACACGTGTAATTAGGGATTTATATCTCGGTGGAGTAATAACCCTGATTGTGATTAATAGGCCTAGACAGATTATAAAGTGGAGAATTAGTGTGGAAATGTTCATGTGTTTTAATGATAGCACCCGCACTTTATTGTTGAGGTGAAATATTAATGTTAATGTGTTTTTAATAGTTATGTTCGTTGGGTTTGTTGATTTTGTTTTTTTTTCAAATTGAAGCAATTAACGAGAATTGCTACATAGCTCCTTCGAAAACAATATAATGTTGAACTAAAAAATGGTTTTAAACAGATGTAATTAAGAAAGGTAAACAAATTATAGAGAATATTTAAGTTGAAGGAGATGTATCAATTGGAAATTTGTTTGTTTCCATGTATATCGAACAATTAAATATTGATGAAGAACGGAAGACGGAAGATATTGCATGGTATGTTCTAAATGATATTTGAAAAGAAGGTCCATTCTGAAGAAAATGGTTGTAAAAATTATTTCAGAAATGTATATTATATATATTGAATTGTTTATTTGTACGTTATTTTGTAAATAACATATATTCACCCTTCAAAATGCGAGTTGAAAGACTCATCAAATGACATGATTAACGTATTTTCTTTAAACCGTATTTTTCTCAATAATCATACAATTATATAAAACGTTCTCACAATATTCTGGCTTGAAAGCCACAAATACAATTGTATTGAATATCCAATCCACACGTTTAAGAAAATTACAGAAGACAAATCTGAAGGCTTATTTTCATGATGCGTTTTTTTTATATTATTACGGATCAAGTAAATTATCATTTTGAAACTGCTCAGCCGTTGAAAAGAATTTCAAAACCTCTGTGATTCCACTTGTAATTGCTATGCGTACTTTAATAGCTCCATACTTTACCAATATCCTAAAAATTATAAGTATTAAATTATTTAGAGCATCGTATTAATAATCTATATATTTTGAACGCTCCACATTTCGTTTTCTCTCTTCACTTGAATCTTTCTCAAAAAATGTTCATTCTTAACAAATACTTCTTTAAAAATATCAAATAATGAACTATTGAGAATGAAATATTCCAATCGGTCCTAATAATACGCTATTATCAATGTACAGTTAACCTAACTCGTGGTTATTGGAATAAACTAGAGCATAAACCGTAAGGTAATCACTTTAATAGTGATTTAATCATTGACCATATCCTTAGGTCTATGATTTAATATTTATTATTATCATTATTAAACGATTTGAACTTGCGTAAGATGATCACGCCTCACAATGTATTAAAATAGAATTCAAGGTTGAAATTAATAACATGAATAATGAATATTACCTTTCAAGTGTGTCGTAATATTAAATATTTTCTCATTTTTCAAGTTACTGACATTACGAAATATTTGTAATCTTCAATTTAAAGTTTTCATACACACACACACACACATCAACAGATAGATTAATATTGAACAATCCTATTAATTTTACCAATTTCATATTTCAGAGAAATAGAAATAATTGTCTATTTCGTCAAACAACAAGAAATATTAATCGAAATAGATGTAATTATCATCATTATTGGACCAGAGTGTATAATTAGGATTACTTAGAAACTCACGCAACACCTGCATGTCAGTTCACAGTATTATACATATGAAGATATATATATATATATATATATATATATATATATATATATATATATATATATATATATATATATATATATATTTACATATATATACATATATATATATATATATATATATATATTCATATGAATATATATATATATATATATATATATATATATATATATATATATATATATATATATATATATGAATTTATATATATATATATATATATATATATATATTTATATATATATATATATATAAATATATATATATATATATATATATATATATATATATATATATATATATATATATATATATATATATGTGTGTGTGTGTGTGTGTGTGTATATGTATATTATATAGTATGTGAAACAAGCATAGTATCAGTATATAGGCTATGTTTGATCATTATTATTGTCGTGTATACTTGGAGATATCGCTCAAGTATTAATTTTAGTAATTCCATGCTTGAAATATTTGTTGTTCGCGTGTATATTTCACTCAGAGGTATCTAGATTAATACATAAAATAGTATTGAACATCAAAATACATTTCATTTCACAGACGTCTGAGTGAACGTATCTGGAAATGGTCTCACAGTGGATATATTGGATCGAAAATGTGTTTCATTCTATTAGTTCAATACAATTCTATCCTGTGAGTAGCTTCGAACGTGTGAAGTTGATTATATTCCATACTTCTCCATACTTCTCCATATACTTCTCCGTACTCAACATACTTCTTCCGCTTTGCGATCAACAACCGCATCAAACATCTTGCAGACATGTTCGATTTTATTTTTAAAAAAATATATATATACAAAAATATATATATATAATGAGCTGAAATCATTTTATTTCAACACGAAAAAAAAAATTGAACTCGAGAAGTCATTATAACAAAAGAATTGCCAAAAACAAGTTAGCTGAAGAACTGATTGTATATACCCCGGTCAACGAACCACATTGTTGTGTCTACAACAACAATGTTGTGACATAAAAGCAGCTGTGAGAAATGACTGTCCATGCAAGCAAGCGATATTGACCGCAAAGACACGTGAGTGATGACCTATCTCAACTTGTACTCCATTATCTGGCAGTAGACGGAGAAGAAGATACAGCCCGAGCATGAGAGTGACTGAGATACGGGGTGACAGGTATATAAATGAGAGGAATAATTGGCACTGTAATGCGATGACGTGTGAAATGTATGCGTAGAGTTGCACTTGAAATTCTCAATAGTTCAAGTATATAAAGAAATAATATATTTGCATATCAGATTGTCAGTCGAGTATACGGTTTCTTTTGAAATGTAGTTTACTATATACTTGCAATGTTATGCTTCAAGGGTATAGGCGGGGGGGGGGGGGGGGGTATGGGTTGGATCTTAAGAAGGTATGAAAGGGAATTTGATAGGTATAATTATTATATACTTGTACTGTAAGTACATCTAGTAATTGCAAAGAATAATTGAAAGAGCACTTGATTGTTATACACAAAAAACGGTTTCGAATAAAAGTATTTGAAAAATTACCCGTTCGAAAGAACTATTTGAGAGACGAGTTCGAAAAAGCTGTTCAAATAATAATATTGAATTTAGATATTTCGCTCTGCTTCTTGTTATGATATCAGGTTAGGACAGATTGGGTTAGGTAAGACTAGAAAATGTATAACATACACATTCAACTACTGGGTTAAATAAATGGCATCCATGCTTTAATATGTAGCCAACTAACAGCTTCTATTGTCCTAAGAGAAGGAAGACATTACCCCTGAAGCCGGCATAAAGGCTAACCGAAATATGAAAATACGACATGATTATAGCCAATCCTGTGGCTTAGTCAACTATCGCACTGCGGTAGAAACTGAAATCAGGTTGGGCGTGGTAAGCTCTTTAGGGCTTTGTGGACATCACATGACTGTTCATTTATTTATATCTATGATCTCTAATCTTTTGTTCAATAAAGATATATATATATATATATATATATATATATATATATATATATATATATATATATATATATATATATATGAATATATTTATATATATATATATATATATATATATATATATATATATATATATATATACATATATATATATCACCTATCATCACTTCATCGTTGCATTATCACCCGCTCATTCGTACCCCCGTATGACCTGGCTGTTGGTGAGGTCGTTAAGCAGCATTAAAATAAAAAATACATAGTTTCATTCAGACATTTCTACGGACTTTTTTCCGAAAACTTCTTTTCCTGACACGTAATCATCTCATGAAGTCAACATAGATTGTTACATATTTTTTTATAACTAGCTTACATTCAGTTTCTCCAAGTCCGATGTTAAAACCGATGGTTTTACCAACCGATGGTTACTGAAATAATCAATAATTAGCGAATCAACTTGTTCTCACCCGTAGTTACGTATATATTAATGTCGAACCTTGACTAAAAATTAATTAATCATTACCTAATTATCAGTTGGTAGAACCAGCTCTAACACTAGTATATTAGTTTGCATTGTACCAGTTAGCTGTACTTTAATGCACCGAGGTCACATAATGTAAATGTATTATATTTATAACAGAATATCCTTTTCATCCTACACAACACAAATGTCGCATATTATCGTCACATAAAAAGAAATTATATACAAATTATACTACGTAGCTTTACAACTTGCATCCCGTATCTACATAAGTTGGCATAATATATACATTATTCAAGCAATCCTCCTCTTGGAGGTATATTATTAAACGCAAGGCTGAAACTGGCATCTGTTGTTAGCAGGTATAATATCAACTAACAACGCGTAACATCACAAAAGACTGCAGAAAATAACTAATAAAACGTGTGCATAACATGGACCGACATATACCGTTGGTATAGCAATCAACACTATGCCCCCCCTCCCTCCCCCCCCCCCTCCCCTCATCGGTCCTATTGTCTTATACACACTCTTAAGGGGCCGGTAGACACTAGAGAAAGTCTTGCTCTTATTGATTGTATTTCTGGTGATTCCTGTAAAAGAGACCTGAAATTGTGGAACTAAAAGTGAGCAAATTGGTTTCGAATCATTTATGAGTCATATTCCCTCTTAATTTTATTATAATTACGATATTTTTATTGAAATATAATTACAAGTAGCAGCGGGAATAAGATATCTGTTTTATGACAATGAAATTAGAGAGACTAACCCTAATCATTTGAATCCTATGTAAAATCTCACATACTAATAAACTGAGATCGCATTGAAAAAAAAGTCAACTGGAATATTGATTTTATGATATTGCTCAAAGAATACAAAATTGAAACGCTTTAATGTCAACTACATTTTTATACTTTTGTGATCTTTCGAATCAAGGTCCTAGATCTTATAAAATGAGGCTACAAAGTCAGGGGTCGTTATCTTCAAGACTTTGGGGCATTCTTTTCAATTGTTATGAATATGTTGACTGAATATCATCAAAAATTTAGCAACTTATGTAAATAGTACGACATTAAATAGTATACAGTGTGAAATTTGTCGCCGAATACAAATGTAATTTAATGTTTATTCCGTAATGCATTCTTTATTGCTGTTTCAACGACCCCACCAACAACAAAGTTATTTGGGGTACTGTATTCTATATGATTGAATATTGAAGTAAATATAAATTCACGAAGATACGGTAACAAAATACAATACAAACAATACAAACAGAACGTAATAGTCTTAAAGTTACAAAGTTACATTAAGTCAATTCAAGAAAGACTTCTACTCATCACAAAAAATACTCTTAAAATCATTACGTTATATTTGTATCTACGACAGATTTCAAGGACCGAACCACCCGTGCGCTAATAGTATGGGATAGAAGGAACGGCCAATCGTTACCTTCATCTCATGTAGTTGGAAACAAATATACCGTTGTCCAATCTGCCCACACCACATTGTCTTAGTCTTACTGACCACTTATATACACAAAGGTGAAGAACAGATGAACAAATAATAGACAGATAAGTATCGGGTATCAGTCGATATTGAGTACCTGCCAAATGAAGGCTCGAAACTATCGGAGACAATGATAAAGAATACAAAGACAAGACGGTCGAACAGTCGTCTGTAGATCGGTGATTTGAATGCACGGAAAAGGCACGTCGAGAATGCGTCCTGGCATAAATATTAAATATTAGCATTGAACTGTAAAATAATAGGAACGGTAGTGAGTTTATTTATTTCCTTGTTTCAGGCATTAGTGGTGTCAATGTCTTGTTTAGTTGTTTACTTTTTGTTTAGTTGCATTATGTATTTACTATCCTATTGTGTCTTTGCTCTTGTGATAAATTATCAATCTTACCAAGATTGTTCCTATACACTATCTAACTGGAATATATAAGTTATATCCATTATATATATATATATATATATATATATATATATATATATATATATATATATATATATATATATATATATATATATATATATATATATATATATATATATATATATATATATATATATATATTTATGAACATTTTTTTATTGATCTGTTGCAGAACGAAAACTATTCAATAAGCTGCAAGAATTTTTAATTTTTCTTTTTTAGGGTTCAATCTATCTGTACCAAAGGTGTGTAATAATGTAAATTATGTACATAAGTGTAACCAATGTGAAAAATAAAAACTTTTCATTTCTTAAAACTGTAATTCCTCATGTATTATGTATAGAATAGATTGATTCTTGAATTGAAACTCCATTCAATTCAAATTGAATTGAATGGAGTTTCATTTCAGTTTTTAAATATTACTATGAATATTGATGTGTACAGCAAATCAATTATATTTGCTGAATTAATTATCTCTTATAATAATAATATGATACAACTTTTTAATCCACTCACGTCTCGCTGGAGGTGACAAAAAACATTGTTATTTCACCTTGACATTTTCGCACAAAGAGGATACTTTTGAGTCCTAAAATGAAGTAACCAAGGATGACCTTGAGAGATCACATCCTCAAGTTTACTTTTCCATTTCAGGAAATTAACTGTTCTTTTCATTTGAATTTAAAATGAGTGTCGTTTTTTAGACTTTTTTCAACTAAAGATATAAATATAAGAATTAATAGTGTACACGTCATGATATATAAAATAGTGAAAGGCGAAAACTGAAATTCTTTTCGCAAGTCCCATTGCAAAACCGACCAGTCGAAAGCAAGTGCTGTTTCAGCATTCCATGAGTAGAGCGTGTGCAAAAACTTCGATAAGGCCTAGATCTTTGGAGATTATGTATGAATATTATTATGGCCGGCGAAAGTTCATGATTTCTTCCACCTGTTCTAATCTTGTTTGAATATTTCGTTTTATTTCTAGGAAATATTTTGGAACGAAAATGAATATATAGTAACGGAAATGTTGTTTCAAACAACTAATATTATTGAGTCATGTGATTTTTTACGTGTTTGTTGAATCAAAACCAATAATAATTGGAATATTATCAAATGATGAGAAAAATCATACAGGTCTGCCCACATGACGTATTTGCCAATCTTAAATTCCGCATTGTTTTTACTAACCAAACTTCACAATAACTTTAGAAATGTATGACATAATTTTCATTTATTTTCTCAAATTATGAAATTTCATCTGTTTCAATATTTCGACACATTTTTTCTCTTTTGAATCATTGCAAAAACTATGTAAAAACTCCCAAATATGAGTACTATACATTAAATGAGAATCACTTGAAAAAAAATACTAACGAAAAATTACAGCAACAAAATGGCAAATATTATTCACAAAAACAAAAAATGTCGAATGATATTAAACATAGAATCTGGCACCAGATTCCTGAATATCGTCGAGTAATTGCATATGAATAAAGTTGACAAGTTTTCAAAATTAGAACACAATTTAATACTTATTTCTACGATCCACGAACCGTTTATTTATTTATTTATTTATACTGGGTTTTGACGACGCACTATACTGATGGCTACGATCTATTGGCGTCGGTGGATGATGAATGAAATAATGGGATGACGAGATGAAAGGTTATTTCATTAGGTGTTTTGAATGGTGGGAAGGAGTCGATCGTGGCCTGTTGTTAAGGAACCATCCCAGTATCAACATGAACGACAGCGGGAAACCACGAAAAAACCCTGTCAGGATGGTCGACCATGGCGGGAATCGAACCCCGGTTTCCCGAATGACGGTTCAGTGTGTTACCACTCGGCCACTCGTCTCGATCCCACGAGCCTTGGCAATGATTAATTATCATTGTTTGCATAACGACCCCACCAACAGCCAGGTTATTCGGGGTCACTAATGATAGCTGATGTCTAATGACTAACATTTCACAAAAACTCATGCCTTATTCGGGACTCGAACCCACGCACGACTGGATTTCAGTTTCGAATACACCTTTCAAATGTTCCATCCATTATATAACCAGTGTAACTAATAATAAATCATAATTAAAAACACATCTCAAATTAATCAACCACATGATATATTCACTAACGTTCTAACTATATGCATTATTAATCGTTCAGTGAATCTAAAACAATCAGATAGATTAATGCGTCCACCTTTGTCTTGTATTTTATATGAAAGTACACACAACTAAATCCATGTCTCATTAATTACACCCATAATGCAGTATAATTATCCATGACTGTTTTGAACAATTGTCTGGCCTTAGTCTGGTCTGAAAAGATTGAGAAACCGCATTATGGTTGTAATTGTACTTGTTGTATAATGCATCAACTGGTGTATAGTGTTCATAACCTTGAAGCTGCACTGAGCATGTTTCCTTCAATTTGCCAGTATGTATTATTTGATAATTTATTTTTATATTTTGTATTTTGCAAAATTTAATTATGTATGCACGAAATCTTTTCAAATACAGTATAATTAGGAGACCTTGGTTTTTAATGATTTTTATAGAAACTTGTTTCGTGCAAAATAATTGCACATTGAAAAGTATTGGTTAAAAGTGATGTATTGGACTCACTTTTGTGACTTGGAGAAATATTGAAATATATATATTCTGTGAAATGGCATTTTTGAATATCAGATGCAAGCAATTAAAGCCAATTAATAATTTCATCAAATTTATAAATATATAATACAATTTAATATAATCAATAATACATATGCAATATAAAATACCGTATTTGGAATTCAGAATCTATTCAGCAAGGAGTGATAAAATGTGTTATATTAAAACTGATCCAACTAACGATTTGTTGGAATGAAAATATCATTTGAATGAATGATTTGGAATAATTCAATTCGAAATTTCGTGAGAATACATTTACTCTTCTTCTAAAATAAATAGACCTACAGAAGCAAAATTGAGAGATCATAAATCCAACCATTTAAGAAATCTCACATGGAATTATTTAAAAATACAACATTTGAAGAGGATGTGATAATTCCTCCAGCTTTGATACACCGTTATTTATAACGTAATTCATTGACGGTCTTCTTATACCAACAAAACAAAACCAAAAAAATCACCGATATATTTGTGTAACTGTATGAGGTATTCTGAGAGTTATCTATGCATTTGCAGGACAAGAATCTGTTTTATTTACATTGGGTTCAACGACGCACTGTAATAATGACTAAGATCTATTGGCGTCGGTGAATGATATATGAGATGATGGGATGGTGGTATGAAAGTGTATTTTATTATGTGCTTTTGGATATTGAGAAGGAGTCGGTCGTGCATCACAGTAATGACCTGAACGACAGGGAAAAACCACAGAAAAAACTGCCAGGATGGTCGACCATGGCGGGAATCGAATCCCGGTCTCCTTAATGTATAAGAAACAGAACCGTACCTTTCTAAAGACTTGAATATTCCAAGTTCAAACTGGTGTTTGTAATTACAATTTTTCTTCTTGTAATTTGGTCAGTAGACCATTGCTATATCTTGTGAATGAACTTTTGGTCAAGTTAATTAGGTAAGACATCTGCATTATCCAAGTATTGTCTGTGATTGATTGCTTTATTGATTGATTGATTGATTACATACAGACGGACTTGTTTCGCAACATCAATCCAATGTTACGTACTTAAATCCACGAAAGTAGAAAGTCGTCACCTCTGGTAGCTCAGTCAGTTGAGGCACCGCTTTAGCAACTGAAGTCACCGTTGGGATGGGTTCAAGTCCCGCATAAAGCATTGTTTTTTGTAAACGTCCTTTCACTTATCATCACTCCAGTTTGATGATCACCTGCTCATTCGTACCCCTGTATAACCTAGCTGTTGGTGGGGTCGTTCAGCAAACAACAATCAATCAAAAGATGGTCGTCTACCACTTTACCAAACAGACAACTCGGAAAACTTCAATATAACATAAAGGAAAACTCGATGCAACCCTTTTGAAAAAAAAGTTCAATTGTGTTAATACATCAAACCCAGAATACCATGTATATAATACATACATCAATGATATTTGTGCTTATTGCCCAAGTGGAAGATATCAACATTCGTGTGTTTTGTTTATACTCGAGTTTGTGGGAGTCGATTCAGGCCCAGTATTACCACGGCCAGTTAGTATTTATCTGAGAATTGGTGAAAACAAATAGCAGAGGTAACCATGGTAACAACAAGTTTGAACTGTCAGATAAAGGCTAACTGGATTGGTAATACCGGGCCTTAGCGGAATATCAGTTTTTTAGTGATAACTTTTGAAGGGTTTGAGATATCAAAATTCTAATAAGCTGAAAAATCAATCTAAAAAAATTAAAAACAATCTGTAATGAGTAAATTAAATACAAATACAAATACTAAAGTTACCGAAAAAATAAAAAAAATACAATTACTTATAATAGCTTCAAGATGATGTGAGTTATAACTATTCAAGTCATGTTCCATAACTGTCAATTAAGCGTATACAGCTGAAAAAATACTTCTTGTAGTTTTAAAAATACCGACTGATACTGTCACATATATGTGATCTTTCCTCCTTTGTTATTATAAAATTTTACTTAATGGCATTTTCGACAACTATTATACCTGCATCTCATACTGTATTTGTTAATTCTGTATTTTGCACGTCTCATGTTTTGTTATCATCTACCTGTGAATTATCCCCCTGGCGGGAAATATTATCCCTATTTATTTTTATTTATTCATTTAAACTCTTACAATAGCACAAAATGCGCGGTGGCAAGTTCCCTAACTATCCCTATTCCACCGCCTCCCTAACCCTCTGGCGGAATAACTCTAACCCTATTTCCCTTTTGAGACTGAGAACCAGATGTTGATGAACGATCTTTTTTGTGACTCCAAGTATAGCTAGAGAACTGCACTGCGCATGTCCAATAATGTAAAAACCCCGAATTGAGTTGATATACCATGGCATGTATTTGCCGCATGACAGTTCCGCATGACGCCGGACGTTGCGTATTGTCTGCGGCAAATATAGAGACCTTGATCGCAGCATGGTCACTTCGTTGAAAGAAACGTGATACAACTGTGTGTAGTTATTGTATAGCATGTAACCATATTTAACAGGTGAGGTTCATACTTTTTGTTGGTCAGAATAAAAAATAGGAACAAAGGACATTAATCAAGTAATCAAGTGAAGAGAAAACTTTTATTTTTCAGAGAATCTAAATTCTGTAGCCAATTACAGAGGACATGTGGACATGTGGACATGTGGACATGTGGACATGTGGACATGTGGACATGTGGACATGTGGACATGTGGACATGTGGACATGTGGACATGTGGACATGTGGACATGTGGACATGTGGACATGTGGACATGTGGACATGTGGACATGTGGACATGTGGACATGTGGACATGTGGACATGTGGACATGAAGATTGATTAGAATTATAATATAAGACATTATAATTGGGATATCAAAACAATAGTTCAGTACAGAATAGATTATGAAATCGAGAATGAAGAGAGTTTAAATTTTTATAGTGTTTGAATTATTTGGTATATGTCATTATTAATTTTGTAATCTTTCCTACGAATATCGATAATTTTTTCAAGATAATATTATTATAATTATGACAATGTTTAAATTTCTTTATAATTGATGTTGCATGTTATACTGTGTCCAAGTGGCAACCGTGTTGTCAGCTGTGTTTTTTTATTAATGAAAACTTATTTATATTATAGATATTGAAATTTGAAGATTTTTTTTTTACCATGAAGATTATTGAGATCAACATATAGTCTTCATCTTATGTCTTCATCATCGTATTATCTGAATAATGTCATAAAAACACGATGAATAATTTTTTTATAATAATGGCAAATTCGCTTGAAATGACGAGCTTGAATGTGATGATAATATTTTGTCTGTGAAAAAAATAATATGTGTTTTTTTGCGTGCTCTACGCAGGTAGAACGATGAAACAAATTGGCTCCAGTAGTTTTCAATAAATTGTGTTTAATCTCTTTTGAAAAGAAATATGATATAATTTCAAATTCCTCATTATTCAAGTAGAAAAAAGAGAGATAAAACATAAAAACTATTTTCTTAGGTAAAAAGAAAATAGTTCCATGAATATTTATCATTGTTTCTTATTTTTAAAAAGTTTCGATATTTTTTTTCTGTAATTATATTTATATTTTCCCACCCATTCAACAAAGTAGTGACATCGTTTACTTACACTAATTCATCACACAATCATTCCCTACTGTTCTCTGTCCAATCAGATCTGTAGCCAATTTCTTCACAAGTGCAACATTTCCTACTGACCAATGAGCGACGTCTAAAGAAACAATCACTCCAAAAACAATAGATATAACCTGAATTACGAACGATTTTTCTTTATGTATTTCAATTTCAATTTCAATATATTTCTTTCATAATTGTGAATTAACAAACACTCATGTGCACATTTTAATGATATAAATCTGTACGGGTATTGATGCCTACATCAGTTGTGGATATTTTAAAATTAGTCAAATTAGTTGACAAGTCAATTACATACATGATTCAGAGCATCATGATTTGAAGTAAAATTTAAGAATTTTTAACTTTTTAAAATTTTTATATTTTTAAATTTTCAAAATTTCAAATTTTAAATTTTAAAAATTTCAAATTCTTAAATTTCAAAAATTTCAAGTTTTTAAATTTTTAAAATTTCAAATTTTTGAATTTTCAAAATTTTAAATTTTAAAAATTTTAAATTTTTAAATTTTACAAATTTGAAATTTTATCTAACAAAATGAAATACATGGGTCACTAAGGCCCGGTATTACCAAGTCTAGTTAGCCTTTATCTGACAGTTCAAACTTGTTATCACCATGGTTACTTATGCTATTTGTTTTCACCAACTGTCAGATAAATACTAACTGGACTTGGTAATACTGGACCTAAAAGCGTTAGAATTTGCCTCCATATTTAACATATCGACACCAATCCCAGAACTTGCACTCATATTCTCAGTTCTTCTATTTTCAGTTCAGTTATTATTCTCAGTTTTCTATCTCTCATGTTAACTCTTTAGTAAGATCATGTCTTTGTTCTTGGTCCAATAATGTTTGTAGTTAATTCCATCACAAATGTCCATCCAATGTGTGACGCCTAAAACAACAATTTGTTTAATAAAACAAACTGCTGTATGTTATTGTAACTAATTAATGCCAAGGCACATGTTGTTACGTGACGTCACAGCACAATAGTGAATCAATGAATACATGATTCGACGCAGTTCTGTTTGCTGTTCGAAGCGAGTGGGTGTGGACTGGAATGTGTAGATTAGAATACGTTTAGCAGGAGGCCTGGTTATATAGACGATGTAGTTAGTGGATTAGGCGATAATTGGAGGGTTAACTTATATCACCATTGGTTATATGTATGTTATTTTCCATCAAGACTAATAGTCAGCAATTGATATATGTAAATAAGTGTGTGTGCAACCGGTTTTGACAATGTTGGCTTAATTGAATGACAGATGAGGATTATAGAGAAAGTTTGAATGGGAGACAATGTAGAGAAATGTTATTCTTTGGTGAAAATGTTTGAACGGTATGAGACATCAAAATTCTGATACGATATAAACAAAGATATTTTTAATACCTTCAAAGAGATATGGAATAAAATTATTGCCTTGCAAAAACACTAATACAAATACAGCAAAAACAGCAGTTGAAATACAATACAGCAAATACAGCAAAAACATGTGTTTTTTCAGCTGTGAAGCTGGAAAAATTATGATGTATAATTGTTGAACAGTTTGTACTCATTCCTTCTTGAAGGGTTGAAAAATATACCCGTATTCCAGTTTTTTTTATCTGGTACCGCTAAAAATGTATTTCCAAGAAAATGATATTTCTCTAAATCGACTTCAATTGCACTCTGTGAAGATTTTATTTCATTCATTTTTACATTTTATCATGTCCGTTTTTTTATCATTCTTATTTCAATCACGTGTTTATTGACTGTCACAAATAATGATACATTGGACAACAATTGTCCTTCAATAACTATTCGAATGAAATATTGGCAATCCAACTGAATTGGCGAAGCATTCAAATGTCTTCATATAACTGATTCCCTTTTATAGATCCATCATGATTTTACCATCATAGGAAATTGAATAGCAAAGACTGTTGTTAATTTTCATTATTTCATTTTTGATAATATCAGTCACTATTTTATAGATGTTCATAGGCCCACATCAACTTTTTTTCATTAAAACTTGTATATATAAGGTTTCTAATTTCCAAATTGACAATAGATTGAAATCTTTTAATTGAACATTATTAATAATAATAATAATAATTTGGAGGTTCGATTCACGATGATATAAATCTGACTTGTCATATTTCAAGGCAATTATTGTTTCCTCGCCTCGTTGTTCGAAAACAAACAAACAAACAAACAAACAAACACACACACACACGAGCAGTACACCCATACAGAGACTTGTTGGGCCATCCACTGGCATTGTGCTTGGGCCATTGTAGTCATGACGTTTCTAAGGCACTGCCTTCTAACTATTGTTGGCATGATGTTTCTAATGCACTGCCTTCTAACTATTGTTGGGCTTCAAGTTGTAAACATCAACGCTTCAAAAGAAGAGATGTTATTGTTGTTGTTTTGTTAGCGCATCACCAAGTGCAAGGCTGTGTGATATACCTACATCCACGAGAGTTGGATGAGCGAGTAACCCGTGCGCTATATAGTGTTGTTTTTAGCAAATACAGGTAAATTAACCACAAGACTGAAAATGAAAGACAAAGTAACTATATTTAATAATTGAATGATTCATCAAGCATATAAATGAGTTAGGGAGATTTTCTTCATTCTTTGCTTTCTTTTTCTATATTGCGTTTTAACGACGCACTATACTGATGGCTACGATCTATTGGCGTCGGTGGATGATGAATGAGATGATGGGATGATGAGATAAAAGGGTATTTTATTAGGTGTTTTGGATAGTGGGAAGGAGTCGGTCGTGGCCTAGTGTTAAGGAACCATCCCAGTATCAACCTGAACGACAGAGGGAAACCACGAAAAACCCCTGTCAGGATGGTCGATCATGACGGGAATCGAACCCCGGTCTCCCGAATGACGGTTCAGTGTGTTATCACTCGGCCACGCGTCTCGATCTTCACTTTCTTATTATATGGGTAGTTTCTGAACCTACCTCATTCCAAACTACCCTTTTTCCAAATGAGTATCATTCCAAACTCGTGTACGAGTTTAAACATAACCGTTACACGCAATTATTGAAATCGTTTGTTATTTTATCGATCTTTATATAAGACGTAACAGAGACTGCCTACATCATGTTATTGCTTGCTGTAAACAGAGCATTTCGATATTCAAATGATCATAAGGTAAAATGTTGAAGCAATTTTGTGTATATACTTTTATCCACGAAAGAAAAAGGTTCTGATCGACCGTCCCTCCTATCCCACACCAATAACGCACGGGTGATTCGCGAATTCATCTTGCGTAAATACAGGTAAACACACATATAATCATTTATAACGATCAAGTATCGATTTCCTGTTGGGACTTTTTATTCCAAGAACTCTCAATTATATAAATAAGAAACCGACATTATTGGAGATATTGTAATTAAACTGGTAAATCAATCTTTACGAACATGATCTATTATAATACATTGATTTACATTGATTGATTTATCATCACCATAGACTTCTGATATAAAGTGAGATGAATCAGAAGAGTTGGATCAGACGACAGATGGAGTAATAATAGCGCATGATTGAGTAGGGAAATCATTTGAAGGTTGTTTCTACGATGTATCGGGAATAATCTATGTACGTAAACAACTTCTTTTAGCTACAACTGCATAACAATAAGTCACAGAAACTTGACAAAATGTCAACTCCATTGAAAATCAATGAGTTTTCTGATGAAACAGAAGTCCTAATTTTGTATTTCCATCAGTTTTTTTCACTTCTAATGAAATCTTAATCATTATTTTATTGTATTTTCATCAGGAAACTAGGACAAGAGATTAATATCAACTTCGGAAAAATGTACAAAAGGTCCGATTAATATGATTTTATGATTCTAATCTTTAATCAATTATCCTGTACTTGAATAACTAATGTAGAACTGGTTTTAACTTGGTCTATTTTGCATTTTTTTTTTCAAGTTGAAATTCCTTTTATTTTCCAATATAGGTATATACATAATTGAGTGTTCGCAAAATACCCACGAAGCCTGATTCAGGCTTATCTGTGGTATAAGTTCAGGAAAATACCATGTACATGAAGTATGAATTATGGTGAAAAAAACAATTATGTTATAAGCAATAAACAATCATTTATATTCGGATATATAAAATGAATAATTATATCCATATAATAATCACATCTATTCTAATAATCGAAAACCAAAGTCCTCACAATGTTTGAGTGTCAACAATAATTATTCAAAATAATTATTCTAATAAATTGGTATTGTCGTTTAAAGCACAATTTGAAAACCGTGTTATCGAATTCTATATCTGCTAAACGACCCCATCAACAGATAGGTTATTCGGGGCTACGAAAAATATATAATCTTATTCTTTTGAATCACTCAAAGCTATTAAGATACCGTACTAATAAAATCCAAACAATAGGTGTCACCATTTAATCGAAAACGATTAAAACAAAGCCTTCTTTATTATCATAGAAATCAATTATGGAATAGGAGGGCAATGATGTAATTGTTTGGATCTCAAGGTGGATATATATATATATATATATATATATATATATATATATATATATATATATATATATATATATATATATATATATAACCAATCCAAAGATATGTTGATATATTGTTCCAGCTCATCCATCAACGCGAAAACACATAACGCGTTTGCCTAGTTTTTAAATTTGGAATAAATTATAAGAATAACCAAAAGGCGAAAAATTAAACAATATCATTCGAAAAAAAAAAAATGACATCGAATACGTAAGGATGATAAACACTATTATTAAAACAAATTACACAAATCAAAAACATATATTTTTTTCTAGATGAAATGTGCATCAAACAATCAATATTAGGCTACAATGAATAATATATAACTGTATGAAGAAGACATTGGGAGACACTTGTATGATATGTTTTGCTATAACTTTATAACGCAATAGTATTTCACCTGCGTTTTCAACCTCTTATAAAATTCCAATTTACATTTAAACCTTGAATACAGCCGTGCTTTATTATATATAGGATTCTTCCAACGGTCAATGGTATTACATCGTTGTCTTGGCAACCTGACCGAATTCTGCGCAAAAAAATGGAATAAATCATTCAGCTGGTCATCTCGACCTTGGTGGCGACATCATGCAACAATGATTGTGAATTCATACAAAACAAGCTCATCGTATATCTACAGACTTCTGTCAAGTAATCAATGACTATCATCATTATATAATTTAGATGTACCCAAAGTCAAGTATTTCCGGGGACAAAATCTTCGTCCAGTTCCACTTGCTGCTAGCGCAACTATCGCTTTTATATTGAACTATACGCGGCTCAGTATATTAAATTAGCAGTGCCATTTGTTTTGAACAAAAATGATATATCTTGTAAGTTCATCAATGCCAACGGCACAATAGCCACTCAAATCTTTGTCCAGCTCCACTTGCTGCCAGCGCTACTGTCGCTTTTATACCGAACTAAACACAGCAAAGTAGATAATTATATTAGCCCCGATGTAGTGATATCAACATTTTATCATGATATGAAGAAGGTGACCCAATCAAAACGGATCTGATTCAACTGCAGAGAGTTTGAAAAAATGTGTATAATTGATATATTGAAATATCCTGAGAATTTGGATCCTTTCGAAGGAAATATTTTTCACGAATTTTTTTCTCTGGGTTATTCTTATGGGACTTTTGAAAACTTTTAAATAAGTTTTCTCAGAAGTGGTTCAACCGATTGCGCCTCAAAACTATACAGTATCGAATTAGATAAGGACACTTTTGTATGCCAAGTTTCAACTGATTTTTGAATTTTCGTTTGACCTGTGGATCGCGAACAAAAAAAAACATAGAAACAGGCACTTTTTTTCGGGTATGGTGAAATTAAGTCTTCGCTTCGCTCATCCAATTATTCAAGTGCCAAGTTGTACCAGTTTGTTACTACATCAATCACTGGAATCGGATGGACCACCTCGTAGTCTTGTACAACAAACTAATTACCAAGAGGTGCCGCTTCAAAACGGTCTTACTTATTCATCCTTAGCCTTTATTTGTAAACAATCATTATTGCAAACATTTCTATGTTATAATACAGGAAAAAATCTCTTCAGCATAACAAAAAGAATAAAAAAAGAATAGCGTAATACCGATCTAGAAGCCTGGATCTCCAATCAGGTGTAATGTGAGGTTCATTTATAGCTTGAAGATTGAAGTACAATTGTATACACTTGTGACATCGATATAACTTCCACAATCTGAAGGTACCGGTCGACCGTCTATCCATACAGCAGCAGCAACGGTTGGGTGTGTCGATCATTTAACACTCGTGACATTCAAAACAGTAATACCACATTCGACAAAAAGAAACAAGACTCGAACCACCCGAGCGCTAGTACTGTGGTGTGGAAAAGACGGGCGCTCGGAACCCTCTAGCGGATACGCGACTTGTATATATGATCTTGTTTGCGTTTTCCGTTAAAAGTTTCCTGAAAAAAGTGACCTTGGTTGGTTTGTGACGTAACTCTCCAGACAGAGATTAGTGATAGTGATTACAGATCGCATGAGGGTCGATTTGGCGACAAGTCTGTTTTAGAATTACCAAAATGGAGGAAGATGTGATAGTTATAATTACACTGTAACCTTCATATTTTATTGTTCCGTCAAAATAGTAATACATTTTAATAATAATCCAATTATTATTCTTTAATAACATCGAAACTTGGCAATAACTCGATTAATCCCCAATTAATGCAAATTTAATGGCTGATAGTTGCCTTTTTTCTCACAAATAAAATGGTTTTACGTCGTTTTAGCACTAAACAGAATGATAAATAATGCATACAAGATAAGATACTTCATATTGTAAGTATTTTGATATACCTATTTCCACGAGGTTGCCCACCAACTAAATGAGTGTGAAAATGTCTGTAATTGTTTGATCTCACATCGTTTTTAATAATTTGACGCTTTCAAAAAAATCAGTTGCGTTCACTATCGTAAATCTCATCCTGAAAAAAAATCGAAATATCCTAAAAAAAACAGTAATATAAATATATCTGAGTTATTTGTGTGTGTTATTTTGGTCGGTTTACTTATTTCTCTTGTGGATACAATTATATAAAATCAGAATTTTGATATCTTACACAATTATTCAAAGTAAATTACCAGAAAGAGTTGATATTTCATATCTCTTCATTTCCGTCCGAGGAGAGTATAAATGAGTAGGTATATTATAAAAAATTATAAAAAACGGTATAATATTCTGTGGACATCAATATTCGTTAAAAAGTATAAGTCTAAGTGAGAAAAAAATGAGATTTTCATCAAATACATTAACATTAAATTCACATTGAATATTTTCAGCAAATACTTTTCATTCGCCTCATCTGATGATGATAATATCTATTAATTTATTTATCAATTTATTTATTTATTAATTTTTTCTTTATTTTTTTTGTCCATCCTGATTTGGTTTTTCGTGGTTTCCCACAGTCCTCGAAGCAAATGCTTGGATGGAGTACTAATTGGCCACGACCATTAATTAGTAGAGTGATAGACCTAATTATAACAATATAGACACTAATTCAATTTGTCGATTGTGTATAATGATAAACTTTACATCTGCTGTTAATGGAAAGAAGTGATCATTGCCCAAGGGACATGGTTCAAAGTGGAAGATATCAACATTCGTGAGTTTATACTGAAAGACTTTTATCTACAGCGAAAAATTATGGTCACAGACAGCGCAGTCCTGGTGTTGAAGTTCATAATCAAAATGGGGTGGTAAGATCACCCTTGTGGTGCCCCATCCAAACGATCCTATCTCTCATCCTTAGCCTTAATTGGGGAACAATGATTTTGTATCAAGTTTCGATGTTATTAAAATAAAATAAAAAATTTCTTCAAATTTGCACATGATACAAAAATATAGGAAATATTAAAACTTGGAATTGAAAATGAAAATAAGAAGACAGAAAGAGGTAATTGAGAAGAATAGTTAATGGATGAATGATGATAAAATGGCTGTCCATCATCTTTACAGCATATTAATTCTATAATACCTATAATCATTGAATTCTCATAGTTATTACACTTTTTTTGTGACCCAAATTCATAATAATTCATTCAATTTCATCCGAAGGTACAATTATAAGTTATTACCATATGGAGTAAGATGATAAAAATTGTATCAGGATATAATGGATGTTTCTAAATTATAATAATTAAAAAATTAAATTCATTGTAATTAATCAAATCCAGAGTACAGTATGTTATTGTTCCATGGAAACAGATCCTGTAAACAAGAAAGAAAACTGTGAGAAAATCGAGCATGATCTTAAAATCCGATAGTGTTTTAATTTCATATAACATATCTAAACTATACTACGGGTATGTGTGAATTATTTCATAATATGTTTTTTTCATTTCTCTTTTGATAATCAATATAATTGAATTCTTACACATTTAATAGTAAATGGAAGCAAAAAGAGGACATGTTGAAGGAAATATATGAAGAAGAACCGAATAAAATGACGATGAAGAATAAAAAAAAACGAAGAATCCAACAACAATGAATGTATTAATCATAATATCTTAATTTTACTGCACAGTTACATTACGAATTATTAATTCATTTGGGGTTGTAAGATACCCTGTCCGAACGATCCTACCTTGATATCCTTAATAATCAATTGAAGAACAATAAATTTGAAAAAAGGAATCATCATAAAAAATCGTTGCTAAATTCATGTATCACTATTTATTTATTTTTCAAATAAATTAATAATGGTTATATATTTTTGCGACGAATTATTTTTTCAAATAAATAAATAAAGTCTCATTTAAATATTTGCATAGATGAAATATTCAAGTAAGTAGGCCTATTATATATTATTTGATTATTATTACAAAACAATATGTATTTTAATTTATTTTATTCATCTTATCATTTTGAAGCAATAATACTTCATTTGGGTAGAATTCCCACGACTATTCCAATGAACGACTTTTTGATGGTGACTGTACAGGCAGTACAGTCAAGGGTAACGATAGACGAAGATATGTTATAAAAATACGATGCGTAGCGAAATGTCTTCCTCAGATTTTACCG
>OZ023336.1:12892930-12897930 GCA_964007535.1 Brachyptera risi | reverse complement strand
CGTTACATGCAAATAACACGTAACATGTTGTGAATATTTATTAGGGATCGACGATATGTCACAACATAATACTATACACTGAACGCCGTGAAGTGAAAAGGAAGGAAAATTGGGTCCAGATTCAAGTGAAAGTGCGTTTTTGGGACAATATAAATTGAAATATGTGTTCATTATTTCCATCAGATATGTCTATGCTATCATTCTTATTATGTTATCATCATTGTTATCATCATTGTTGTATTTTAAATTGTATTTTAATCTTTTGTATATTTTTTATGTATCTAGTGTATAAAATGTATAAAAATGTATAAAATTGCTAAAATGAACATTATTATATTATACGCAGTTTCACTGCAATATACTCATCCAGAAAGTCACTACGATCGTTCATATGTTATGTTGACACTGAAAATGCTACAGTGTGGGTGGGTTGCCCTCAGGAATATAATATCCATAATAGAAACGAACAATCATGCACATAGCTTTGAGTTACGAATAGAAAGAAACACGAAAATAGTTTCAATTGAAATTGCATGCATTGAGATTCGATCCACGACGGAAATTCTTCAAGCTAGCAACAACGGAATGTCTATGCCCTAAAGCGTTGTTTGGCTCGGGATCTTGACGACTATTTGGAACATCTTTGAAGATCGCAAATCAACTCTTTGGGATCTTACTTGTATATGTTCTGATTACTCTCGATGAGATCCAAATGGCTATAGACATAGAAGAACGAGTTTATTGATTGGCATTCTCATTTTATAGATAATTATATACGCGATTGATATTGAATTTCAATCAAGTTTTCAATGGTATATGATGAAGTTACTCAATATAATGATTTTAATTCCTGTATTTTTTAATAGGATACAATTCATCTTATTCCTTCATCTTATAAGCTTTGATCTAATTAACTTACTCCTATGCACAGCTTGATTATGCTGAGAACAAATACAACAACAAACAAACAAACAAACAAACAATCAAACAGCAAAGTTGATGGGCATAACACTCGCAGCAGGAAGACTATCTTCATCCTGTCACACAATATGAACCTGTAAAACAAAAGCACTTCATAAGCTGGCGCTGAAATGTATAATTGATTATTATTGTTCTCTTAACGACCCCACCAACAGCTAGGTTTTCGTAAAAGTCCCTTATTTTCACTTATCAGCACTTCATAGTTCCATTATCACCTTCTTAATCTAGGCCTACTCCTAAATAATCAGCTGTTAGTGGGGTCACAAACAATAACAAAAACCATGATAAATATATATATATATATATATATATATATATATATATATATATATATATATATATATATATATATATATATATATATATATATATATATATATATATATATACATAATTTATTATTTAATTGTTTCTCCAGATAACATCGAAACTTGATACAAAATCATTGTTCCCCAATCGAGGCTATGGATGAAAGATAGGATCGTTTGGATGGGGCACCACAAGGACCATCTTACCACCTCATTTTGATTAGATAAAAGTCTTTCAGTTTCCGAAAATTTAATATAGTATAAATTTAATTAATTGAACCGAATACATTTTTTAATTCATCTCATCCACGATTGAACCGAGTTCTATTCCCGCCATGATCGACCATCCTGACAGGGGTTTTCGTGGTTTCCCTCTGTCGTTCAGGTCAATACTGAGGTGGTTCCTTAACATCAGGCCACAACCGACTCCTTCCCACTATCCAAAAACACCCAATAAAATAACCTCCAATCTCATCATATCATCATCTCATATATCATTAATTCACCAACGCCAATAGATCTTCGCAGTCGTTCAACACAATTAAAATAGATAAATAACAATTAAAACCTTTCTTACCTACACAGAGACACAGTGAAAGTTATTCGACAAAGTGCAATCAGCCAATCAGCGTAGTGCGCATGTGCAGCTGAGCGTGCAGTAACCTGCTTCACATCGCCGGGCTGCTACTGTTACTGCATGCACTTCACGCGTCACTACACCGTGACGTCATACAGCCCGAGGTCACGTGATGGTTGCTGGGAGGGGGAGGAGGGGAGGTTACTATGTCACACCGCGTCTCGCTGTGGTGACAAGAGATGAAGGAGCGAACCACCCGCTCGCTAGTGGTCTGCGATGGGAGGAACGATCGCTCGGTACCTTTTCGCGTGGGTATAACAACTGTGTAGATGTATCAACAAGAGATGAAGGAGCGAACCACCCGCTCGCCACTGGTCTGCGATGGGGGGAACGGTCGCTTGGTACCTTTTCGCTTGGGTACAACGACTGTATAGATGTATCAACAAGAGATGAAGGAGCGAACCACTCGCTCGCTAGTGGTCTGTGATCGGGGGAACGGTCGCTCGGAACCTTCTGTCGTGCATAAAAGTATGTAGTAAAGAAGAACATAGTTATATATATATATATATATATATATATATATATATATATATATATATATATATATATATATATATATATATATATATATATATTGATGAGAGATGAAGGCTCGAACCACACGTGCGTTAGTGGTGTGAGATAGGGGGACGGTCGCTCGGAATCTTCATCTCTCGTGGATAAGGACGGTATGGATGTATCGACAATGGATGAAGGCTCGAACCACCCGCGCGTTTGTGGTGTATGATAGGGGGGACGACCGCTCGGAATTTTTTCTCGTGGATACAATCAACTCAAGAGTTCCGAATGTAAGAGCATTAACCATTTATGTGAAACTGTTTGATCTCTTGTTGATTAATACACACGACATGTGTTGTTGTTGTTGTTGTTGTTGTTGTTGTGTAATATTGTGTATTCAAAGTGAGGATTTACCGTGTGACGTAAACAGACAATGACAATAGATACACATCGTAAGTGTGTAATGTATACACACTTGTGACCACTAAACAAGGTCGTGCAGGAAAGTACCTATAGTCTTCGTTTATTTATTCATTCATTTATGTTGGGTTTGACTACGATCTAATGGTGTCGGTGAATGATATATGACATGATGGGATGATGGGATGATGAGATGAAAGGTTATTTTATTAGATGTTTTTGGATGGTGGGAAGGAGTCGGTCGTGGCCTGTTTTTAAGGAACAATTCCAGTATTGGCCTGAACGACAGAGGGAAACCACGAAATACTCCTGTCAGGATGGTCGACCATGGCGGGAATCGAACCCCTGTCCCCCGAATGACGTTTCAGTGTGCTAGCCACTCGGCCACTCGTGTCAGTAAATTGTCTTCGTTATTAGCGAAGATTTTTTTTTCATTTACCGAAAAATAATCGAGCTTCCTTACCTTTTAATTTTTTTTTGGGGGGGGAGGAGGGGCGTGATTTACCGATTTGGCATACAGGTCATAAAAAAGCAACCAATCAACTTGAAACCTTTTCTAGACATTGGTGTCATACGAGAGAAGTTGGAAATGTCTTTCAGCAAAATCGAATTGACGGTCATTTCGGGAAAAAATTAGGAAATAGGAAAATCCCCTGAAGAGGAGCACTGGATTGAATTCTCAATTTTCAAAACGGTTCGATTCCATCCATTGTCGACCATCCTGACAGAAGTCCTGGGTTTCTCTCTGTCATTCAGATCAATACTGGGATGGTTCTTTAACAACAGGCCACGACAGACTCCTTCCCACTGTCCAAAAACACGTAATGAAATAACGTTTCATATCGTCATCCCATTCCCATCATCTCATATATCATTCACCGACGCCAATAGATCGTAGTCATCAGTAGAGTACGTCGTTGAACTCAATATATGTATAAATGTATTATATGACTGTGTATAACGACGATGCAGAGAAATTGAAAACTGGAATAGCAGGCGAGAAAGAATCTATTGTGATTGCACTTTGAGTTTGTTGGTGGTTGTAATCACTGTGATATAAAAGACATCTGTTTCAGCAAAAATTGACATTTAGAATCGACAAAGTTCATTTGCAGCTGGATCAGGTTATGCTGTAATGGTCACGATAAATGTTACTGGTATCCAAGAGAAATGAAGGTTCCGATCGACCGTCTCCTCTATCCCATACCACAAGCGCTCGGAGTTTCGCACCTCCATCTTTCGTGGGTACGAATATTTCTTTCTTAAGAGTTGTCGTTCGATATATTAATGTTCGAAAATGTATTATCGAATATTGATCGGAATTTATCGAATTTTCCGTTTTCAAGCGATATCGAGTCGAATGGTACTGAGACGAGTGAGCGAGTGGTAACACACTGAACCGTCATTCAGGAGACCGGGGTTCGATTCCCGCCATGGTCGACCATCCTGACAGGGGATTTTCGTGGTTTCCCTCTGTCGTTCAGGTTGATACTGGGATGGTTCCTTAACAACAGGCCACGACCGACTCCTTCCCACCATCCAAAACACATAATACAATAACTTTCCATCTCATCATACCATAATCTCATTCATCATCCACCGACGCCAATAGATCGTAGCCATCAGTATAGTGCGTCGTTAAAACCCAATATATAAAGAATAGAGTTTATTTGGAATGCATAAGAATCTATCCCATATTATGTACTTTACAGCCTATTTTTTTGGTCATTTTTATTTTAAAATGTCTATTTGCACTTTCAGTTTCACGCGATTAGCAAACGTCAAATGACATTGCGTATTGATGACGTAATGCTATTGAATGACAATAGTTACACGTCTGTCCGCACGCGCAACGAGCGCTCAAGGTCGTTGTTCTGTGAGCAATCAGCTACACTTGCTGTTTGTACAATCAATTATCTGATGTTGTGTTGGAAAGTGACAATGCATCTTGATCGCTGTTGGAATAAAATGGTGACATCAGATTTCTAGTCTTATTGTTTCTTGTTTTCTCACTTTCTTTGGTCGACATTTGGAGATTATACAATCTCTTGTGACCACTCACCCGAAATAATGTAAAATATTTTACAATGCATTTTTTGTCCAAAAATGTATTCATATAGTATGCATTTATGAGATTGGAATGTCCCCCCAGCTCT